>JAGSMR010000052.1:397500-447500 GCA_029286605.1 Sericinus montela
GCACTTTTCTTGAAGGTCTCTAAGGTTTATACATAAACCCGTCCGGGTCCGGGTTCCGAATAGACTCCAATTGCACCTCAGTCGTAAAAAAAAAAACAATTTTAACTGTCGAAAAATTTACATTCATAATAAAATTATAGTTCGTGTTATTATGATAACATAATTTGATAATATTTTATTTTATAATATTTTAATAATTTCTCTTTAATTTGAATAAAATTTTTATCAATAATTTAAAACCAAAATACGTGACAAAACAAAAGAAATTCTGGAGGTGCTAGGATTTGAACCCAGGACTTTCAGCATGCGAAGCAAACACTCTACCACTGAGTTACACCCCCCGATCGATCGAAATATTTTATAAGTTTATAATCAGATACAATAGCCATTGTTTGTTCATAATAATTGATATTATGTATAAGTTTATTTGTACTGTGAAGTGAAACATGACTATATAATCTTTTTAAATGGTTTACTATCATTTCTCTTATATTATTAAATAAAGGACAAATTTTAAAAACATCTAACAAGGGCAAGATTCGAACCCGGACCATCATCGTACTGTGGTGACGCTGTAACCTCCAAGCCACCGTTATTCACCCTGATATATATATATATATATATATATATATATATATATATATATATATATATATATATATATATATATATATATATATATATATATATATATATATATATATATATATATATATATATATATATATATATATATATATATATATATATATATATATACATATATATATATAGATAGATATATATGTATGTATGTGTGTACACTTTACTGTACATCACAATAAACATGACAAAATAAAATAAAAAGAAAACTTAAAAAATAAAGTACAATAAGGCGGTCGCAAAAAGTCATGATAGCAGAGTGGTTGTGTGGTCTGAATTCGAGTCAAGAGACCCGAGTTCGATCCCCAAGTGGCAGACTCGTACAAATGGTTTTTTTCAAAAAACGATTTATTTCGTTGGTTTTTATATAATGACGGCGTCAGGTTTACCACCTGACATGTCCAAAAATAGTGTTTGGTGAAAGGCAGGTCGAAAGGACTCAATTGTCTGGGCTTCTGCATACTCCAGTATTAGGAATAGCGTGAATCTTCTTTTTTTAACAACAACATTGTATCATTTTGGCACCGAGCAATCACTTAACAGACCTAACCTTTATCGTTATTATTTTATCGTATATTATTAGACCTCTGAGAAATTAAGAACTTAACCTTCCATCTCATGGCAACGGGATAAAAGCTCAAGAATTATGAAACGGTGAAAATTTATTATTTTCGTGAAAAGTTAAATAGGTTGTGAAACATAGTCGTCTCGGGAAATATTTTATGGCGGTACGTCATTATTGTAAGCACCGAAAACGTGGGAGAGTTTATTAGTTGCTGTCAAACAAGTCTCAGTAAACTCTTAAAACGAGTTTCGGGATATTATTTTCGACAAAAAAAGGTTACAAGATTATTACAAGTATTACTAAAATATACATGAAAAATAAATACTCTATGTATATATTTATTTAAAAATTTTATAATATCTTCACGCAATTCCCAATACAGGGGTAGACAGAGATCTAGTCTAGACAATTAAGTCTCTTAGACCCACCTTTCACGGAAGATATTTTAGGGACAACGTGACAGTTAGTGAGCCCGTCACCATCTCAACTGTGTGTAGAATTATATCGTTGGCTTGGACGTAAAGACGCCGACGGGCTCACCACCTGTCACATCGTCCCGAAAATATATTCGGTGTAAGGGGGGTCGAAGGGCCTTAATTGTCTAGACTATACCTCTGTCTACCCCTGTATTGGGAATTACATGAAGATATTTATATTTATTTATTTATTTATTTAATAGACTCGGGCGTTACTTTCGGAATTCCAATAGTATAGATATGTTAACATAAATTATTTTGCACAATTCCGCATGCAATAATTAAATAAATGGCATATGGTACCTGGTCTATATAAATGTATGTATATGTACTTCGCATATGTTACCAGAGATGAAGAGCACCATCCTCCCTCCCACAGATTCATTCACTAATGTAACGCCAACTATTAACATCAAACAAAACTTCTGACCCGAAGTCATTGTATATATAATATTAGAACTTAAGACAAAAATAATAAATAATATCTTTAAGCATTTCCCAATACTAGGGTAAACAGAGGTCTAGTCAGATAAGTACTTTCGACCCATCTTCCACCGAAGACATTTTTTGGGACAACCTGACAAGTGGTGAACCTGTCGTCGTTTTTATATCCGTATCAACGATGTAAATCGTACAAAAGCTTTGAAAAATCCCAGTGGTACGGAGCCTACCACGAGTACCTTAACTTGAATTTCGATCACGTAACCACTTAGCTAAGCTATATGTTTACTTAAGACATTTCATGTAAATTGTGATAAAAAAAATGTAGAAACCTATGAATAAATGAAAAAATACTTTGTACATATAGTGATAGAATTACACTTGAGACGTTCTATGTTTGCGAAACATTTGAGCCATTGCCTCCGGTTTCATCTCGGGGTTAATGGAGTTTTTCCATAAAAGATTTCCCGGGGCGACAATGTCGGAGCACATCGAAGCCGCGTCCATTTTGGCTCACTGACGATGTATTGACTTATATACTATGTAAGATATGTACTTACTTACCAATCTTCACGTACAAACCTTGACAGGGTAACCATATATAAGACGTATTTTACTATTTTATTTTAATACGAAATTAATGCCTTATTCTAATTTGTTTTTCTTGATGGGACCGCGGATAATCCCCGGTGGCACGTCACAAAAAATATGAATAACAACTTAAAATGCTAGAATCATCTAGAGCTCGGCGGTGTAGGTAATCATCGTGAGGGAAACTTGAAAATTTTTCAAGGACGTATGAAGTCTGGCACTGAAGCAGCGCGCCGGACATTCTTTTGCCTTAGTCTATACTTTATTGTACACCACAATAAACATGACAAAAATAAAATAAAAATAAAACTTAAGAAATAAAGTACAATAAGGCGGTCATAAAAAGTAATAATTGCCGAGTGGTTGTAGGATCTGAATTCGAGCCAAGAGACCCGAGTTCGATCCCCAAGTGACAGGCTCTCACCTGACATGTCCAAAAAGTAGTGTTCGGTGAAAGGCAGGTCCTAAGGACTTAATTGTTTGGACCTCTGTGTACTCCAGTATTTATTTATTTAATTTATTTATTTATTTAAGCTTCAATGCACAGTGTAGTACATATGGCTTGAATAAGCAGCGTTTTAGTAGTGATTGGAAGGAAGTTTTTTAGACGATAAAGTGATCTCAAGGTTGCGTAAGCTTTCTGACATGTCTCCTGTATTTTTAAATATATAAACCGAGGTTTTTTACGTGGGTACAAAAAGAAATTATATTGTCATCATACATGATTGGCGACAAACCAGAGAAATCCAAATTGCTAATGTATCTGGAGGTACCTAAAATAATGGCTTGGCATTTGGAATGATTAACTTTAACACCGAACAAAGCGGAATTAGTATTTTATTATTATATTTTATTATATTATTATTATTATAGTAATCAGTATTGGGAATGGCGTGAATCTTCGTTTTCATAGCAATCACATAACAGACCAAACTTTTATCGTTATTATTTCATTGTATATTATTAGACCTCTCAGAAATTTCTGTTAAAAACTTTACCTTCCAGCTCATGGTAACGTAATAAATGCTCAAGGATTATGAAACAGTGACAATTTATTACTTTCGTGAAAAGTTTAAATATGTTGTGAAACATAGTCGTCTCGGGATATCACTTTTCACGGAATATCTTTTAGGGACAACGTGACATGATGAACCCGTCGTCATTTTTATGTCCAAGCCAACGATATAATTCGTACATAAGTTTCGGAAACCCCATTTGTACGAGCCTGCCACCTGGGGATCGAACTCGGGTCTCATGACTCGATATTTCGACCACCCAACTTCTCGGCTGACCTGATCCTGCTTTGTTAATGTGATATGTTTATTTAGAATCGAAAAATAAAAATAATGCATTGCTTTGAACCCAAAGTATTTTTTAAATCACAATTTATATTAAATAAATAAAATAAATATCTTCACGCAATTCCCAATACAGGGGTAGACAGATGTCTACTCTAGACAATTAAGTTGTATACTTGGGGAGTGCGTTTAGCCGGGTTGGAAGATGTGATTTAGATGTGGACAGGCGTGTCGCTGCCGGGAACAAAGTCAATGGTGCACTGACTGCGTTAATCAAAAGGCAAGGCGTTGTGAAAAGTGCACGCCTTGCAATACGTAACGCAGTGTTGGTACCGACTTTTTTATATGGCAGCGAAGCCTGGGTATGCCAGAAGAAGCATAAAAGCAGGTTGAATGCAGTGGAGATGCGATCTCTTCGTAAAATGTGCGGCCTTACCATGGCCGACCGAAAGCGAAACGAAGAGATTCGCCATATGGCAGGAAATATAAATGAAAACAAAATGACAAAAAAAAAACTCTATAAATTATTATTTAATATAAAAGTATTCATCTCCCATTAAATCACCAGTTATCCTGCTAAATTAACATATTTAAATTTACACATTCATACATATACTTTTACATACATACATACATGTACATAACTACACATATATTAGTTATCTTATATTATTATACACATATATATATAAAAAGTCACGATAGCCGAGTGGTTGGGTGGTCGGAATTTCGAGTCGAGAGGCCCGAGTTCGATCCCCAGGTGGCAGTACCAATGAGTTTTTCAAAAACTTATGTACGAATTTCATCGTTGGCTTGGACATAAAGGCGGCGACGGGCTCACCACCTGTCACGTTGTCCCGAAAATATCTTCGGTGGAAGGTGGGTCAAAGGGACTTAATTGCCTAGACTTGACCTCTGTCTACCCCTGTATTGGGAATATATATATATATATATATATATATATATATATATGTATATATATATATATATATATATATATATATATATATATATATATATATATATATATATATATATATATATATATATATATATATATATATATATATATATATATATATATATATATATATATATTTTGTCTTAAGTTCTATTATTATATATATATATATATATAAAGACTTCGGGTCAGAAACTTCGTTTGATGTTAATAGTTATCGTTACATTAGTGAATGAATCTGTGGGAGGATGGTGCTCTTCATCTCTGGTAACATATGCGAAGTATATATACATACATGTACATAGACCAGGTAACATATGCCATTTATTTAATTCTTGCATGCGGAATTGTGCAAAATAATTTATATTAACATCTCTATACTATTGAAATTCCGAAAAATAACGCCCGAGTCTATTAACTAGCTTAACAAATTATTAACCGACGAAAGAAAAGGAGGAGGTTCTCAAGAATGTTGACTAGGCGTTGACACAAAGCATTAAAGTATTTAAATTAATGTAAAACTACGACTAAAAAGGACCTTTGTTTGCTTTTCAGTGAGTTCCTGACAGTATCGACCTCCGTGGACGATTTGCGTAAACACCGGTTTTAAAGGTGTCGCCATATCGAGGTCCCAGGTTCGATTTCCGGTGGCCCACACACCCCCTCCCCCAATTCTGGGAGGGGGGGGGGCACTCTGAGGGAGGCAACGCATCTGCTTTGCCTCTGGTATTGCGGGTGTTCATGGGCGGCGGTAATCACTTACCATCACATGAGCCACCTGCTCGTTTGCCTCCCTTTTCTATAAAAAAAGGGTCAAGGTAGAAAAACCACTTTTTCTACATTTTCTCGGGTCTGGGTGATTGTGGTACCTTCGTTGTTGCCGATACCCATACCTCAAGTGCTTTAGCATCTTACATTGGGATCGAAGCAATATGTATGATGTTTTCCCCATCTATATATTTATTTATTTATTGATATGTATTTATTTATTAATAAAATACATTACGACACTCTAAATTTCACTTATTCTTTTATTTCTTAAGGCAAATAGTTGCACAGCAAAGAGACTGTTATTTTATTTTTTAAATAGTAATTTATTCTGAATACCATTGCTTACTATCGCTTCTCGAAACACGATGAAGACGTACTGAGCTTATAGTAAAATCATATCAAACCATACATGGATCTAATATGTAACTTTCGTCTTAAATTTCGTAGTTAAAGCGAATCAACGTGACAAGATAACCACGGCGACTTACATGTCTGCAGTGTGGCTGTCTAACTATATCACACGACTAACTTTCTAAACTTTGGAAATTTCTAAAAGCATTGTCGCTTGTTTAAGTCAACGTCGCAGTAAATTTAAACGACTGTTTGCTTAGTTGCCTTTAGCAAACATAATTTGAAATTAAATAATAAAATAAATAAATAAATATCTTCTCGCAATTTCCAATACAGGGGTAGACAGAAGTCTAGTCTAGATAATTAAGTCCCTTCGGCTTACTTTCCTCCGAAGATATTTTGAGACAACGTGACAGGTGAGCCCGTCGCCGTCTTTTATGTCCAAGCTAATGATATAATTCGTACATAAGTTTATTTTATCTGTTTAGTTTATCTGTCATCGGTTTAGTAATGTTCGAGATGATTACCCCATAATATATCAATATTTTAAATCTTTTCCCCATAGTCGCTATTTGCGACAAATATGGAACGAAAATGAAGGAAATGGAGAGAGAATTTTTACGCCGTAACAATGTGGCAGGATATTTTGTTTACATCTTTAATAAAATTAAAAAAGGGTGCGTGCGATTTACACACGATAGAAGTGAAACTTCATTAATTCGACAAAATAATAAGATGAATATATAACAAGGGTACGATAATTACAAAGTTTATTTATACAATAGTATGTTTGTCTCATTCTTTTCCGGCTTTATCCTACACATTTTAGTTTTTGTGTCTCTTACCTGTCGGTTTGTTCCGTTGCATCCACTTTGAAATCACAACGGTTCTAAAGAAGTTTAATTTAATAAGGTTTATTTCATAAAATCAATGTCATAAATTATATAAATATTTAACATCCACGTGGTTTCAACATTCCCTTGTCAATACTTATAGGATAAGTAATAAATATTATTTATCAGACATTCGTGGAGTGTGTATCTCCCTATTTCTATTATCATGATCATTAAAATGGCCTATAAAAGTTTCCTGCAATCATACAGAGAGCTAAAAAGAAAACATTTATGCTACAGTCATAAAGCATTATAGAAGACTCTCATAAAGCATAATAAAGAGAAACTAACTCTCTATCGAAGTGGTTCATAACCACACTTGGCAAGCGAACTGGCGAAAGCAGTAACAGACCACGCAGCTTAGACCCTTATGTCATCGGTCGGCTTTAATCTGGTATTATTAGAGATGGTTAAGCCGCAATCTATCGGTAGCTAATTGCATGTTAGGCTTTTCAGGCTTAGCAAAACTGCAGCAAGCCAACTCATGTTAATAATTTTATACGTATGTAACAAATTATTACTCATATTCTTTTACATAAAACAAATTGTATTGCACACAGTAGGAACGTTCGTCTACTTAATGGGTAGATGCAATCATTCCGCAAGTGCTCTCTAAAATAGAACACGTGACCATGCATTAATGAAAAATCTTCCCTCAATGCATTCAATTTTACTTAATTTCACCTAATACGTATCGTTGTAAAGGCAAATTGCATGAAAAAGTAGTTAATTAATATTAAATATGAAAGAAGAAAATAATAGGTAAAATAACAATAAATAAAATAATATATAAATCTTCACGCCATTCCCAGTACAGTGGTAGACTGAGGGTCTACCGGAGATATTTTGGGACCACGTGACATTTTTTATGTGCTGAGCCCGTCGTCGTCTTTATGTTCAAGCCAATGTTTAATGTACAGATATGAATTATTAAAACTTTTATAATAGTAGGCCTTTAAGTTAATAAAAATTCCAAACACATTAAAAAAATGCATATTCCCATGCATTTTTAACGTGTTTGGCGGTTAGATATATTCGGAGTTCATCGTTAGCAACAAAATCTACGTATTTCTGCTGTACGCTACCACAGGTTAACTAAGACAAGAAACTGAAAGGACTTGCCTTAATTCCACGTGGAGAGCCGTTTAATTAATTTAAAAAATCGGATTTTATTAAAATAACTGGATCCGTAAAAATGAAAAGCAACTAAAATCCGATCTGCGGATTAAATGCCGACTCTTAATTAAAAAGTGTCCAAAGGAATTCAATTACAGGGTGTATCTTTAAAGTCCGATTGCGGAAAATATTCTTCAATGGACGAGTTAAACTTTCTTTTCCGTAGTTATAATCAGTTTATATCTGAAAAAAGTTATTGAATATCGAATAGAATATAAAAAGGCTCAATAGATGCTACGCGAGCTCCGTAGAATCTTAAGAAATATTATCTTGACGACTTAGGTCCTGATTGAGTCCTTATTTCGTTGTCATTAGTAGCTAGAAATTACTCGAAAGGACGAAAGGTTCTTAATAAAAAAATTACAAATGAATTATATCACTAAATGAATAACTAATAGAAACTAAACCTCTTTTTATATTCTGGTCTAGACAATTACGTAATTCTCCACCTTTTTACAGCCTATCAAGAGTCCAATGCTGAACTCCTAGAATTCGTCACAAAGAACGGTCCTCAGCTACCTACCTGCATTAATCGCCTCCCCGCAAAATTTAGCAGATTTTCACTCCATGTTGTGGTTGTCGTCCTTTATTAGGGGGCGTCCAAAATTACGTGAGGTGTTTTTTGAATTTTTTTTTCATTTTTTTCATAAATATTTATTTACAGAAAAAATTATGTTAATATTTACAATACTTATTAACTAAAAACTATTATAATCGTAGAGTCCTACTCCTCGTGGCATGGTACCAAGAACGCTGGCTGCATTTCCACGTTGAATGAATAGACTTAACCGTTGAGCGAGAAAAGAACCAGCCCTCTTGTCACCAGCGGCAACGATAAGTCGCGGATACAATTCCTTTAGAAACTGCATCGCGCGGGGACCCCACGAACCGATTGTCTCTACGGCAAATGGAACAAATATATAGTCTCCTTTCAAAGATTCATATTTACGCCATTTACCCGATTCAGCTGCCTCTGATGCCGCCCCGGCCCTTATCGAAGTACCCTTGATATGAGAGGCCGCTTATGTATCGACGCAAGTTACGTCCCACACAAGAGCTTTGCCTCTCTCCCAAGGGACTAAAGTCAAGCTCTTACCATCCTCCCTAAATATTCCACAAGGCTCTAAAACCGATGGAATATTTATGGAAACAAGAGCCCTTCGGATGACCTTATTCAAAAAACTGTGACGAGATAGTCGGCCGGCAATTTTTGGCATGAAAGTCCGTGGAGGCCTAACTCGTCGACGTCGCTGCCACAAGGACATCGATGTGGTTGACAAATCGATGCTCCCAATCGTATTCCTACAGCTATACGTAAACTTTCGTTATCTAGTAATGTACCTAGGTTACTTGATGGTAAAGCATGTAGCCAGTAACTGGATTCCTTTGTCGAAACACCTAGAAAGCGGGCGCGGTCTCTGTCACAGTGAAAATTGTTCAGTAAGCATTTCTGCACATTCTGAATCAACGGGACATCCCACCGTTTTTGTGAGTTAGGTTCCAGTGGAATATCCTCGCCGGAACAGAGACGTAACCATGCTTCTCTTGCCTCGTTAGCAAAGGTCAAGTCCAAATCATTCTTAAGAATTTTACGTGACAAATCATGAACACTGTGTACGGAGGCAAGGAAAGCCGGCAGCGCAATATTTGAAACCTCTCTTATACCGATACCTCCAAATCTAACAGGCAAAGTAGCTTGAGTCCACCTAGATGAGACTAAAGATAAATTTAGAATTTTTTCCAAAGCTATTTTGAGATTAAGGTCAATTTGTTTTAAAAAATCAGAACATTTCCATGCTGGACTCGAGCGGAGTAAATAAGTAAATTAAGGAAGAAGAACGCAATATTTTAAAATAGTAAACGCTATATGAGAATTTAGAATATACAGTTTATTAACATGTTCTAAAAATTGATCAAATTTTAGTTTCAAAAGAGGTTTCATACTCTCTATAAATAACGGCGCTCCAAGGAGGTAAAGAGAATCCGCCTCAGTTACTTTAATGCCAGGAGATATATTGTTAAAATTTTGAAACAAAATGTGTCTATGAGAAGACAAACAGTCAGGAATGAAAAGTTCACATTTAGTATTATTTAATTCAAGGCCAATGTGTTTAAAATTTTGAATAATTTTTTCAAGGTCATTTTGCACGTCATCTGGCTTTCCTCCTAGGGTTCCGTCATCTAGGTACCAAACATTGAGTTTGGATTTCAACTTTGAAATAATCGGTTGAATTCCCAAACTAAATAATGCTGGGCCCAGTGGATCACCCTGCTGAACTCCGACGGCTGAGTCAATTAAGTGATTTTCGTAAAATAAATTAGAGTTTTGACTGTAACATTGCCAAACGTAATGGTAAATTTCCGGGGTATGTTTCGCAACCTCCTTCAGCAGGGTTGATCTGTCGAGGGAGTTAAAGGCATTCCTAAGGTCAACTTTCAAGAGAACATCTGTTTGACAATGTGTTAAAAAAGTACGCACTGAATGTACAGCTGCCTCACAACCTGCTCTGCTACCGAAGCCTAACTGAATAGGCTGAAATTTTGACTTTAGATCGGAGGTTATGTGCCTACATGCTAATTTAGAAGTTAAACGTCTAAAAGTGGAACCAACAGCTATAGGGCGGATACCATTATCTATTTTTAAAGGCACGTAACCTTGCTCCATATATGATTTTAACAAAATTGGGATTTACATTTCCAGAAAGCATAAAATTACTTAATTTTGTTATGTCGGCCAAAAGAATTCGGCCGGCGTCACCAGCGGACGCGCTTACAAGATCATTCAGATGTTGAGGCGTAATTCCGTCAATGCCGCCGGCAGAGCCATTTGAGAAAGACATAATTGCCTCTAAAGTATCTTTTTCTGAAACTTGTAATGGCTGATAAGAAGGATCAGGAGGCGACGGTAGAAGCAATGAGGAATTGGCCTTAGGATGCTTCTGATGTAAGCTTTCAAGGGTGTCCGCATTGTGAGGTGCCAGGATATCGTCTGAAAATAAAATACGCGATGCGTTTTTTAAATCACCATCCATAACTTTAGACTCGACAACTTTCTTTAAATCAAAATTGTGTGGTCTTGGAGCTATGGATGTATCAATCGGTGAATCAAAATTTTGAAAAGAATTGTTTTTAAGCTGGAACGTAATTGACTTACGTCCCGTTTTGTCAAAATGAAAATATGCAAAGTGAAATAATTTTTGCCAACTAGTTAGTGTTAAAAGTAAAACAATTTTGAATGGTATTTGATAAAGCTTTAGCTAGCTGCATCCTCGCACCTCTAGGAATCCTCCTAAGTATTGATACATTACGGTGGTAATAATGAATTTGGTCCGAAAAATTTTGAAAATTGGTTTGATTTATATCTCTGATTGTGCCATGAGAGGGGACGGGAGTCTGTGAAACCGAAATTGACTGTGGATGACAACGTCTAATATGTATATTTAAACCTCTTTTACCTTTAAAAAGCCTACCGTCCGAACAATTTCGACATTGTAGGAATTCCGGTTGAGAGTTGGTAGGAGCGATATTCATTAACTAATTATTATATTTTAAATAAACTTAAAGTTGCTAAGTTCTGCTGCGTCGCTTCCAATCAGTTAGGACGGACCACAGAGTGTAGACCTTTGATCAGATGTAGGCATGCCGTACAGCGCACTAAAAGTAAAAGTAATATTTGAAATACAGACATAATTATTGTATATTACATGAATATTAAAAAAATAGGAAAAACCTGGGAAGTATAGGTTTTCCAAATATTTAAGAAATATACTTATTCCTTGACAGTTGACAAGCTCCGAAATACAACATTACCACGATTGACAAAAAATGTATCTGAAATCATAAAAACCTTTAATATCACATTTATTTAAATTTTATCAACATTTTACGATAGTTTTAAAACCTAAAAATAGTAAAAATTATTAAAATAAATTTATTTAAATATACTTAGCTCTTGACACTTTGACAGACGTCAAAATTTTTTTGAATTGTTTTGAAAAATTGTTTTGAATTCAATCCATACAGAATCATGGATGGTCTCAAGAGAGACTATTGGAAACAACATGTCCATATGATTTTCAGTAAAATTATCTGCATTTCAGTAAAATAGTATAATTTTATTTTGTTTCAATCAGAAAAAAATTGCGTGATATTTGCCGAGACCCTCCTCTCACCAACGTAAGATTAGATGAGATTTGACGCGACCCCCCTCGCCCCCTTAAACACCTCTCGTAATTTATGGACGCCCTCTTATAGGATAGTAAATATATAAATATAGAAAACTAATTATAAAAAAAAACTCTATTTGCCTTTTATCGCTCGTGTTCGCAACTTCTCCATTCTTATTGCGTCCTTCTATATATTTTTGTGAACTACTTTATTTTACTGCTTTAGCAAATAACGACAATAATGAAAAATACTGCGATAACAAATTCGAAATTTTTTTAAAGAATATCAAAAATTTATAAGAATATCTTGAAAACCGATAAACACACTTCCCCATCTCAGGTATCAACCGATGTTCAGACGGGGCGTACAGCCGGTGGTCAACGGCTTTCTCAACTCCTGATTCCTTAGAGTACACACCGATTATAAATTAAGAAGTTGCGGCCGTTACGGCGTACCGATGCCTATTTATGATTTAATTTGAATGCGATAAGGAATATGTTAACCTCATAAACCCCATAAAATTTAATTAGTTGTAAAGTTTTGAAAGTCAAGATACTACGATTCTTGATTTTCCACTTTCGGTACATTCGTTCACTACTAGTTAATTTTAAATCTATTCATACAGTTTAAATTGAATTTTAGTAAAAAAAGTCATGATAGCCAAGTAGTTGCGTGATCGGAATTCGAATCAACCGTCCCGAGTTCGGTCCCCAGGTGGTAGGCTCGTATCAATAAGCTTTTTTCAAAACTTATGTACGAATTACATCGTTGCCTTGGACATAAAGACTGTGATAGGCTCACCACCTGTGACGTTGTCCCTAAGAATGTTTGTCCTGAAAGGTTAGTTGAAAGGACTTAATTGTCTAGTTCCAGTGAGGAATATAGTGAAGGTTTTTTAATGGTAGTAGGTACGAATCCTGCAAGGGATAAAAACGTGATAAAAATGAAAGTTTGAACTCGCGTCATGGATGTTTACAACTTTGTACAGTCTTAAAGTCTAAATCTTGGACACTAAAACTCGTGATAGGCATATCACCTGTCACGTTGTCCAAAGTGAGAAAGTGAAAAGATAGTCGAAATACTAAAAGGACCCGACCTCTGTCTATTTTCGAATTGGTAAAGGCTTGAAAATATATAAATGACTCGGAAAAGGTCTTTGAAGCAGTATTCTCAAATATTTAAATTTTGTATATGCTCATGGCATTAGACAAATCCAAGATAAAATCACAAAGTTTTCATCTTTCGGTCAACAGGCTTCGGAGTGGATGAGACAAAGCGCCGACGGTTGCTTTTCTTTGCAAATATTTTGATGTTTATTAGAAGTTTATTAGACTTATAAGTTTATTAGATTTAAAAACGTCACCTGGTTCTAGCGCGATTTGATGTAAGTTGATTTTTAGATAACAAATTTATTTAATAAAAGCTCAGAATGAGTATTATGTTTAATAGATAAAAAACTACACAATATTTATATAAATATCAAACTTTCATTCAGTAATAAATTCTTAGAAAACAACTGAATGATTTTTTAAAATCATATTCTACTAATTGCAAATAAATATAAATTAATAAATGCATATCTCTCTTATTCCAAAGTAAGTAGTTAAAGCACTTGTGTTATGGAATCGGAAGTGATGAAGATACCACACACACCGTCACCCGACATAATGTAGAAAAAGTGGTTTTGCTACTTTGACCTGCCCCGGAATTGAACTCAGAATTCTTTAAAACTTCCTATACAGTTCCTCTTACCACGTAATAAAGTTTCCTCTTACCACGCCCTCGGGAGAAAAGGGAGTGGTGATATTTTACGCCGATACCACATGACAATTTATTGCGATATTGTTAATGTATACTATACAAAATTCAATGTTACAATGTATTTATAGACTTATATCACAAAGTTCTAAAAGAGAGAGTCCAAATTTAAGAATATATGTTTATTTGCATAATTATCATGAAGAATTCCAAGCGCTCATAGTGGCAATCAACACAGTGGAGTATGGAGCAAAAAGGAATAAACGGGTTTTCTCCTAGATTATATTCACTGGAATACTTGTATTTCTTATCTCAGGAAAGCTAGTTCCCAAAACTTCATACGATTTGTATCGTTCCACACTTAGACGGCGTTAAGCTCGCCACCTGTCACGTTATCGGGAACTAGCTCCGGCGGAATATGGTTCGATAGCAACAAATTTTTAGAGATCTGACTATTTTTAGATTTTGTAAAATAAATAAATATCTTCACGCAATTCCCAATACAGGGGTAGACAGAGGTCAAGTCTAGACAGTTAAGTCCCTTTGACCCACCTTCCACCGAAGATATTTTCGGGACAACGTGACAGGTGGTGAGCCCGTCGCCGCCTTAATGTCCAAGCCAACGATGAAATTCGTACATAAGTTTTTGAAAAACTCATTGGTACTGCCACCTCGGGATCGAACTCGGGTCTCTCGACTCGAAATTCCGACCACCCAACAACTCGGCTATTGTGACTATTATATATTTAGATTTTGAATTATTAATAAAGAATAGCGCTTGCGTTGTAGAACCATCCTAGAAACATAATAACCAATTTCTGAAAACTTAAAGCAAGATTAAAAATACTGTATTCTTTGGACGTATCATAGGAACTTCAAGTACATACTTCTATGGGATAAGGACGAATGTACGATTACCCGTGGGTGTCGTGAGAGGCCGCTAAGGGAAAACCTTTAAAGGTCACCAACATATGGCGAGATAATCATCTCAAAAAGTACCAAAAAAAAATTGTATAGACCGGTGACGTGAAGTAGATATCTGGTACCGCGGCCAATTCGCTTTTGTTGCGATTATGGTAATTTCTTCCATAACATAATACTGCAGTGAACTTTTACTGGTCGTTCTATATCGATGGCTTGGACATAAATGCAGTGACAGGTTCGCCACCTGTCACGTTGTCTCAAAAAATGTTATCGGTGAAAGATGGGGCGAAATGACGTAATTGTCTAGACCTATGCCTCAGTATTGGGAATAGCGTAAAGATAATTTTTTTTTGAAATGATGAAGTTTAAAATATGCTGATAGTAAGTGGCTGATACGTGTTGCGGAATAAGTTGAAATGCCTATGGAAGAGATTCCTGAGACATGATTTAATAAATATTTAAAAAAAAAAGTTGTGTGTGCAAGCACCGCCTCACGATTGTACTTTACTCTTATGAATTCACATTTTATACTAATATAAAATTTACCTTTTTTCTAGTGTGCTCGCGGTTTATCGCTTAATTATTTTAATACTCTTCTATTATTCATTATAACATTAGCTGTAAGTGAATGCTCCAATAACATAGTGTAGTCTACAATAGCTCAAAAATTTCTTCAGCTGTTAGCCGGAACAATTAAATAAACAGACAGACAAAAATTTTAATTTATGTGTATAGATCAATCGGTTATTCGTCGGTTATCGGTCGAATTATTTGAAAGGCAAAAAATTAAAAAAAAAGCTACTAAATAAATACCTGCTCATAAATTTACTTACTAAGGAAACTCGGTAACGTCAAAGCAGTTGCCTTATGCTTGTTTGAATAATTGTTGAACTTTGCGCATCCGCTTGGTGAACAGTTTCAAACTTGACAACCGGATTAGCCGAGGGAAGATGGGCACTTAAAATCTGTGGATTAACTCCGAGCATAAATAACACAAAGCATTGAAATAAATCTGACGATTTAGGCTGTCTGAAATAAAATATGTTTCTGTTCACTAACAGTGGTAGAGCCACGCATCAACTTTTGTTGTTGCATGAATGGGCCGGCTCGACGGGGAAGTACCACGACCTCACAGAATACCGGCATAAAGTAGAAGTATAACCAACATCTGCGTTTCGTCTGGTGAGTGCAGGTAACCCACACACTCTCCTCCCCCAATTATGGGGGAGGGTGATTAGAGTGCCCACTCTAAGGGAGGCAACGCATCTGCTAAGCCTCTGGTATTACGGGTGTTCATGGACGGCGGTAATCACTTACCATCACGTGAGCCACCTGCTCGTTCGCCTCCCTTTTCCTATAAAAAAAAACTAATGCTGATCAAACAAACAGATTGTGCCCGCTTTTTATATTTTTATGATTATCTACTAAAGTTACGGTAGCTGAATGGTTGGGTGATCGGAAATCGAGTCAAGAGACCTGAGTGAGTTCCCCAGGAGGTGTGTGAATGCGTGAAGGTGAGAGAAAATAAAAATAAGATATCTTTACATATATATAACCTATATGATTGCCAAACAACTAGAAAAGCAGTTGATAGATAGACTTGAGATTGGCAGGATGTTGTATTTCTACCACAGAATGTTTGTAAATAAATAATTAGTATTGTCTTATTTTATTAAAGATAAATTAAAGAGGTAGATTGTATTAAAGATATGTAATTTGTTTTAAAGATTGCTATGGTTGCCAAGAATTACAAATATACAAATTACAAAGATTGCTACTTATTTTCCGCTGTTAGTTTGAAAATATTATAACAAAAATAATTTTTTTCATAGTATTCATACCACTGTGTTGTTTGGCATAGGTAGTTTTTTTATAAGTGTTTAAGGTTGGTAGGCAGATAGTGTTCAATGGAGAAATAAAATATCATAGTAATATTTTTGTACTAATAATTTGAAAGACTTCAACGTACAACGTGTATATATATATATATATATACATATATATATATATACATATATATATATATATATATATATATATATATATATATATATATATATATATATATATATATATGTCGTATAGTCGTATGTCTTCTTCTTCTTCAAGTGCCTCTTCAATCCTGAAGGTTGGCCGTCAGCTTCTTGTACTCTGTCTTATCAACCGCGAGTCGGAACAGTTCTTCGACTGAAGTAATGCCGGTCCACTCCTGATGTTTCGCAGCCACGATTTTCTTTTGCGTCCAGCGCGCCTCTTCCCTCTATCTTGCCCATCATAATTAATTGTAGTAGTGAGTATCTATCGTGTCGGAGCACGTGACCAAGATAATCCATTTTACGTTTTTGATGGTCTGCAATAGTTTTCGGGGCATTTGAACGCGCTGGAGGACGGTTTCATTCCTGACTTTTGGGTCCAGCTTATGCACAGCATACGACGATAGCACCACATTTCTAATGCCTGCAGGCGTCGTGTAGTCTCGTCTTTCAGGGTCCATGCTTCGCAACCGTACATGACGACAGGCCATATGTAGCACAACAGTAACCTGACTCGGAGCTTAATGTGAAGTTTACGACAGCACAGAACTTTCCTCATTTTGTTAAAAGCGGCTCGGGCAATTTCTATCCGGGTCTTAATTTCCTGGTCAGGATCCATGCTTCATTTACCCAAGCACCGAGGTACTTGTACTGCCGTACCCGCTCAAGCTGCTTCCCTGACACCGATATGCTAGGATGTAAGTCTGGGTTTCTAGAAACTACCATAAACTTGGTCTTGCTAATGTTCATTGACAGACCGGCCTTCTCGCTGCACTCGTTGACCTTATTTACGATGGTTTGGAGGTCATGTTCAGAAGATGCAATCAGAACAGTGTCGTCCGCGTACCGTAAGTTATTTACGACCGTTCCGTTGATTTTTACTCCGGCCTCCAGACCTTCAAGAGCCCCAGACATCGCTGCCTCGGAATAAATATTGAAGAACAGCGGAGACATCACACAGCCTTGTCGAACTCCACGACAGATCTTGATTTCCTCGGTCTCCTCATTTTCAACTCTGACTGTTGCTGCTTGGTTCTCGTACAGATTACGGATGATCCTGACGTCCTTGTCATCGAGTCCAATATCCGTTAATAGACGCAGAAGATGTTGGTGCTTGACTCGATCGAATGCTTTTTCGTAATCTATGAAGCACAACAGTACGTCGGTTTGCATGTACATGCATTTCTGTACAAGAACGTTGAGGGCAAAAAGAGCTTCACGAGTACCGACCCCCGACCGAAATCCGAATTGACTGTCACCTAGTTGTTCGTCACATTTCGGTCTTACTCTGTTCTGTATGATGTTCAAGAACATTTTGATGACGTGGCTCATTAAGCTAATCATACGGTACTCTTCACATTTCCTGGCATTTTGTTTTTTGGGTATTGTGATGAACATAGATTTTAACCAATCGATTGGGATGTTACCAGTATCATAGATGTAATTGAAGAGCTCTGTCAGTACGTCAAGTTGATCCTCTTCCAGTAGCTTGAGAATTTCAATGGGTATGTTGTCGGGTCCCGGCGATTTACCTGTTTTAGCAGCCTTCAAGGCGCGTAAAACTTCAGATTTTAAAATGGGAGGACCTTCGTTTCCACTGGGCATTGAAATATTCCTTGAAGTGTCAGCAAACATCTCCGAGACGTACCCACACCACTGTTTCTTTTTATCATCGATATCCAGGATCAGATACCATCCGTCATCGACCAAGGTACTGTTGACTTTACGTTTTTGACCTACCATTTCATTAATGTGTTTATGCGCATTAAAACTGTCATGCTTGCGAAAGAGATCTTCCAAATGTGCGCATTTATTATCGTAATAGGTGTTCCTAGCTTTCGCTATCTCTAATTGAATGGTGTCATCGATCTGTTTGTACCTGTCTGGTTGTGCTCTTGTACAGTCGTCGCTCTTCCATTAATTGAAGGATTGTGTCCGTCATCCAATCCTGCTTCTTAACCAGTGGTGGTGGTTGTAGATATTTGTTGCAGATATCATACACGTTTTCCTTGAGACTGGTCCATGTGTCGAGATCAGGAGTATCAGCCCTGGTGCGATGATTGCGGCCCATTGGTTAATAGCATTGTACACCTTGATTCGCGTATCGGGCTCCAGCAAGTTTGCGCACATTTGGTCTTCTATCTAGTCTTTTTGGCTGTACCTTCTTAAGTCTGCATTTCAAGTCCACCACCACTGGGTTGTGGTCTGATCTTATGTCCGCTCCAGGGTAAGTTTGTGCTTTCTTGACGCAATTGCGGTACCGTTTATTAATCATCACGTAATCTATCTGGTTCCTCACAATGTGATCTGCTGTGTGCATTGGTGATGTCCATGTGTATAAACGCCGTGGTGGTAGTTTGAAGCAGGTGTTAGTAATTACAAGCTCGCTATTTTGACAAAATTCTATCAACATATCACCCCTGTCATTTCGGATGCCAAGTCCATAAGCACCAGCAACACCAGGAACAGTGGTCGAACCCACTTTTGCGTTCATGTCTCCCATAACGATAATCACCTCGCGTTTTTTGGTGGTTTTCAATAGTGTGTCAACATCTTTGTACAGTTCTTCTATTTCAGTTGCAGGTTTGTCTCCGGTGGGTGCATACAGTTGTATGATATTGATGTTATATGGTTTGGCCTCTAGTCTGATTAGCATTGCTCGGTTGGACAAAGGAATGAAGTTTGTAACCGCTTTAGACATTTCCTTTGCAAGAAGAATTCCCACACCATATCTTTCTGTTGGTTGGTCGCTTCCTGAGTAGTAGAGAACATGGTCATCTGGTGTGAAGTGCTTGCCTTGTCCTGGCCACTTAGTGTCGCTGATTCCAAGAATGTCCACCCGCAGGCGTTTTATTTCCTTTACAACATTGGGGAGTTTTCCATCTTGTTTTAGACTTCTCACGTTCCAAGTTCCTATTCTTAGTGTTTTCCGCCCGGGGATTCTTAGCACCCCTGTCCCATTTAAGAGACGCCGGGCACTCGGGGCCGTGGCTATATCTGACTTTTCCATAAAGCTAACTTCTAGGGAATATAGTGCAGTGGTTTCCCGTTGCCTTCTGCACCGCAGTGATGGTATGTCGTATATGTGTATATATAGAGTCGATTGGCGAGTGTAGGAATATGTTTCTATGTATATGTCTATGTATGTCTTTTACGTATATCTTTTAAGTCCAAGGTAATGCTATAAATTGTACCAGTTTTGAAAAAACTCATTGGTCTGAAAAAACTCGAATTCCGATCACTCAATCACTTGAATTTCTCTTCTTAAAACTTTTTTTAAATCTAAAAGGGTTATTATATTTCCACGGAATGGATATCGCTAGATTCTTTTTTAATATGCCTTGCCTCTTGCCTCTTCTTTAATATGCTATGTCTACTTTTAAAGTTTAATAACTGTATCGGCGACTTACTTCCTAATATCGACTTTCACTTTTATAAAAATAATTAATTAAACATCTCTGTTAGATCTGTTTAGTTCTGTTCTATGTGGCTACCCCGTCAGGGATTATGCGTGAAGATAAGTAAGTTCAGTTGAAGTTCAGTATTCAACAGCTTCCTTATCTTTACAACTATGTTGATTATCCTGGTTCTGCTGCGATATATTATTCATGTTTATGTAAAGATAAATAATAAATATTTGAGTATTTCGCCATTAAAGTCTTAGTAATTAATCTGTAGAATGAAAAAATTGTGTTCATGTATAAAATCATTTATGCTTGAATATTTACGTATAGATATAGTACTTAAACAACCATACCTGAAATTTTAACAACTGTATTATATTGCATTACTTATTGTGTTTGGTATGTGACAGTGGATGTTAGGATAAACCAACCGACGTCAGTTTATTGTCTCGTAAATTCTACTTTATTAAATTTTCACAGCGGGGAATGTTCATTGAATACTTGGCGAAGAAATAAATTATTAAGTTTTCTCCAACCAAAACTAACTTTACAACTTTACATTTATTCTAAATTCGGTGCATGACTAAGTGATTATCATTACATGGATAGGTTTTTACATTTTATTTATTTAGATCGTAGGGCGTAGAAAATAAAGTCCTTCACCAAAACCTGTCTTTCAACAAAACCTGCTTGGGATGACTTTATACTACCAACTATCATCTCCGCTACTTTATGAAAAATTAAGGAAAAAATTTTGGGAGTTTCTAAAGTTTTTAATTATTTATAAAATAAAAAATTAATAAATATCTTCACGCAATTTCCAGGGGTAGACAGAGTCTAGACAATTAAGTCCCTTCTACCCACCTTCCACCGAAGATATTTTCGAAACAACGTGACAGGTGGTGAGCCCGTCGCCGTCTTAATAGCCAAGCCATAAAGACGGCGACCACTCTAACATAGCCACTCTAACATAATAACTGTTGGCAGAATTTAGTAGGAGATTACAGTTTAAATAATGAGAGTAATTTGCCGTGTGGTATCGAAGCAAGAATACATCTCCTCTTTCTTTACATGGGTGTCATAAAAGGCGACTATGGGAAAAAAATGTCTTCAAGCCATTCCCAATACAGGGATAGACAGAGCTCTAGACAATTAAATCCTTTCAAACCACCTTCCACCGAAGACATTTTTTGGGACAACGGGATAGGTGGTGAGCCCGTCTCTGTTTTTGTGTCCAAAACAACAATATAACTCGGGATCGAACCAGGGTCTCTTGACTCGAATTTCGATCACCCAATCACACATCTATCGTGACTATGGGATAAGCCTTCATAATACCATTGGTTGCCATCTGATGGCGGAATAATTATATCGAAATATGCCAGACCGAATTAAATAAAACGGTGACGTGCCATACCAGAAACATTTCATCTCAGACGCTGAGGTGGAATGTAATGGTAATACTTTCGTCTATTTTAAACTGATACAAGAAAAGAAACATGTCCATTATATAAAATATTTTTTAAATGAAGTCACGATATCCGAGTGGTTGGGTGGTCGGAATTTCGAGTCAAGTGACCCGAGATCGATCCCCAGTTAGCAGGCTCGTACTAATGTGTTTATCAAAAACTTATATACGAATTACATCTATGGCTTGGACATATATACGGCGACGGGCTCACTACCTGTCACATTGTCCTGAAAATATTTTCGGCGGAACCTGGGTCGAAGGCTCTTAATTGTCTAGACTAGACCTCTGTCTACCACTGTATTGGGAATTGCGTAAAGTTATTTATTATATATTTTATATTTATTTTAAATGAAATACAATTTAAAAAATAACAAATTTAATAGACTCAGGTGTAACTAGGCGGAAATACATAATTTTAAAGATGTTATTATACAATTATAGAAGAACAGAGAAAGTAAATATCTTTAACTGCATTTATATTGGGTTATAAAACATAAGATTCGTTGTAAATTCACTTATTTATTTAGAGTCAGTACATTGGGAGATGTATCGTATTCCTAGAAAATTTTATAATAAACGACCTAATGAATGTTTGTCTCCAGTTTGTAACGAACTCTTTACTTTGTTATTACATTTACATTATGAATTTCGGTATAAATATTTTTAAATGAAGTCACGATATCCGAGTGGTTGGGTGGTCGGAATTTCGAGTCAAGTGACCCGAGATCGATCCCCAGTTAGCAGGCTCGTACTAATGTGTTTATCAAAAACTTATATACGAATTACATCTATGGCTTGGACATATATACGGCGACGGGCTCACTACCTGTCACATTGTCCTGAAAATATTTTCGGCGGAACCTGGGTCGAAGGCTCTTAATTGTCTAGACTAGACCTCTGTCTACCACTGTATTGGGAATTGCGTAAAGTTATTTATTATATATTTTATATTTATTTTAAATGAAATACAATTTAAAAAATAACAAATTTAATAGACTCAGGTGTAACTAGGCGGAAATACATAATTTTAAAGATGTTATTATACAATTATAGAAGAACAGAGAAAGTAAATATCTTTAACTGCATTTATATTAGGTTATAAAACATAAGATATTTTGTAAATTCACTTATTTATTTAGAGTCAGTACATTGGGAGACGTATCGCATTCCTAGAAAACAAGATATTTTCCTAAGATATTTCCGAAGATATTTTCCGAAGATATTTTCCTTTCCACCTTTTCCACCTTTCGGTGGAAGGTGGGTCAAAGGGACTTAATTATCTAGACTAGACCTCTGTCTACCCCTGAATTGGGAATTGCGTGAAGATATTTATTTATTTACTTAAGAACCAATAAGAGGTCATATTGGGCGCAACCATAGCAGAAATTTAAACGCTACTAGATACGAATGACAACGTCATCATAACAGCCTGTCAAAGTCCACTGCAAAACATTGGTCTAATCCATATGAAAAGGGTTTGGCAAAATTGCCACGGATGGAAAGCAGATTGACGGTCGTAGTAATAGACATCTCAGCTTAGACTCTACTGCAATCACAGGTCTGATAATGATGATAATGTGCCATTTTAATTATCTTTTTGGTGTTCATGGTAAAATATTTATACTGAAATTCATAATGTAAATGTAGTAACAATGCAGAAAGTTCGTTACAAACTTGAGACAAACATTCATTAGGTCGTTTATTATAAAGTTTTCTAGGAATGCGATACGTCTCCCAATGTACTGACTCTAAATAAATAAGTGAATTTACAAAATATCTTATGTTTTATAACCTAATATAAATGCAGTTAAAGATATTTACTTTCTCTGTTCTTCTATAATTGTATAATAACATCTTTAAAATTATGTATTTCCGCCTAGTTACACCTGAGTCTATTAAATTTGTTATTTTTTAAATTGTATTTCATTTAAAATAAATATAAAATATATAATAAATAACTTTACGCAATTCCCAATACAGTGGTAGACAGAGGTCTAGTCTAGACAATTAAGAGCCTTCGACCCAGGTTCCGCCGAAAATATTTTCAGGACAATGTGACAGGTAGTGAGCCCGTCGCCGTATATATGTCCCAAGCCATAGATGTAATTCGTATATAAGTTTTTGATAAACACATTAGTACGAGCCTGCTAACTGGGGATCGATCTCGGGTCACTTGACTCGAAATTCCGACCACCCAACCACTCGGATATCGTGACTTCATTTAAAAAATATTTTATATAATGGACATGTTTCTTTTCTTGTATCAGTTTAAAATAGACGAAAGTATTACCATTACATTCCACCTCAGCGTCTGAGATGAAATGTTTCTGGTATGGCACGTCACCGTTTTATTTAATTCGGTCTGGCATATTTCGATATAATTATTCCGCCATCAGATGGCAACCAATGGTATTATGAGGAAACGCTCCATAGTCACGATAGATGTGTGATTGGGTGATCGAAATTCGAGTCAAGAGACCCTGGTTCGATCCCGAGTTATATTGTTGTTTTGGACACAAAAACAGAGACGGGCTCACCACCTATCCCGTTGTCCCAAAAAATGTCTTCGGTGGAAGGTGGTTTGAAAGGATTTAATTGTCTAGAGCTCTGTCTATCCCTGTATTGGGAATGGCTTGAAGACATTTTTTCCCATAGTCGCCTTTTATGACACCCATGTAAAGAAAGAGGAGATGTATTCTTGCTTCGATACCACACGGCAAATTACTCTCATTATTTAAACTGTAATCTCCTACTAAATTCTGCCAACAGTTATTATGTTAGAGTGGCTATGTTAGAGTGGCTATGTTAGAGTGGCTATGTTAGAGTGGCTATGTTAGAGTGGCTATGTTAGAGTGGCTATGTTAGAGTGGCTATGTTAGAGTGGCTATGTTAGAGTGGCTATGTTAGAGTGGCTATGTTAGAGTGGCTATGTTAGAGTGGCTATGTTAGAGTGGCTATGTTAGAGTGGCTATGTTAGAGTGGCTATGTTAGAGTGGCTATGTTAGAGTGGCTATGTTAGAGTGGCTATGTTAGAGTGGCTATGTTAGAGTGGCTATGTTAGAGTGGCTATGTTAGAGTGGCTATGTTAGAGTGGCTATGTTAGAGTGGCTATGTTAGAGTGGCTATGTTAGAGTGGCTATGTTAGAGTGGCTATGTTAGAGTGGCTATGTTAGAGTGGCTATGTTAGAGTGGCTATGTTAGAGTGGCTATGTTAGAGTGGCTATGTTAGAGTGGCTATGTTAGAGTGGCTATGTTAGAGTGGCTATGTTAGAGTGGCTATGTTAGAGTGGCTATGTTAGAGTGGCTATGTTAGAGTGGCTATGTTAGAGTGGCTATGTTAGAGTGGCTATGTTAGAGTGGCTATGTTAGAGTGGCTATGTTAGAGTGGCTATGTTAGAGTGGCTATGTTAGAGTGGCTATGTTAGAGTGGCTATGTTAGAGTGGCTATGTTAGAGTGGCTATGTTAGAGTGGCTATGTTAGAGTGGCTATGTTAGAGTGGCTATGTTAGAGTGGCTATGTTAGAGTGGCTATGTTAGAGTGGCTATGTTAGAGTGGCTATGTTAGAGTGGCTATGTTAGAGTGGCTATGTTAGAGTGGCTATGTTAGAGTGGCTATGTTAGAGTGGCTATGTTAGAGTGGCTATGTTAGAGTGGCTATGTTAGAGTGGCTATGTTAGAGTGGCTATGTTAGAGTGGCTATGTTAGAGTGGCTATGTTAGAGTGGCTATGTTAGAGTGGCTATGTTAGAGTGGCTATGTTAGAGTGGCTATGTTAGAGTGGCTATGTTAGAGTGGCTATGTTAGAGTGGCTATGTTAGAGTGGCTATGTTAGAGTGGCTATGTTAGAGTGGCTATGTTAGAGTGGCTATGTTAGAGTGGCTATGTTAGAGTGGCTATGTTAGAGTGGCTATGTTAGAGTGGCTATGTTAGAGTGGCTATGTTAGAGTGGCTATGTTAGAGTGGCTATGTTAGAGTGGCTATGTTAGAGTGGCTATGTTAGAGTGGCTATGTTAGAGTGGCTATGTTAGAGTGGCTATGTTAGAGTGGCTATGTTAGAGTGGCTATGTTAGAGTGGCTATGTTAGAGTGGCTATGTTAGAGTGGCTATGTTAGAGTGGCTATGTTAGAGTGGCTATGTTAGAGTGGCTATGTTAGAGTGGCTATGTTAGAGTGGCTATGTTAGAGTGGCTATGTTAGAGTGGCTATGTTAGAGTGGCTATGTTAGAGTGGCTATGTTAGAGTGGCTATGTTAGAGTGGCTATGTTAGAGTGGCTATGTTAGAGTGGCTATGTTAGAGTGGCTATGTTAGAGTGGCTATGTTAGAGTGGCTATGTTAGAGTGGCTATGTTAGAGTGGCTATGTTAGAGTGGCTATGTTAGAGTGGCTATGTTAGAGTGGCTATGTTAGAGTGGCTATGTTAGAGTGGCTATGTTAGAGTGGCTATGTTAGAGTGGCTATGTTAGAGTGGCTATGTTAGAGTGGCTATGTTAGAGTGGCTATGTTAGAGTGGCTATGTTAGAGTGGCTATGTTAGAGTGGCTATGTTAGAGTGGCTATGTTAGAGTGGCTATGTTAGAGTGGCTATGTTAGAGTGGCTATGTTAGAGTGGCTATGTTAGAGTGGCTATGTTAGAGTGGCTATGTTAGAGTGGCTATGTTAGAGTGGCTATGTTAGAGTGGCTATGTTAGAGTGGCTATGTTAGAGTGGCTATGTTAGAGTGGCTATGTTAGAGTGGCTATGTTAGAGTGGCTATGTTAGAGTGGCTATGTTAGAGTGGCTATGTTAGAGTGGCTATGTTAGAGTGGCTATGTTAGAGTGGCTATGTTAGAGTGGCTATGTTAGAGTGGCTATGTTAGAGTGGCTATGTTAGAGTGGCTATGTTAGAGTGGCTATGTTAGAGTGGCTATGTTAGAGTGGCTATGTTAGAGTGGCTATGTTAGAGTGGCTATGTTAGAGTGGCTATGTTAGAGTGGCTATGTTAGAGTGGCTATGTTAGAGTGGCTATGTTAGAGTGGCTATGTTAGAGTGGCTATGTTAGAGTGGCTATGTTAGAGTGGTCGCCGTCTTTATGGCTTGGCTATTAAGACGGCGACGGGCTCACCACCTGTCACGTTGTTTCGAAAATATCTTCGGTGGAAGGTGGGTAGAAGGGACTTAATTGTCTAGACTCTGTCTACCCCTGGAAATTGCGTGAAGATATTTATTAATTTTTTATTTTATAAATAATTAAAAACTTTAGAAACTCCCAAAATTTTTTCCTTAATTTTTCATAAAGTAGCGGAGATGATAGTTGGTAGTATAAAGTCATCCCAAGCAGGTTTTGTTGAAAGACAGGTTTTGGTGAAGGACTTTATTTTCTACGCCCTACGATCTAAATAAATAAAATGTAAAAACCTATCCATGTAATGATAATCACTTAGTCATGCACCGAATTTAGAATAAATGTAAAGTTGTAAAGTTAGTTTTGGTTGGAGAAAACTTAATAATTTATTTCTTCGCCAAGTATTCAATGAACATTCCCCGCTGTGAAAATTTAATAAAGTAGAATTTACGAGACAATAAACTGACGTCGGTTGGTTTATCCTAACATCCACTGTCACATACCAAACACAATAAGTAATGCAATATAATACAGTTGTTAAAATTTCAGGTATGGTTGTTTAAGTACTATATCTATACGTAAATATTCAAGCATAAATGATTTTATACATGAACACAATTTTTCATTCTACAGATTAATTACTAAGACTTTAATGGCGAAATACTCAAATATTTATTATTTATCTTTACATAAACATGAATAATATATCGCAGCAGAACCAGGATAATCAACATAGTTGTAAAGATAAGGAAGCTGTTGAATACTGAACTTCAACTGAACTTACTTATCTTCACGCATAATCCCTGACAGGGTAGCCATAGAACAGAACTAAACAGATCTAACAGAGATGTTTAATTAATTATTTTATAAAGTGAAAGTCGATATTAGGAAGTAAGTCGCCGATACAGTTATTAAACTTTAAAAGTAGACATAGCATATTAAAGAAGAGGCAAGAGGCAAGGCATATTAAAAGAATCTAGCGATATCCATTCCGTGGAAATATAATAACCCTTTAGATTTTAAAAAGTTTTAAGAAGAAATTCAAGTGATTGAGTGATCGAATTCAATGATTTTCGATAATAGGTTTTCAAAACTGGTACAATTTATAGCATTACCTTGGACTTAAAAGATATACGTAAAGACATACATGAACATACGAAACATATTCCTACACTCGCCAATCGACTCTATATATACACATATACGACATACAGTATACGACATATATATATATATATATATATATATATATATATATATATATATATATATATATATATATATATATATATATATATATATATATATATATATATATATATATATATATATATATATATATATATATATATATATATATATATATATATATATATATATATATATATATATATATATATATATATATATATATATATATATATATATATATATATATATATATATATATATATATATATATATATATATATATATATATATATATATATATATATATATATATATATATATATATATATATATATATATATATATATATATATATATATATATATATATATATATATATATATATATATATATATATATATATATATATATATATATATATATATATATATATATATATATATATATATATATATATATATATATATATATATATATATATATATATATATATATATATATATATATATATATATATATATATATATATATATATATATATATATATATATATATATATATATATATATATATATATATATATATATATATATATATATATATATATATATATATATATATATATATATATATATATATATATATATATATATATATATATATATATATATATATATATATATATATATATATATATATATATATATATATATATATATATATATATATATATATATATATATATATATATATATATATATATATATATATATATATATATATATATATATATATATATATATATATATATATATATATATATATATATATATATATATATATATATATATATATATATATATATATATATATATATATATATATATATATATATATATATATATATATATATATATATATATATATATATATATATATATATATATATATATATATATATATATATATATATATATATATATATATATATATATATATATATATATATATATATATATATATATATATATATATATATATATATATATATATATATATATATATATATATATATATATATATATATATATATATATATATATATATATATATATATATATATATATATATATATATATATATATATATATATATATATATATATATATATATATATATATATATATATATATATATATATATATATATATATATATATATATATATATATATATATATATATATATATATATATATATATATATATATATATATATATATATATATATATATATATATATATATATATATATATATATATATATATATATATATATATATATATATATATATATATATATATATATATGTATAGTTGTAAAGTTAGTTTTGGTTGGAGAAAACTTAATAATTTATTTCTTCGCCAGTATTCAATGAACATTCCCGCTGTGAAAATTTAATAAAGTAGAATTTACGAGACAATAAACTGACGTCGGTTGGTTTATCCTAACATCCACTGTCACATACCAAACACAATAAGTAATGCAATATAATACAGTTGTTAAAATTTCAGGTATGGTTGTTTAAGTACTATATCTATACGTAAATATTCAAGCATAAATGATTTTATACATGAACACAATTTTTCATTCTACAGATTAATTACTAAGACTTTAATGGCGAAATACTCAAATATTTATTATTTATCTTTACATAAACATGAATAATATATCGCAGCAGAACCAGGATAATCAACATAGTTGTAAAGATAAGGAAGCTGTTGAATACTGAACTTCAACTGAACTTACTTATCTTCACGCATAATCCCTGACAGGGGTAGCCATAGAACAGAACTAAACAGATCTAACAGAGATGTTTAATTAATTATTTTATAAAGTGAAAGTCGATATTAGGAAGTAAGTCGCCGATACAGTTATTAAACTTTAAAAGTAGACATAGCATATTAAAGAAGAGGCAAGAGGCAAGGCATATTAAAAAAGAATCTAGCGATATCCATTCCGTGGAAATATAATAACCCTTTAGATTTAAAAAAGTTTTAAGAAGAAATTCAAGTGATTGAGTGATCGGAATTCGAGTTTTCAGACCAATGAGTTTTTCAAAACTGGTACAATTTATAGCATTACCTTGGACTTAAAAGATATACGTAAAGACATACATGAACATATACATGAAACATATTCCTACACTCCTTAATCGACTCTATATATACACATATACGACATACAGTATACGACATATATATATATATATATATGTATATATATATATATATATATATATATATATATATATATGTATATATATATATATATATATATATATATATATATATATATATATATATATATATATATATATATATATATATATATATATATATATATATATATATATATATATATATATATATATATATATATATATATATATATATATATATATATATATATGTCGTATACACGTTGTACGTTGAAGTCTTTCAAATTATTAGTACAAAAATATTACTATGATATTTTATTTCTCCATTGAACACTATCTGCCTACCAACCTTAAACACTTATAAAAAAACTACCTATGCCAAACAACACAGTGGTATGAATACTATGAAAAAAATTATTTTTTTTCATAGTATTCATGCTTATCTGCTATGCTTCTGGTATGTGTTCTTGGGCGGCGGTAATCACTTACCATCACGTGAGCCACCTGCTCGTTTGCCTCCCTTTTCTATATAAAAAATACATATTAAAAGTCCTATGAATTGTGGATATTCATAGATAGTCGTTCATGTTAGCATCTATAGTCGCGATAGCCTAGTGGTTGGGTGATCGGATATCAATTTCTTGGTTGACGATAGGCTTAACACCTAACACGTTTTCCAAAATAATGTCTTCATTGAGCGGTGGGTCGAAATAATTTAATTATGTTGACCTCTGTCTACTTCCTCTAATGTTGGAATACGTGAAGATATTTTATATAAGTATATCAGTAAAAATGCTCCATTCTTATCAGATTAAGTAAATTGGAATAAATCTTCTGCAATCGTCTGTTGGCTATTTCTCGGATTTGGCCACGAGCCAGTCGAATGTAATTTTAATGTTCTCCATGTTAACTATATATTGGAGATAGACTTTTTAATTTTTTTTTACTGTTTATACCACTACGATGTTATTCTTGTAGCGCATAAGGAGCATCGCACGTATCAGGTATATACTTTTATATGACGTAGTAACACTATTCACATTTAAGAAACAATTACATAACTTAGGAGAACTTAAAAAGAACATAACTTCATATCTATACTAGCGTTGATAGTAGATATCTATGTTTTTATTTTTTCGTATGTAAGAAAAGTTGATCTGCTGATATAATATTTATAAAATACTGAAGCGAATTTCAAACCAAGGGCGATAAGTATTAAGACATTATAAGTAGTAACACAATTTTTAAAAGTAACTCTTCAAAAATAATTGTATTTTGAAATCGAATTCAGAAACACATAAGAGTCTAGTTTAATTTTGCTTTAATTTGAGTTATGACAAAATTTGGATAAAACTAAATAAAAAACATTGCCGGATGCTCAGTTATAGGCCCAATATCACGTTTCCGGTTTGTGGTAAAATGTGCAATATAATGTAATTTAATATATCAATTTTTGCCATTAATTTTAACGAAAATTTACAAACAGAGTAAAATACAACGAAAATACACAGAAGGAAACTTACAACGTAATTTATATTCGATACTTTGATTTGTGGGAATTGAGAAATTAACAAAATACAGCACAGGTATCTGGTACTGCGATTGCCAATCCATTTGCCAAGCGTTGCGATTATGGCAACACTCTCGTGGTGACGCCTATTTCCTGCAGTGGGTTTCTATAAACCGTCACGATTATGATGGTGATGTCAAGGAACTACAATATGATATTTACTACAAAATTTGTGACTATTAGCGATTATAAATTGACGTTTCCGACTATTAGTCCTTTAAAAAAATTGAGTATTATTTTTTTTTAAATTAATTGAAATAATTTGCATATCCGAAGTGAAAATAATATTATTATGTCAATTGTTTATATATACTTATCTTTTTAAACATATTTTTTTAACATATAGTGTTAAAAATTTAGCTAACAAGTTATTAATGACGTCATGTAATCGAGTTCCGTTATTAGGCTCTAAGGTACTCTAAGGGTAAGTCTCTCTCTCAAAGGTCTCTAAGGGATCGGTTTTAAGGCTTTCTATTTTTAATTTACTATATATTAAAATATTGTGGTTAGGTTAAATATATCGTTAAGCCGCTTGTCAAGCGTAACGTTTATAGCAAATCCTCCTGACAGTATCGTGGGTCATTATGACGATGAATGCTAAGGCTTGCGGGTACGAATCTGATTAGGGGCAAAAATTTGGATAAAACTAAATAAAAACGTTGCCGGATGCTCAGTTATAGGCCCAATATCACGTTTCCGGTTTGTGGTAAAATGTGCAATATAATGTAATTTTAATGTTCTCCATGTTAACTATATATTGGAGATAGACTTTTTAATTTTTTTTTACTGTTTATACCACTACGATGTTATTCTTGTAGCGCATAAGGAGCATCGCACGTATCAGGTATATACTTTTATATGACGTAGTAACACTATTCACATTTAAGAAACAATTACATAACTTAGGAGAACTTAAAAAGAACATAACTTCATATCTATACTAGCGTTGATAGTAGATATCTATGTTTTTATTTTTTCGTATGTAAGAAAAGTTGATCTGCTGATATAATATTTATAAAATACTGAAGCGAATTTCAAACCAAGGGCGATAAGTATTAAGACATTATAAGTAGTAACACAATTTTTAAAAGTAACTCTTCAAAAATAATTGTATTTTGAAATCGAATTCAGAAACACATAAGAGTCTAGTTTAATTTTGCTTTAATTTGAGTTATGACAAAATTTGGATAAAACTAAATAAAAAACATTGCCGGATGCTCAGTTATAGGCCCAATATCACGTTTCCGGTTTGTGGTAAAATGTGCAATATAATGTAATTTAATATATCAATTTTTGCCATTAATTTTAACGAAAATTTACAAACAGAGTAAAATACAACGAAAATACACAGAAGGAAACTTACAACGTAATTTATATTCGATACTTTGATTTGTGGGAATTGAGAAATTAACAAAATACAGCACAGGTATCTGGTACTGCGATTGCCAATCCATTTGCCAAGCGTTGCGATTATGGCAACACTCTCGTGGTGACGCCTATTTCCTGCAGTGGGTTTCTATAAACCGTCACGATTATGATGGTGATGTCAAGGAACTACAATATGATATTTACTACAAAATTTGTGACTATTAGCGATTATAAATTGACGTTTCCGACTATTAGTCCTTTAAAAAAATTGAGTATTATTTTTTTAAATTAATTGAAATAATTTGCATATCCGAAGTGAAAATAATATTATTATGTCAATTGTTTATATATACTTATCTTTTTAAACATATTTTTTTAACATATAGTGTTAAAAATTTAGCTAACCAAGTTGTTAATGACGTCATGTAATCGAGTTCCGTTATTAGGCTCTAAGGTACTCTAAGGGTAAGAGTCTCTCTCTCAAAGGTCTCTAAGGGATCGGTTTTAAGACTTTTCTATTTTTAATTTACTATATATTAAAATATTGTGGTTAGGTTAAATATATCGTTAAGCCGCTTGTCAAGCGTAACGTTTATGGCAAATCCTCCTGACAGTATCGTGGGTCATTATGACGATGAATGCTAAGGCTTGCGGGTACGAATCTGATTAGGGGCAAAAATTTGAGTGACTTATGTAAATGTGTATACTCGAGTCATGGCTATTTAAATGTTAATCATATTAATATATGTATAAATTTTTGTATATTTTTTTTGTAGAAAAGGGAGGCAAATGAGCAAGTGGCTCAGAAGATGGTAAGTGATTACCGCCGCCCATGAACACCTGCAATACCAAAGATGAGAACAGTACTCCATGTGCGGCCGAATCTGCGCCTAATAAAGTTCCAACCGGTGGGCAGGCATGAAGTACTGTCGTGCTCTACTGAGCACGCCAAGCTATTTAGAGGCCAATTTGGCCTTCCTTTTCTTCAAATGACCGCGAAACTGAACTCTGCTCGATATGTCGACGCCAAGGATTCTGATGCTGGTTGAGGCAACTAGGGGAGTGCTCTCAAAACGAGGTGATACGACGAAGGGTTTCTTTTTAGTGGTAAACTAGCAAACTTGTGTCCATTTAGGGTTAAACTGGACTAAATTTAGTTGGCCCCAGGCCGAGATTTTGTCCAACAAAATCTCGACTTCAGACACAAGTTTGTTCCGGTACTTGTTGACGTGTTCCCGAGAATTATTGGCACGGCCGGTATATAGGGCATCACCAGTGCTGTCATCTGGATGGATGTTACTAATCATTGATATCTTATCATTGGCTTTGGCATAAAGTAGGCTTACCTCTTGTCAAGTTTTCCCAAAAAAATGCTTAAATGTAGGTCGAAAAGACAAAATTGTCGAAGCCTCTGTTCGCCCCAGTGTTCGAAATTTATGTGAAGATATTTATTTATTATAATTGCTCTTACTTTTATCTTACCGACCATGATTCCAATTAGCAACATCGTACATAATTGAGATCAAGTTATTCCAATTCTGAACTTTGAGATATTACGACGGGACTAGAAAAAAATTCAATATTGGGAATTCCGTCAACTTAGAAATTATTTTAAACTATTTAGTTAGGTTAGAATTGAGCAGAGATTAGAGAGCAGAATTGATGGGCACCGGTTACCTGTACTCACCAGACGAAACGCAGAAGTTTGTTAGACTTCTACTTCACGCCGGTATTCTGTGAGGTCGTGGTACTTCCCCAGTCGAGCCGGCACATTTATGCAGCAACAAAAGCTGATGCGTGGCTCTACCACTGTAAACTTTTGTGAACGAGTAGCACATACGCCGGTTTTCATTGTTTCGCAATGTACTTTTCTAAGTTTTCAAGGGTCATGATATTTGTGGTACCTTCGTTGTTTTTGATTCCATAATACGGATGCCTAAGCTACTTACTTTGGGATCGACTCAGTGTATGGAATGTTATTCCTATCTATGTATGTATGTATAATTAAATTAATTAAATTTTTTCGCTTATATTCTTTTAATATGGCATTATGTATTTATATTATGATATGCAGCATTGTCCGTGAAATGTGTCAGCAGTATCCTCATACGAGCATTGCAATCTCTTTATAGGGATTCCTGTGCTTGTGTAAGGATAAACGGGGCATACACTTAACACACGGGGGGTTTAATATCGAAAAAGGTGTTAGACAGGGATGTGTAGCGTCACCGTGGCTGTTTAATCTTTTCATGGACATTTGCTTGACAGATTTAAAAGAGAATGAAAGTGGGTTGAGAATGAATGAGTTACTCGTCAAATATTTTCTCTATGCTGATGATCAAGTATTACTTGAGTCTTCAGCCGAGGAGTTGCAGGAGATGGTAACTGCTATGAGTGAAGCTTTTGTTAGAAAGGGGATGAAAATGAATGTAAAGAAGACGAAAGTGATGGTGTTTGAAAGAGATGAGGTCATGACAGACTGCAATATAATAATTGGAGATGAACAAATTGAACAGGTGAATGAGTTTGTGTATCTGGGTTAAAAGTTCACAAGAGATGGAAAGTGTGAGAGTGATATTGAAAGAAGAGTGAATGCAGGAAACATGGTTAATGGAGCTTTGCACTCCTTTATGAGCAGTCGGATGGTGTCTAACAAGGCTCGTTTGGCTGTGCATAGGGGAGTTTTGGTTCCGACACATCATGTACGGAATGTACGGAAGTGAAAGTTGGGTATGGCAGAAGAAACATTAAAGCAGAGTAAATGCAGTTGAGATGAGAGCATTAAGAAGTATGTTAGGAGTTAAACTGAGCGACCGGATAAGGAATGGTGAAATAAGGAAACGTTGTGGTCTGAAAGAAGATGTAGTGACTAAAATTGAGAAAGGTATGCTGAGATGGTTTGGCCATGTCGAGAGAATGAATGAAGAACGATTGACGAAAAAAGCATATAAGGCGAGTGTGAATGGAAGTGTAGGAAGGGGAAGACCTAGGCGGACGTTTCGAGACCAAATCAGGGATGTCCTGAAAAAAGGCCAGGTCAAGAGTACTCTGAATCGAAGAGAATGTATGAAGGGAATAATGAAAGTTGACGAAGCGAAACAAGTATGTAAGGATCGTAGCAAGTGGAAAGAAGTGGTCTCTGCCTACCCCTACGGGAAAGAGGCATACATATAGTATGTATGTATATATTATGATATGTAATTCGTTATATTTTAGTAAACAAATATTATTAAAAATTATACACTTTTACAACAGTAGTAAACAAAATTAATATTATTATATGGTATAATGGTAAACATAACATTGACTAAATTGTACTGGCATTGACTAAATACTTTGTGTTACCAACGATGCGTTCGAAATACTAACAATTGAAAATGCGTAACAATGAAAAACATATATCACAACATCCAAATTTGCCTTTATCCGACCCGGAAATAGTTTCGCAAAATTGTTCATAATTTCACATTAAACAAATATTTAATTACATTTAATAATTATTTGTATGTATTGTATATTTTTAGGTTACAGTTTGCTTCATCTTTACTGATAAAAAAATCTACTGCAGAACGACCTATTTTCTACAAAGAAAGGTTTGCTACAAACACTGCTACGAAGAAAGGTCCTGGACCACCTACATCCATTTACTTCCTGCAATGTTCGATGTACTACATCTCGTAGGAGTTTGACACGCCCGTGTATTTTTCAAATATTTATATTCATTTATTTATCAGCACAATCCTTGACGGGTTAGCCGGAGAGAATAGTTGCCAAGTGTCACGATCCTTACATACATCTTTAGCTTCATTCAAATTCATCTACACGGCACTCTAAGGCCGGCAAAGCATCTGCTATGCCTCTGGTATTGCGGGGGTTAATGGGCGGCGGTAATCACTTACCATCACGTGAGCCGCCTCCTCGTTTGCCTCCCTTTTCTATAAAAAAAGATGCATATAATTTTCTCGACATCAGGAGAATTTCTGCAAGTAATGCGTCTTTAAATTGCAGTGGTAATATTACGAAGTAAGACAGAGAGATAGAAAATTTTTACTACTGTCATATCATAATACAGTAAGTTAATTTGATTAGAAATTGAATTCTTTTATTGCCATAAAGGAAATCAATTTCGTCAAATTGCATCCGCAAATTAAACACACTTAAGTCGATGTCTTCGCGGAGACTTTTAGCATAAGTAGTAGCTCTTTGATGTTTTAATTTTGGAAAGGAAACAAAAACGTGTCTGTGGTGAGTAGAAAGTACCGCTCGTTCCCTTTACCAACAAAGCTCTTATCGCATCCCAACCTCCCAACACAGTGCTTAACGAAGCAGGAACGAGACCACTCTGCAAATGCAGGATGTGCCGTCTTATGTATAGAGTAATGATATCATAGACAGAGTTTTGCAAGTTTTAACATTGACGCAATTCACTCATACGCATAGTCTCTGACGGGGTAGCCAGAGAGAACAGATCGCCAAGTGTGGCGAACTACCTCTTTCGCTTCTTTTAAATTTAACATTTTCTTCCATCGACTAATATTTTTGTTGATGCAGAGATAAATATAATCCGTCGAGCAAAATTATTCTTCAGGTTTCGCCCAAAGTATTGGTACAACTTTTCGGGATGAAAACTAGAAAAAGTTATTTCACGTTTTTGTTTATACATATGTGCCACAGTTATGACGTGAACAAGACTTAAAAGTATTGCAAAAGACAGCTTAACGTTCATAACTGCATGATAACGTAATTTTTTAAAATATTTTTTGAGCAAAGCATATCTTTTCATATAACTAGGACATTTTAGTCTATGGACAACACAAAGTGGGAAGAGCGTTATTTTTATATCCCCGTCATTTGCGTCTTTCATAGTTGTTTAAATATTAATACGCTTCAAACTTTGCTTTTGTAACTCATATAACCAGTTTACGAGAGTCGTGGTACTCTTAAAATTGAACTTTTCTTGCATGTAAAAAACCAAATAAAATATTTTCGTACTTGTATATTTTTGTACAACCGTTGCAACACTATTTATGAAATAAATTGTTTAATCGAAAAGATGACGTATTCAAAGAAACGAGCAAATAAAATAAAATTAATTAATCAACAACATTTCATTGAAAGATATCATCAACATAAATTAATTGCAATTGACGTAATTGCATATTCTTCTCCCGATATTTTAACATGTTATGTTTCGATTTATTTTTTTCATTATAAACATTTCAGATTATAATTATAATTACGACTCGATAGCTCTGATGGTCACCTTCGAAGGTAAGGGTTGCTGGTTCGAATACGGCTAGGGGCAAACAGTTGCACGGGTATGATGAACATGAATGTTATAAACATTTGACTCGAGTCAAATGACACTTAACTAAATCACGATAGCTGAGAGTTTGATCCCCAGGTGGCAGTACCAAAGAGTTTTTCAAAAAACTTATGTACGAATTACATCGTTGGCTTGGACATAAAGACGCCAACGGGCTCAACATCTGTCACGTTGTCCCGAAAATATCTTCGGTAGAAGGTGGGTCAAAGGGACTTAATTGTCTAGACTAGCACTCTGTCTACCCCTGTATTGGGAATTGCGTGAAGATATTTTATTTTTTATATGCACTTAACTCTACTATTAAATTGAATATTGGTCGGATGTAAGAGTGTTGCCACGGTGCGGCAGAGTTTGCAGGTTCGAATTCCGGCGGTGTCAGTTTATTTTTTAAATTTCTCTTTAATTTAATAACAAAATGTTCAGCGTAAAAAGCTTATATGCTTGAAAAATTCAATGAAAACTACATCACTTTTACTTTATGTAAATATTTTTTTTATTTATGAAATTATCAAAGGTTTAAAAACAACGAGGTAAGTAAAAAAAAATAAAAAAGTGTATAATAAAATTTAATCAAATTCATAAAAATGAATTTGAATTGAACTATAACACTACCAGTATGAGTATTAAATATTACAAAATTATTTTTTTAGGTAACTGTCTTTTGAAGGAAACTTTTGAACAGAATGTTAAAAAACAAACATTTCACTTATGATAATATTTTCAAATACCACGGAAAAAGTGTACCGTTCGAACCAAGTTTTGCTACAGGAAAGAAAAAGGAACTTCAGTTTCATTGTTTTGTTTAGTGTACGCCTATTTTTGTACGTGACGTTTTATTACTTTATTTACTCAATTCCTGGATGGTCCAAAAGATAAGAGTTTTTACACAGTTTTAGTAATTTGAAATCGCCTTTTATTTTAGCTTCTATCCTCACACATTTTGCAATACTGGGGTAGCCAGAAGTCTAGACAATTAAGTTGTTTCGTTGGACATTTCACCGGAGCGTATTTAGTGATGAAGGGACAGGTAGTAAGCCTGTCGCCGTCTTTATGTCTTCGTCTAAGATCATATACCAAGCACTTAAATAAAATGAAACGATTTTTACGGATTTTATTGCATTTTTATTTAGATTTTAAAATTATTTTACTTCTCGACAGTATCCGTGGTCTCGGGAGGACTGAGGCCTTGAACGTTCCGCTGCCATTGTTAGCTTCGGCTACCGTCAACTTTTTGTAAAACAAGTAACAGGTTCATAGGTTCGTTCAGCATATAATAAGTGAGACGGAAGCATTTTTATACTGATTATAGGTGAATCACTTAATAGTGCATTTATCTGTAAAGGCCACGTCTTCTTACTCTACCTCTCAGGCAGAAGCGCCAGAACTTACATACATGCATGCATCTAATCGACCTCCAATTTTTCGTGGACATCGAACCTAATACCCCTAAACGAACTTACTAACCCAACATTTCTATGCTTCAATATTTAAGCAAAACCCAATCGATCATCCAAATTTTGGAAATATATAATTCCAAATTACCAGGCTTACATAACTTAATAACATGAGTTCGGGAATAAAGACGCGCATTCGCATTACTCGAGCCGTGAAGCGTCTCTCGCTTGCGGCTTTTGAGAACTGTTTTGCTGCGCCGAGTATTTGCTGAATCTCCAAATTAAGGAATAATTTTACGGATTGGCAATTTTCTTAAAACTCCTTCTGTATCTTTGCCAAAAATAAATTCAAGTATATTCTTGTATATTTCTTGCAACGTGGTAACTACGAACGATTATATTCGTACCTGAAAAAATGTACCCTTTTTCTTCCGAGGGTGTCGTAAGAGGAGACTATGGGAAAAGTTTTGAAATGTAACTTCCTATAGGCGGATGAGACATTGCGATTTCGATGGAGCATTTCGAAATTTACCAGATCAAAATTTAGAAGATCGGTAATGGTCTATAGTGCTAGGTGTCCGGTACTGCAATCGCTTCTGTTCTCTGATCTGATGGCAATCTGTTTGTCAATCACCCTATAGCGGAGAGTAGTGTATCATGCAGTGGAATTGAAAAGGCCTTTATGATGATCGGTTGTAGGATTGGCGTATATATGAGGTAGTTATATCAAACCAATCTAAACTCTAACATATACGGGGACTTACCTAGATGATGAACACGTTCCTCACTTCTGTTAAAAATCGTCTCTTATATCTTTTTATATTACGCGCTAACGATGTTCTTTTGACTCACCCGAATCGTTTTTTTTTGGTATATTTTTTTATCTTCACGCATACCCCCAATACTGGCTATGCAGAGGTGTAGATTATTTAGTCATATCGACTAGCTTTTTACCGAAGTTTATTTTGGAAAAAATGTCAGGAGTTGAGCCTATCGTCCTCTTAATGTCTAAGCTAACGTTAAAATATACTTTCATACATTTATATAAATGAACATAGGAAAATACTTATTTATACATACATACATACATACATACGTACATACATACCGGCCTGTTAAAGTCCACTGCAGGACATAGGCTCCTCTCCGTAGGGAGGATTTGCCATAATTGTCACGCTTGGCAAGCGGATTAGCGCTCGCAGTAGCAGACCACTCGCACCTTAGACGCTGCTGCCCATCTTCGGTCTATATTTTTTTTAGAGATGGTTATCCCGTCATCTATTAGTTGCCATAACGCTATTCAAGGCGGTTTCCCTTAGTTGCCTCTTACGACATCCATGGGAAGAAAGGGAATGGTAATATTCTTACGCCGCTACCACACGGAATCATATATGTACATATAAACATTTATATTCATCAGACAAATGTTTGTCTCTAGCGTGATTTAAAACCACAACCCTTAGTTTCGAAGGCTGGGTCACTATCAACCAGACTATTATGTCGTAATATAATGACGTTTAATTTATTTGCAATGCAATACAATTTGTAAAATTATACAAAGAAATAAAATAAAACTATATGTAAATATAACGAAATTCAAGTAAACGTTAAACATACATAGATAAATCGTTCAGCCAGTTTTTACGGTTAACTTTTATTTTACTTGAGAACAGCGTAAAGATTAGCGGTTTATTACATTTATCGGAGTATAAGCGTCGTATCCTCTCTACTAATAGCCTGAGTGTAAAATAACGCTGAAGGATTGGCTTAGAGCGAATTTAAATGCTGTAAACATTCATTATTCAACTTTAATGTTAGTTTTTCACGAATGCAACGGGTATACATATTTAGATAAATACATAGATGCAACATCACATAAATTTCCCGGATACCAAGGCAAATTGCTAAAGTACTTTTGTTGTGGAAACGACGAAGATATCACATGCGCCCAGACCCGAGAAAGTGCAAAAAATGTTATTTTCTAAACTGTTCCCGTCCGGGAATCGAACCCTGATCTTAAAGTTACACTATGAAAACTGGCGCGTACGTCACTCAAATAAACGTTGATAAGAAGTGGGTCGAAAGCCTACCCCAGTATTGGGAAATTGCGTTAAAAAAAGGAATACCGGAAAATAGAGAATAGGGAATTACTACTATCTATATGTGACTTGGTCCGTATTATCTTGAAATCACCGCGAGATTCTTTAATTTTTAAAGAGTTACCTATACCCACGCCAGATTTTTCAACAAATCAAAATGTTTTTGACAAAATAATTTTCACATCTTTTCCACATGAACTGCGTATTTTATTACGCCTTTAATTAAGGCTTGGTTTGTATGTATGTTTGTTTGTGTGTTAGGCTCGTACCAATGGGTTACTAAGGTACTATTTATATCGTTGGCTTGGACATAAATACGGCGACGGGCACACCACCTGTCACGTTGTCCTGAAAAATGACTTCGATGGAAGGTTGGCCAAAAGGATTTAATAGTCTAGACCCCTGTATTGGGAATGTAGTGAAGATATTTAAAGTAAAAAAAATCCTTCAAAATAAAATAGCATGCCTCATAGACTATAATTATTGTAATTCATTTTACTACTACTTTATTACATATTGCTACCTTATACTTTATTACGAAGGAAATAGCGTGGTTGAAACTAGAAAAAGTAATAGTAAAAACTGTTTAAACTTTCATCAAATTGTTCACAGGGATGATGCAGAATGTCTAATCTAATTTGTCGGTTTTTTCAGGTGTCTAAGACCTGTTTGCAAGTTCTTAACAAATAGATCTTCACTCATAATACCTGACGGCGTAGCCAGAGAGAACAGATCAGAAAGTATCACAATCCTTATATACTCCTTTCGCTTCTTTCAAAATCATCATTTTTTTCAACACGTTACGCACGTTTAGGTATCAGAGTATATTTGACCCTCCCCTTCTCGGCTAATTTTTTCACATGGTCTTCGAAAGTTAGTCTCGGCTTATCTCGACCCTTTTTAATGGTAACTGTCATAATATATTTATTTGGTCATTTCGGTTATGCCATTCGATCGTCATCAAATATTAATTTCGCATTAAATATATAAAAATATTTTTATATAACTTTTGCAAATTATATGCGCATAATCGACAAAGTTTAGCTTAAGAAAATTAGGATGTGTACAAAAATTAGTTTTCTTAACTTGACACTTACAAAGTCTTAAGGTTAGCAAAGCAGGGGCAAGAGTTCACTTAATTAGTATATTTAACGCGATGTTTAGATATCTTTTGGTTGAGTTTTTAATTTATTTTTCATTCTATTTACATTTCTCCCTTTTTTACGGATTTTAAATAAGTAAATAAATAGATAGGGATAACAACATATACATATTAGTTGTGAAGCACTTGTGTTATGTTATCAGAGACAACGAAGGTAACACAAACACCAATTGTGGTAATAAAGGCATATATTTCTTTCGTATTTCTACTATTTCGTAAGTTATTTTGGCATAAATTGAATTTGCTTAACCCAAATTTCCTAAAAAAAAAGTTTTCTTTTTGACATGTTATGGTATTTTAACTTACTTATATTTTTTACACTATTTTTACAATGTATATATTTCTATACATAAGTTCACTTCATTTAGATATTAGTATGTAAGTTATCATAAAACACGCTTAGCTCTAAGCCCTTATCTTGTCTGTAAGAGATCACTCTTAGCGATGGGACCGCATTACAGTGCTCGCGTACTTTTCAAATTTGTTATATATAAAATGTATTATATATTTGTGATGTACAATAAAGTACATAATACTACGTGTAAGTAAAGTAGCAAATGTAAATCATTGACAAATATGTAATATATTGTGCACATTGTCACACGATAGTTTGTCCTTTTCTTTTTCCCGGAAGTGTGCCGCACTGCCGAATGAGCGCTGTCGTTTTCCAATTAACATTTCAATAAGGTCGAGAGAGCGTACGCACTTGACACGTTGCTATGAACTCGATCACGGCACAGATGCAAGTCGCTAACTGAAATGAGAATTTGCTAGGTTTAAAAAAACTTTAATATTATTAATATTACAACATTATTCGAAAAAGTTACGATAGCCAATACTATCGTAACTTTTTCAAATAGGTTGGGTATTTCAATAGGTTGGGTACACGGAAATTCGAGTCAAGAGACCCAAGTTCGATCCCCAAATGGCAGGCTCGTACCAATGGGTTTTTTCAAAAACTTATGTATAAATTTATCGTTGGCTTGGATATGAGATAAGACGAGACGGGGACGAGCTTACCACCTGTCACGTTGTCTCGAAAATATCTTCGGTGGAAGGTGGGTCGAAGGGTCTTAATTGTCTAGACTAGACCTTTGTCTACCCCAGTGTTGAGAATTGCATGAAGATATTAAATTTTTTTAATTAATAATTACGTAGAATAGTTAACGTGGATAGGGACAACAGTATATACATTGATTTGATCCCAACGTAAGTAGCTTGTATTATGGAATCGGAAATAGCGAAAGTACCACAAATATTCAGACCCGAGAAAATACAGAAAAAGTGATTTTTCTGCATTGACCCGTCCGGGAATCGGGACCTCAGAGATGGCGACATCTTCAAAACTGGTGTTTACGTCAATCATCTACGGATGTCGACAAAATTATTATTATTCACTATTCTTATATAAATGCCATACGGCTGCAATAAACATACGATGTTCATCAACACCAAAAGCAACTACATATCCGTGAAAGTTAAATTAATAATAAATAACACAAAAAATGTAAGTAAGATTATGTGGGAGACTGGTCCCCAAGACGTGTTATAAGCTAATATAAAGCTCTAAGAATTCATATGTCCGCATACTTGCATACTTTAAAGCATTACAATTATGTTTTGTCGGACTTATTTAATTACATAGAGTACAAGCCACGTCAAACAGACTCGTTATATAACTTTTGGGAACGAAACTATTTAAGTAATGCAAGTACAAACAGTACTTAACAGCTCTCAAGATGTTGCAAACTACTTTAATTAACATCATGTTAATTAGACATAAAAATACTTCACGACATTCTCTGTAATGGGTTAGACGGGGGTCTAGACAATTAAGTCTTTTCGATCCACCGAAGTTATTTTTAGGACTACGTAACAGGTGGTGACCCTGTCATCGTCTTTATGTCCATGCCAACGATAAAAATCGTATATACTTTATATTTTTAAAAACCAATTAGTACGAACTTACCACATGGGGTTCAAAATCTTGCCTCTTGACACAATTTACGATCGCCCAACAACTCGGCTGGTGTGATATTTTTTAATTAGACATTTAAACAAATTTTATATTTTTAAATTAATTTCTTCACTCCATTTCCAATACTGTAATAGATAGAGCACATTGTTAAAAAGCTCTCACATACCGCGACATGCATGTATGACGAAAACGATGTATATTAAAGAAGCAAAAGGTAGAATAGAACAAGATCCGTATAGGCCTCCCGTATATAAGGTTTGAAGAAATAATAATTGGAAATTATACCAGTGTGTATATACGAAATGAAAATTATGTGGAGAAATGGGAGGGTTTTTTAGTTTTTTTTTTTTGTAAATTTTATAACGTATGAGATGATATCAAAGAGAGAACGAAGTGTGAAATATGATATGAGTAAATCAGAATCGTCTAGAACAGGTGAAAGCAATTGTATACTTGGTGAGCGATATTAGCCGGGATGGCATATGTGATATAAATGTCGACAGGGATGTGGCTGTCGGGAACAAAATTAGCAGCGTAGTGTAGTGAAAAGTGCACGCTTTGCGATACATATCACAGTGCTGCTACCGACTTCGCCAAAATGTAAGTTTCAACTTTCTAAAATGACTGAATGGTAAAGAATAGTCAGCGCAAAAATTACCAAAAAATCAACTAACAATCAGTCTAGACATTTAAGTTCCATCAACCCACCTTCCAACGAAGATATTTTCGGGTCAACACGGCAAGTGAAGGGCTCACCCCTTCACTTTCTTTATCTCCAAGACAACTATATAATTGTTTTGTGTGCATAAGTTTTTGAAAACCCATTGGTACGAACCTGCCATCTGGGGATCGTTCTCGAGTCTCTTGACTCGAATTTCGGACTACCCATCCACTCAGCTATCGTGACTCTAAAATTCATTAAGAAATTACAATAAAAGTTATATTACAATTGTAATTTTAAAGTATAATCATTCATATTAATTTCAGTTGTTCAGACTTTTTAAATTTTTTATTTTTTACTGCTTTTAGTTTATGAAAAAAAAAAACCTATAGGTACAAGCCGGGCACCTGGAGATCGAACTCCGGTCTCCTGACTCGTAATCCGATCGCCCAACCACTTGGCTGTCGTGTCTTTTTAAATTTGTCTTTTTCAATTTGTGAAAATATTAAAAAATATATCTTCATGCAATACCCAATACAGGGGTAGATAGAGGTCTAGTCTAGACAATTAAGGTCTAGTCTAGATAATTAGTCTAGACAATTAATTTATTGCTTTAAGTTTATGAAAAAAAACCTATTGGTACAAGCCGGGCACCTGGAGATCGAACTCGGGTCTCCTGACTCGTAATCCGATCGCCCAACCACTTGGCTGTCGTGTCTTTTTAAATTTGTCTTTTTTAATTTGTGAAAATCTTAAAAATATATCTTCATGCAATACCCAATACAGGGGTAGATAGAGGTCTAGTCTAGACAATTAAGTCCCTTCGTCCCAACTTCCACCGAAGATATTTTCAAGATAACGTCGCCGTTTTTATATCCAAGCTTACGATATAATTCGTACATAAATTTTTGAGAAACCCTACGAGCCTAGGTACGAGCCTGCTACCTGGGGATCGAACTCGGGTCTGAAAATATTAATAAATTATTATTATTGCAATATTCAAAGATGGATGCTGGTACGTTATTATTTTAGCACCTATATATATATATATATATATATATATATATATATATATATATATATATATATATATATATATATATATATATATATATATATATATATATATATATATATATATATATATATATATATATATATATATATATATATATATATATATATATATATATATATATATATATATATATATATATATATGTATATATATATATATATATATATATATATATATATATATATATATATATATATATATATATATATATATATATATATATATATATATATATATATATATATATATATATATATATATATATTATTTTATCTTTTTCATCAGAGGTATTTAATAACAGCTCGCGCTTCGTTTAACTGCATTTTCGACACGAAGCAAACAAATGACTACATTCAGAAAAAAAAAAACAAAAGAGATTCGAAGATTTATTTCTTTATTAATATTATAAATGTGTATTGAGATACATATTAATCAGATACATAAAAATAAAATCAGATATATAAGAGAAATAAATAGCCAGTATTTTTTTTTCTTACCTTCTTAGCTTCTTACTACTTTTTGATCCATCCTCGTATGATGCTATGAACCTTTTCATCTGGTTGCCAGAGGTCACGCTGTTGACTATATTGGTATTGACCAAATGCACGTGGAGCAAGGATTATTGATTATATATTACTACTTATTCGCCATATGGTATTATCATATAGCTAATGTATATGTGACGACCTCCGTGGACGAGGGGCATGTATATACCGGTTTTCACGTCGTCAGCTCTGAGGTCCCGTGTACGATTGCAGTCGGGTCGGTGTAGAAAACATTTATACTTATGTCCGATGTTATATGCTTATGTACGAATTATATCGTTGGCTTGGACATTTAGACGGCGATGGGCTCACTACCTGTCACTATGTCCCAAAAATATCTTCGGTGGAAGGTAGGCCGAAAGTACTTAATTGTCTAGACCTCTGTCTACCCCTGTATAGGAATCGGTGTGAAGATATTCTTTTTTTTTCAGGTACGCGTATTTGTGTTAATTATATACTTAAAGTAATAAATGAACACATTGATAGATACGGACAACGTAACATTTATTGCTCCGTCCCAAATTAAGTAGCAACATTACTTGTGGTACGGATTATGAAAGAACGAACCAAAAAAAGTGGTTTTCTACAATGACCAGTCCGAAAAACGTACCTAGCACCTCAGAGCTGGCGGCACCATAAAAATTGGTGTGTATGCTAAATCGTCCACGGAGGTCGTTGAAATGATTATACACTTCATTTTTATTAAATCTGTATATTTAATAATTAAAATGTATAAATAGAAAGGTGTTAGGACGATGACTTGGATAAAGTGAGGTAAAATTGAATAATCACGAATTTGTACAAAAATTTAAATCTTAACATTGCGAAAAGCATTTTTATTCTTTTCAGTAAACAACAAACAACTTGTTAACAACGCAAAAGAATTTTTAGCGATGCCTAAATATTTAATATTCCTTACCTATTATAAAAGAACATTCGAAGGAAAACCCTTTGTTCAAGTTTATAAAACATTCAACACTTATTTCTTACCATTTATATAACCTCGGAAAATACTCTAATTATTTATGTTGAATACTCACGATTGATGTCTCTTGGTGGAACTTCATCTTTAAACACATTAAAAGTCACTTTTACTAATTCCAAATATACTTGTATTAAAATACCTGACCGGTTTCGCCTTTGAATGAATTAATAAATAAAAAAAATTTTATTGTACACCACGAATTCGAAAAACATTAAAAATTAAAAACTAAAAGATGTGTACAATATGACAGCCTTATCGCTGCACAGCGATCTCTTCCAGGCAACCAAAGGCGTTAAGAAGCTGCGTTACAGATACCTGGCAGGTGGTGGAATAATCAGATAAAATCAAAATAAATGAAAATATTAAATAAATAAAAAATACGCATTGAAGAAATAAAGCTAAACAAATAAGTTCAAAATAACAATTATAACCCATAAACAATTATATGTAAAGACGGCGACGGGCTCACCACCTGTCACGTTGTCCCGAAAATATCTTCGGTAGAAGGTGGGTCGAAGGGACTTAAATGTCTAGACTAGACCTCTGTCTACCCCTGTATTGGGAATTGCGTGAAGATATAATTATATGTACACATACACACACACTAACACACACACACACATATATATACATATATATACATACATACATAAACATACATGCATATACATACATACATACATACATACATACATACATACATACATATAAATACCTACACTAATATAAATAAATATATATACAAACGCATATAGTACATATAAAAATAAAACATACAAAATATGATATCCTCAAAATCCATATATTGATACGGAGTTGAACAATTCTTGCAATGGTCTATCACTGTCCAAGTAATTGAGACAAGTAATATTTTTTTGGACAAGCTCTTAAAGGTATTGAGGGTTTCGCCTCGCAAATAATCCTTTTAATAATCCTTTTAAGTGCCTTTATGGCATTATCAAAGGACTTAAAAGGAGTATTAGACATTGATTTTTTATTACAGTTATAATCTATTGAGATCGAAAACGTATCTCTTATTTTCTAATTATTTAGTAATGACGACAGTACATTTATGAACTCGTACAGTACATTACTTTATTTTAGTATTGTACCACTCGTTTAATTCGTTTAAAAGTTTAAGGATTAGTTGACCGCAATAATGGAAAATACGCTATTAAATTTATTTCGAACTTGATAGAACTTAATAAAAATATAAGAAACATAATAACAAACGAAACTCGCCACTTATAGCTGAAGTTAAAACGGCAACATCATGACTCATGGACGTCCTGGGAAATCTTTTATCGCCTTTCTCCATTACCGTGAGCCGTTGGGAATAGTGCTCTATGAAAATAAATTTTTGTTTTACTTCGTGACTTACTATTCTCCCGGTTAGGTCGACA
>JAGSMR010000052.1:452500-647500 GCA_029286605.1 Sericinus montela
ACTTATTGTTGCAAAACAGTTAAGACGTATATCATTTGGTTATTTCAAATAACCAATTGTTTTTGTTTTTTCAATAAATTTTGTAGTTAATATTGTTAAAAGCAATTAGTGGGCGGCGATTGAAAATACTGAAAGAAAAACTGCTTGTCTTTTTAGTTGATTTCTGTTGCGTTGAATGAGTCTATACCTATATTTCTTTAAAAATCTGGAAGAAGTTTTTTGCCCGACCGTGGGCATATACAGACTACCACTTCAGTTGTTTTAACTGTAGCTAAGAAGTTTTAAACAACTTTGACGCTTGCTTATTAATAAAACCAATGTAATTTTTTTTTATTTCACAATTAATACTTATACAGTAAAGGCCTCAAAAATTAGGTACTTTTGAAAATATTTGGAAGAACGTGGTAAGATAACGTGGTAAAAAAAGAACGTGTAATACATACGAAGATATATTGTTCAAAATATATAACAAAACTATCTTCACGCCATTCCTAATACAGAGGTAGACAGAAGTCCACCGACCCACCTTCCACCGAAGACATTTTTCGGAACTACGTTACAGATGGTGAGTCCGTCACCGTCTTTATGTCCAAGCCATCGATATAATCGTACATAAGTTTTTCAAAAAAAAACCATTGGTACGAGCCGGCCACCTTGGGATCAAACTCGGGTCTCCGGACTCGGCTATCGTGACTATATATTTCCGTACATAAATATTTATCTAAACATCACATTATAATTTTTTATTACAATCGGTAGAATAGAAACTGTGAAACATTTTCAGTTTGTATTATTCGCATATAAAATTATGCAAGTCCTATAGACAATGCCGTGACGTCACGAAACATCCCTTTTTCAGACAGAACTAACTAAAGCCCGTATGAAAATAATGAAAATGAAAAATGTCTTTATTTCTTTATCTTAACCATACAAACATAGGCTAGTGTTTGGAGACTCCTTTTAGGCAAAGCATTACCTGTAGTAGGAGACTCCGCTCTTCCATAAAATAAACATTATTATATGATTAAACAAAGAAAAACAGACTGGTATACAGTAAGTTAAGGCACCTTGGGCTAGAGATACGTAAATTTGCTTAAGTAGTTCCTTTGTTGCAATATGTCTCAGTGTTTTAAATAACCATATAAGTTTCCTTAATCTGTTAATTGTTTGGTCCAATTGTAAAATCCAAGACAGTATCTGATCAAGCATGACGCCTAAATACTTTATGGTTTCAACTTTTGTTATTGCTTTACATAAGCAGTCGTTATTTGAAAAATTTCTACATGTATGAATTTTGAATTTATGGCAGATAATTCTTATCTGACCTACATCTCTTAGTATTTCACCCCTGTCCCACTTTACCTATATTTCACATCGTAATTATATAGATAGCTACAGAATAAGTTTAGTTGTGTATTGCATTTTATAATTGCAACACTTCCTAGTGGCCCACAAGAAACATTTTCATTTGCAGATTGCATAAGTCATATAAATTGTGTCAAAATGTACAACAGTTACACAATGTAGACAAACTATAACAGTTTAACTTGATTATAGTGTTTATTTAGATTATATTGATATAACTTATCATTCTATAAAAAATCCAATAAAACACTTTTCACTTTGAAAAAACTAAGAACTAAGACTAATTGAAAATAAATATCTTAACGCCATTCCCAATACAAGGTAGACATTTTCATGCATATTAATAAACTGATCACATAATATTTTTTCGTTTACTTTTTTATTTTGTTCTTATTTTCATACATTTCCCTAACGTTGAGGTAGGCACAGGTACATGCAATGAAGTACTTTCGGCTCACCTTTCACTGAAGTTTATTTTGCAAAAAGTGACAGGTTGTCAGCTTTTCGCTGGCTGAGTTTCCAAGATAAGGGTATTTATATACAATATTTATAACATATTATATAGTACAACGTATTTTATATTACGTATATTTTACATACAAAAAAATATCTTCACGCAATCCCCAAAACAGGGATAGACAGAGGTCTAGTCTAGACAATTAAGACCCTTCGACCCACCTTTCACCGAAGATATTTTCGAGACAACGTGACAGGTGGTGAGCCTGTCGCCGTCTTTGTATCCAAGCCAACGATATGAATCGTAAATAGGTTTTAAAAAAACCCATTGGAACGAGCCTGCCACCTGGGGATCGAACTCGGGTCTCATGACTCGAAATTCCGACCAACCAACCACTCGGCTATCGTGACTTCATTTATATTTACATTTGTTGATTTCTTGTATTTACCTGAACATTGCACATTTGAAATAAAACGATTTTGTCCTGATTTTATCGCGTTTTTATTTAGTTTTTTGAAACTTTTTTAACTTCCTCGACGTTCAATATCCGTGGTCATGGGGACTTAAGTGTTGAACGTACCGCTGTCATTGTTAGCTTTTGTAACCGTCAACCTTTATTTATTTATATAGATCCGATAGAAATTGATATAAAGCTAAACAGCTCAACAGCACTAAAACTACATGAAACTCTAGTCTTATGATTCCGAGTTTCCCATTTTCCGGACAATAGTCATTGGGAATGATAGAGTTATTTTGGTTATTTTCGTAGATAATGTGTAAAAATATGTGCAATCTTTAAAAGTTTCTGCATTTTTAAAATAATTTGTATCAATTTGCACGTATTAAATTTATCAAATTCAAGTTGCACTAATAATAATTTAGACCTGTTAAATATAGTTTCATATTCTGGCGTGCGTAATAGTTACCTCTTAAAAAAAATAATAAATATCTTAAATAAAAGTCTTTAAACTCAACTAAGAAACAATTACCAGAAGGATTATTGGTCAAGAACAATACTATCAAATCAGTCCCCTTTAGAATAACAAAATTACTAAAACAAATAAAAATACACAGCGGAAGAAAAATGTTCTCAAAGGATAGACAGAGGTCTAGATAATTAAATTCTTTCAATCCACCTTTCACTGAAGACATTTTTGGGAAAAGTGTCAAGTGGTGAGCCTGTCGCCGTCTTTAAGTCCAAGCAAAACATTTAAATCGTACATAAGTTTCGAAAAATCGATTGGTATGAGCCTACCTGTGGATCGAACTCGGGTCTCTTAACTGGAATATTGATCACCTATGACTCGGCTGTCGTGAATGTTACAGCTAAATTTTTATTAAAGATAAATTTTAATTTAAAATTACTTTTAGTTGTTTTGTGGCATACAGTATGTAACTGTTAAAGATTATAATGGTATCACATTAACATTTACCAAGTAATATCTACAACGGAAGTAGATATATTTAATGATGATGATAGATGTGATGATTTTCCATTAGATACAATACCAACAATTTCCTTTGATCAATGGAGCGGTTAACAGAGTACAAATATTTGAGAATGTGACGGCTCAAACGAAACTTTCATGTATTTCGTATATTGTAAGTGTTCATTAGTACAGAAATAAGTATAATTAAAAATAATATTAAAACATATTGCTCCTTTAATCGGAAAAATATTGTATAGAAAACCATTTTTATTTATTATATCTCTATTAAATGCGTTTAAGTAGGGTTTTAGCTATTGAAAGGGTCTACTTTCTATTTCATAAATATTAAGATTGTTTATTCGATTTATGGCCGTATTATAAATTATTAATAAACAAGTAAATGAAAATTATATTTAGTAATTTAGTGTCACGATAACCGAATGGTAGGGTGGTCGGAATTTCGAGTGACGATACTCGAGTTCGATCCCCAGGTGGCAGGCTTGTACCAATGGGTTTTTCAAAAACTTATGTATGAATTATATCATTGGCTTGGATATAAAGACGGCGACGGGATCACCAACTGTCACGTTGTCCCAAAATATTTTCGGTGGAAGGTGGGTCCAAGCGACTTAATTGTCTAGACTAAGACCTCTGTCTACCCCTGTATTGAGAATTGCGTGAAGATATTCATTTTATTTTTAAAACAATAACTAAGACCACAGAAAAAGAAGTCACGATAGTGGAGTGCTTGGCTGATCAGATTTAGAAACAAGAAACCCGAGTTCGAACCCCAGGTGGCCGGATCGTATCAATGAGTTTTTTCAAAATCATATGTACGATTATATCGTTGGCTTGGACATAATGACGGTGACGGGCTCACCATCTATCTCGTTGTACCAATAAATGTCTTTAAAAGCGGTGAAACGTTAAATTTTTCATTAAGACATAAAATTTTATGTTAGGAAATATCAGAGATGTACATATAAGTTCTCCGTCAAATACAAAAGATCTAATAATTTAATTTAAGAACAGCAGTTAAATGTAGAAACGATACCATAAATTACTTTAATTGTCTCATTAATCGTAACGGAAATATAAAACATTACAGGTTAATTGATATCATGGGCTAGATTGAAAAAGAACTGTACACTACTTGCAGAAAAAAATCAACAAACTACAAAGGACTAAATTTTGTTTTAATGAAGGGAACCAAAAGGATCCAAAGAGTTTAAACTCAACCTCAACTTTAAACTCAACCTGAATTTCAATTCTTGAAAGAGCAATGATGTGAAGTAGTAGTGGGATGAAATTATTCAGCATTCAAGTTGCTGGAGAAAACTAAGATATATATATATATATATATATATATATATATATATATATATATATATATATATATATATATATATATATATATATATATATATATATATATATATATATATATATATATATATATATATATATATATATATATATATATATATATATATATATATATATATATATATATATATATATATATATATATATATATATATATATGGAATATTATTGTTTAAAAAAATAAAAACAATAATGGGCATGCCGACAGCGCAAGAAAAAGCCTGGAAGTTATCCAAAGTGTTTCGAAATAGCTAAAAAGTATACACGATAGATGCTTCCGATCTCTTCTATTTACTTTGACTGCGATGTTTGTTGATTTGTATTCTATGCAGTTTCTCTTAAGTGGTGATAAAACTATTAATAAAATTTACTTACTTACTTTGCCGTGTGGTAACGGCGAAAGAATATTGCCACTTCTTTTCTTCCCGTGGGTGTCGTAAGAGGCGAATAAGGGACACACAACCTTAAACATCGTTATGGCAACCGAAAGATGGCGGTACAACCCTCTTTAAAATAAAATCAGACCAAAGTAATTAGACCGAAGATAGGTAGCAGCTTCTGAGGTGCGAGTGGTCTGGTACTGCGATCGCCAATCCGCTTGTCAAGAGTGGCGGTTGTGGCAAATCCTCCTTAGGGAGAGGGCAATATCCCGCAGTTGACTTAATAGGCCGTTATGTATGTATGTCCTTACTTACTTAGAGGCCTGTAATTGTCCACTTCTGGACGAAAGCCTTTCCCGTGGGAGGACTTGTCATAATCCTTACGCTCGGCAAACGGATCGGTGATCGCAGTATTAGACATCTTGTGTGACGCTGTTGTGCTTCACCGGTCTGCTTATTTTGGTCTCGAATTTTTCCTAAATGAATGAGAAGAAAGGTAGCATAAACTTCAGCGGATACCACTACTGCCAAAACCACCACAGCCAATAACTTAAAACACAAATAATAATTGTTAAATTAATATTAAAACGTAAAAGTTTCTTATGTATTTTATTTATTTAATATAAATATCGCAGTACCGGATATGAAGCTGCTGCCCGCCACAACTCTGATGAGTTAGCACATCTTTTTCTTTTCCCTTCGCCTCTTAATACTCACCAAATAGAATGAACGGGGCGGTAATACGTCTATGGTTTTATTTAAATTCGTCATTTTCTTCATACACGTACTTCTAAGTATCCAAGTACTCTTGATCCTTCCCTCTTCGAGCAATTTGCTCACATCGTATCTAAGAATCGTTACACTTGGCCATCTACGCTCTCTGACTATTTCGTCAGGGACAGTAAGATAGATAAGTAAGTAATTGATATCTATATTAAATGACACAATTATTTTTCTGCCATCATTTAATTACCAAATTACCATATTTTATGTTATTTGAGTTGATCAGTCAGACCAAATCAAATAAAATATGGTAATATACATACCTACATATCGGCTTGTTAAAGTCCACTGCAGGACATAGGCCTCTCCTATTGGGAGTATTTTTCATAATCACCACGCTTGACAAGCGGATTGGCGATCGCAGTACCAGACCACTCGCACCTCAAAAACTGCTGCCCATCTTTGGTCTGATAATTTTAGTAGGTGAAAATTATTTATTTAGTGAGGTATCACAATTAAAGATTTTTTTATTTTTTATGCGTATTCTTTTATAATTTAAGGATCGAAGTCCAATATAATAATTAATTAATATGTATAAGAAATTTGAAGACAACAATTCACAGGCTTTATTGCTTGAATGTAATCTGCAAATCCTTATTTTAAATTACATTCACATAACAAGAGGCGTACTTTATTGTCTAAGCAACAGTACTTAGCGATTTTCATGAAAAAAATTTGATTACGACTATTAAGGGACTGATAATTGAAATACCGTGTGGGCCACTCCCTTTCTTCCTGTGGGTGTCGTAAGAGGCGACTAAGAGAAACAGCCTGGAATATCCTTATGGCAACCGAAATATGGCGAGACAACCATGTGAAAAAATATCAGACCAAAATAATTAGACCGAAGATGGGCAGCAGCGTCTGAGGTGCGAGTGGTCTGGTACTACGATCGCTAATCCGCCTGCCAAGCGTGGCGATTATGGCAAATCCTACCCTTAGGAGAGGCCAATGTCCTGCAGTGGACTTTAATAGGCCGTTATGTATGATGTATTTATGTATGATGATTGATATGACATTAATGTCAAATTTATAACAATTGAGACCATTTTAGACTAATGTTATAGCAAAATTATGTTTCAAACACTTAATAATGAAATATATACAAATATTTTCACGCAATTCCCAGTACAGGGGTAGACAGAGGCCTAGTCTAGATAATTAAGTCCCTTTGACCCACCTTCTACCGACGATATTTTCGGGACAACGTGACAGGAGTTGAGCCCGTCGCCATCTTTATGTCCAAGCCAACGATATAATTCGTACATAGGTTTTTGAAAAACCCATTCGTACGAGCGTGCCCCTGGGGATTTAACTCGGGTCTCTTGACTCGAAGTTCCGACCACCCAACCACTTGGATATCGTGACTTCTACACTTAATGTGTATATTTACACAGTTCAAACACTTAGAAATTCCAACAAACAAAAAGAATTTCCAACAGTCGCTAGCAATCTTACTTGATAAACACAGCAAAGAACGCTAACTGGATAACTGGACTGGAATTTTACGTTTATCGGGACAATCATGCAATCGTGACTTATTTTTCTTTGGTCTTTTTTTCATAGAAAAGGGAGGCAAACGAGCAGGCGGCTCACGTGATAAGTGATTACCGCCGCCCATGAACACCCGCAATACCAGACCAGCCTTAGAGTGCCCCCCCCCTCCCCCAGAAAAGGGATAGGAGGGTGTGTGGACCACCGGTAACCTGCACTCATCAGATGAAACGCAGAAGTTTGTTAGAGTTCTTCTTCACGCCGGTGTTCTGTGAGGAGAGAGGTCTTACTTATTATTTTAAAAATAAAGTAAATAAATAAATATCTTCACGCAATTCCTTAAAGTTTTTCAGGAATCGGGTCTCTTGACTCGAAGTTCCGACCACCCAACCACTTGGCTATCGTGACTTCTCCACACATAATGTGCATATTAACACAGTTCAAACACTTAATGTGTAAATATTTTATTGTTAGAACGAGGCACGATAATAAAGTTGTTTTAGGTCAGTTATTGCTAAGTTTCTCCACGCATAGAGATAAATAACTACTTTCAATCAACTTTTTCCAATTTATGGCTAAGTTTAAACTCGTTTCAATCGTCGTATATTGTGGAGATTATTGAGTTTTTATTTAATATCATTTTTGTTTGTTATTTTTTCTTTTTTTTAAACCCCCTCCAATATTTTCCCACTGCCTTAAGGTTGACTGGCTGATAATGCTTTTAGCATTAAGTCCACCTTTGTTCTTTTACATATAGTAAGGTGTAAAAAGAATAAATAAATAAATATATTGTCGGTAAATAATTTCAATAGGTATGAAATATGGTCTTTCACTGTAATGAAAAAAGTCGTGTTTCGATGTTTTGGGCTCGTTGAGCGAGGTAGAATTTTCGAAGATCATGTGAGCAGATTACTCACCAAGGGTTCAAGAGTACTTGGATACTACAACGTGCGTGTATGAAGACAATGATGAATTTGAAAGATGCGAAAGAGGTATGCAAAAGTCCTGACACTTGGCGATCTGTTCTCTGAGGCTACTTCGTCAGGGATTACACCACTTAGTAATTAGATTGCGCTAGAATTATAGTCACGGAACCAGCAACCAGTATGTTCCTATAATAAAAGCCTTTCTAACAAAATAAGTCACGATAGCCGAGTGTTTGGGTGGTCGGAATTCCGAGTCAAGAGACCCGAGTTCGATCCCCAGTGGCAGGCTCGTACAAATGAGTTTTTCAAAAACAGTGGTAGAGCCACGCAACAGTGGTAGAGCCACGCATCAACTTTTGTTGTTGCATGAATGGGCCGGCTCAACCGGGGAAGTACCACGACCTCACAGAATACCGGCGTAAAGTGGAAGTCTAACAAACTTCTTCGTTTCGTCTGGAGAGTGCAGGTAGCCGGTGGCCCACACACTCTCCTCGCCCAATTATGGGGGGAGGGGGGCACTCTAAGGGAGGCAACGCATCTGCTTAGCCTCTGGTATTGCGGGTGTTCATGGGCGGCGGTAATCACTTACCATCACGTGAGCCACCTGTGGGTGTGCCACCCATTTCCTATAAAAAAAAATTTACGTACGAATTACATCCTTGGCTTGGACATAAAGACGGCGACGGGCTCACCACCTGACACGTTGTCCCGAAAATATCTTCGGTGGAAGGTGGGTCAAAGGGACTTAATTGTCTAGACTAGACCTCGGTCTACCCAGTCCAGTTATCCAGTTAGCGTTCTTTGCTTTGTTGTAAATTCTTTATTTCATTGATTATTTTCATTCTTTAATAAAAAAAGTTTGGTATGATTACATTTTTTTATGTACAGTGTAATGATTTTAAAGCATATTAATCATGCTGGTTTTTTATTATAAAATTAATCAGAAATATAAAAATTTAACTGATGTGTGTGGGAATGAGGTAAACATTATACTATCAAATCCGTATTACCTAACCTCCACGATACAGGGCTTGCGTAGTGTGAGGAGCACAGCTATGTGCCGACTCTGCTAATAGTCGCAACTACTGCATGTTTTTGTATTTTATGTGTAATTGTTGCAAATTAATAATTTTCATTTTCTTTTTTTTTTTCATTTAAATATGTAATCTTTGGTAAGAGAATCAATTAACATATAGGTATAGATATTTTATTTATATTATCCATAAATAAAACATTTATGGTAAATTCTTAAACAAATAACAAATCACAAATTATTGTTATTTATGGGCTATTTTTGAATTTTAGTTGTCTGATTTAAGTACTGTACAGCTAAATACATTACTCGAAATATTATTTTTTGCCAATAATTTTTTAAATATTACATACATGCTCGTTAATTTTATGCAACTTAAATTTTTCTATCTAAAATTATATTGTAAATGACGATCTCCAAGGACGAGTGGCGTAAACACCGGTTTTCAAGATGCCGACATCGTGGTCCCGGGTTCGATTTCAGGAGGATCAATGTAGAAAAAATACTTTTTCTACATATTCTCGGGTTTGCGTGTTTGTGGTGTCTTTGTTGTTTCCGATTCTATAACACAAGTGTTTAACTGCTTAGGGATAACTGCTAACTTGGGGATCAGAGCAATGTATTTGTTACTGTTCCTATCTATGTATGTAATTAATCTCGAAAACAGGGTTAATTCTTTAAAACAATATTCATAGTATCGTACATAGCACAACAACATTCACTGGCAATAGTCCATACTTAGTAAAACATATATACTTAGTAAAACATTGCGACGATACAGAAAACAATACTGAAATTGCGACTCGATCTATAAAAATTTATAGTTAATGTGATTGAACGTCGTATTTAATGGCTCTTCCATGATATACTGTATCAAGAATACAAGGATAAAAAATTGAATTTTGATGTTTCCTAGTTTAGTTTAAAACTTTTATTATTGGAAACAACTTGCACATAAAGTTGATTTTTACAATACGGATTGCGGGGTATTTAGATATAGAATGGAACTTATTAATTTAATTATTAGTTTAATTAGTACTCGTATGTAAATCGTAAGATATTTTTGGGACAACGTGACAGGCTGTGAGCCCGTCGCCGTCTTTATCTTCAAGATTTACTACTTTGACTCGACCGGGAACCGAACCCGGGCGCTCGTGATGGCGACACCTTGAAAACCGATGGTTACGCCACTCGTCCACGGTGGTCGCCACTTTAACTTTTGAAACTTACTAATAGTATTATTATTTATGCTAATAATTATCATTAGGGATATAATTTTTTTAAACCTATTCACTTGATAATTATGATGTCTTCCTAATATGTAATACTGACACATAAATCGATAGATAGAGACAACGTCGCATACATTGCTCTGATTCCCAAGTAAGCAGCTTAAGCACTTGTATTATGTAATCATAAACAACGAAGATACCACAAACACCCAGACCCGAGAAACTATAGAAAAAGCGTTCGAGCGTGGATATGATGTCCCTTCGACTGTTAGTTATATTGTACTTATTATGGCTCTGACATCCCTATTTGAGCTTACGGGTGACCTATCATAATTATAACACCCATGGACCCCTCGCACCCCCGTTTCAGCAACAGCGTGCCTGTCCCAACGGATCAGGAAATTACGTTTGGATTATATCACCTCCTTTGTTCATGAAGTCATGATAAGCCAAGTGGTTGGGATCACCCAACCAATCAGAGTGGTGAAGGAGTGGTTGGGTAAGTAAGGCAAGAGACCCGTACTCGTTCGCCAGGTGGGAGGCTGGTAGGTACCAATGAGTTTTTTCAAAATTTATGTACGTTTTATAGCGTTGGATTGGACATAAAGACGGCGATGGGCTCACTTTGTCACATTGGCCAAAAATGTCTTCGGTGAAAGATGGGCCAAAAGAACTTAATAGTCTGGACGTCTTTCTGACAAGAGACAATAAAAGAAAAGTTTTAAATATTGCAATGTACAGACAGATCACAGATCTTGATCGCAAGATATAATCATCTCGAACATTGGCAGAATTCTAAAAAGAGGGGCCAAAGAACTAAGCAAGAAGATGAACCATCTCTAAAAAAATTACAATACAAAACTAAAATAAGCGACCGGTGATGGTCCGTTGAATCCATGGTGAAGAGTTTATTACTGTGATAGCAAATGCCTATGGTATAGGAAAGGCCCATGTTCTAGTCTTTTGCAAATGAACTTACCTTGGCACCTAATGTTGACTACTAGTCTCGGAAGAAAAGACGTGTTTTAGATAAATCTAAGTATCGACAGTTAACTTGTAAGTTGTTGAAATACCAGAATTAATGAAAAATTTACTGACTATTGTATTTTAAACTGAAAACTTAATTTTTCTTAATCTCAGAAGTTGATCGAGTTATTTTCAAGTACAACTATTGTAATTGAATCTGACTACCTGATATCGTAAACGCTATATCAACTTCTAAAAGAGGCGATCGGAACAACAGAATAGAGCGTACCTTTTGTGGAATATAATATATTACGTTTAATAATGACTAAAGTAAGTAATGATTAAGGAATAAATGGATGTATACTATATCCTTTTCTTGTAATTTTACCGGAACATGTAAAAATCTGATAATAACAATATCCATGGACGAATGGCGTAAATGTGATGCTGTCAATATCTATGTATATATTTAATAATGTTTTTTTCAATGAATAAATGAAATGAAATTTCTCTGAATTCGCAAACTTTTCTTCTCCATTCTCAATAAATGTACAGAAACACATTGCAATGTTATACATTCGAGTCACGTTGTGTTTGTATGTGTTATACGTCGGAGTTAGGTATTAATGAGCAAACTTTGGGTACAGTTTCTGTGTGAAAAAAAATTTAACTATAAATATCTTCACGCAATTCCCGATACAGGGGCAGACAGAGGTCTAGTCTAGACAATTAAGTCCCTTTGACCCACCTACCACCGATGATATTTTCGGGACAACGTGACAGGTGGTGAGCCCGTCGCCGTCTTTATGTCCAAGCAAACGATGTAATTCGTACATAAGTTTTTAAAAAACTTATTGGTACTGCCACGTGGGGATTGAACTCGGGTCTCTTGACTCGAAATTCCGACCACCCAAGCACTCGGCTATCGTGACTTTTTTTTTCGCTTACTAATACAATATTTTGATTAAATATAAAAAGTTCGTCTTTAAGTTGTTTTATTTTAGAAATATACAAATTCACTGGTAAATATTTCGTTTTTTTTCCAGTTTGTATGAGCTTTTCAAAAATTGCCAAAGAAAAGTGTTTCCTTCTTATTTAATAACTATTCTTAACTTCTGATGTAAAAAATCTTTTTAAATATTAAATTAGAACATAAAACCGTATAAAACAAATTCCATTGATAGGTACACTTAAAATAGGGACCTATTTAATTATTAATACGTCAAAATTTAAAAGAGAACAACATTTAAGAACTATTTCTGACTTTTATAACTTTCGGACTAAATAACCTTTATTATTTTTAACTAGCTGGCCCAAGCGGCCCCGTCTGTGGTTTAACACACAACTTGAAACCATTATTATTTCTTAAAATAAAAGATGCCTAAATTACTTCTTATGACATCGGATATTTAATTAACACATAAATGTGTAAATTACATATAAAATAGTTAATACTAAGTAATCATATACCTTATACGATATTTTTCTTACACAGAAGATTATAATAGCAAGTAAACAACAATAACAGCTATAGACCAAAGCTATTGATTATTAAATATCAGGAATTATATATGCAGTGTAATAAATACATATACATACAAACGTGCTTATTGTTGTATCTGTTACTCTAGTTCTATTACGATTATCATCGTTCTCGATTCTATCACGCAGACAAACTCTAAGTATGCTCTTCCCATAACCCGCTGTGCAACTTTGAGCTAACTCATTCAGCATACATGACTCCATTTAAATAGTTATATTACAATGTTTGAAAATAAGAAAAAATAAATGTTTATCAAATTACACCATTATCTCATTTTCTATTACATAACCCAGGTATTAATAAATTGCCCTGCCCATTTGATTTACTTTTCAATCCCCTTAAGTTAGTATAAACGTTATGCCTGACTGTCGTCTTCCTTCAAAGAAAATTATACATTGAGGTTTTCTAAGAAAAAAAATAATTGATTAAACATTTGATCCATGTTTCCGTTTAAACGTCACCAAGAGGCCAAGCCTTACTTAAGTTAGATGGCACTTAATATATGTTATATTTTTTGAAAACATGTCTCGTATTGAAGTTACGATAGCTGAATGGTTGGGTGATCAGAATTCGAGTAAAATTTCTATATGGCAGGCTCGTACCAATGGGTTTTTAAAAAAAATATATCTAAGATTGTATCGTTAGCTTGGACATAAAGACGGTGACAGGCTCTTTAGGTGCTCGGTAAGCCATGGTCACTCCTCAAAGTTATTGGTGGCTTCATGGATCTGCTGAGTAAGAAACTCAGCAGATCCATGAAGCCACCAATAACTAACCCTATATGGCTGGCTCGTACCAATGGGTTTTTTGAAAAAAAAAAAAACTTATCTAAGATTGTATCGTTAGCTTGGACATAAAGAAAGAAACAGGCTCTTTAGGTACTCGGTAAGCCCTGGTCACTCCTTAAAGTTACTGGTAGTTTCAAGGATCTGCTGAGTTTCTTTGTGTAGTTGAATCGGCTCGAATAATCGTAAAATCCTTTCCATACGCAAAATACGTGCTTAGCCGTGGAGTTGCGGAAACCAAGCAGTCTAAACTAAAATAAACTAAGCAAAACTAAACTCAACTAGAGGGAAATTGATGCAACATTACGTACATACCGCAGGGAGTTGATTTCTTGTGCTGCAGTTTAATGGTGTTAGAAGACTAACTTTACCAAGTTCTGTAATACGAGCTAAACATAACTGCTTGTATGCAACGTAATGAAGTTTCACCTACTTATAAAAAGTGGTGCAATTAGTCTTATCTATATTATATACGAGCTTTGACCGCGTTGATGTCTGTAAAAAACTGTTAGATCGTTATCATTAAGAATTAATAATAATTACGAAGAAGTTATAAAAATTATCATAAGAAAGTAAAAAAAATACGAATAAAGTACGACGCTTAATTGAATTGACAATTTCGCGTTACGACTTACGCCTTTTCACCTGCGGACCTTCGCCCTCGCATATGAAGTTATAAAGGCCTCCGGACCAACAGCATCTTGTGGATGGTTTATAGTCGGTATGTTTCTCTTTCTGAGATCCGAGTCCGACACTGTTCGCTTCGGTGGCCTCCCGAGAAACGAGCGTGCGTAAACAATTTTACTCCACGGAAATAAAAAAAAATACGAGTTCGCCGGGTCTGCGATAAAATATATTAAAAAAATAAATATATATATCTTCACGCAATTCCCAATACAGGGGTAGACAGAGGACGAGTCTAGACAATTATGTCCCTTCGACCCACCTTTCACCGAAGATATTTTCGGGACAACGTGACAGGTGGTGAGCCCGTCACCGCCTTTATGTCCAAGCCAACGATATTCGTACATAAGTTTTTGAAAAACCCATTGGTACGAGCCTACCAACTGGGGATCGAACTCAGGTCTATTGACTCGAAATTCCGACCACCCAACCACTCGGCTATCGTGACTTAAAAAAATAAAAGCCATTGAAATCTGATCGGAATTTCCAGAGCTAACTTTTAATTTGAAATGTCCTCTTGTTTTAATTACTGAGATGTCTTTGGATTTAGTTGAAGCCTTTTTTTTATTAAAAGTACGGGGATACCATATCTGGTAACCCCGTATTTTTTTTTTTCAAAATTAAAAAGATTAATGTGTAAAAGACTCATATAGCTCAAGGAATTCTATTTCAAGGGAATTCTATTTCAGGGGACTTTTTAATTTTTTGGTTTTTTTAATATAGTTATTATTATAAAATATTAAAAGATTCAAGAGTAAATTTGCTATGGTCATATTTCGGGGACTAATACTTCATAAATACTTTATGTAATTCTAACTAAAAGCTTTTTATATATTTAAATGAGATAATCTGGAATATATATAAATTAATGCAAACAATTATAGGTAGCCATTTTCATTGCATTTTCAAGACCTTTAGTCACCTCTTATGAAACCCATGGGAAGAAAGGGGGTGATATTCAAATGCCGACACATGACGGTAATTATTTACACTTCAAATTTATTCGAAACCGCTATATTTACTATAGCCCACTTGTTTGTAGGCGCAGCAATTTCCAAACAAAATAACAACGCATTCCGATTGCGTTTTGACATAAAGATACGATAACGACTACGACTGTAGTTTCACAAAGATTACATTTTCCTTAATCGGTCATCAATTGAATAAATAAAATAATAAATGAATAAATATAATATATATATATATATATATATATATATATATATATATATATATATATATATATATATATATATATATATATATATATATATATATATATATATATATATATATATATATATATATATATATATATATATATATATATATATATATATATATATATATATATATATATATAGAATATAGACGTCTTTAAGAACCTTTAAAACAGGTTTAAACATTGATTCTACTCGACGGGCTCACCACCTGTCACGTTGTCCAAAATATGTTTTCGTTGAAATTTAGGTCGTAAGGACTTAATTGGCTATACCTCTGTCTACCCCTGCATTGGGATTGGCGTGATGATATTGTTTTTGATTCCACTGTTGTATAAGAACCGATAAATGTAGCCAACGCTCATAAAGGGGCAAACAAATGAGATTAAATGAGGTAAAATTTCAACTGATGTGGGTAAGACATGAGCCACGGTATGTCACAGGCCGCTGGTTTAAATCCCGCCGGTGACAGTAGAATTTAAAAAAAAAATTCTTGCATATATTCAATATGTATGAAAGTCACGATAGCTGAGCGGTTGGATAATCGGAATTCCAGTTAAAAGGCGCGAGTTCGAAGACTAGGAGTACAACGCTTTATTTAACTTGATAGCTTGTATTTATACTTAAATTTAGTAACAGTTGAGTGATATATAATAATTATAGAACAAAATCGTCCCGTAAGTGTGTGTGCAGGCAGTGTGCAGGCTCGTACTAATGGGTTTTTCAAAAAACTTATGTTGAATTATATCGTTGGCTTGGACATAAAGACGGCGACGGGCTCACCACCTGTCACGTTGTCCCGAAAATATCTTCGGTAGAAGGTGGGTCGAGGGGATTTAGTTGTCTAGACTAGACCTCTGTCTACCCCTGTATAGGGAATTATTTGTTTATTCATTACAGAGGTCGTCATCAATCATATACATAGCATCAAAAACTTGTGCTGATAATATATCTAGCGGATTCAATTTGAAAGATTTAATTCTGTTCACGGAATCAAACACTATTAATTAAAAAGTATCTTCAAAGACTTTCATTCACTGAGACGTCTATAGAATCAGCCGGTCGCGATTAAAAGGCGATGAAAAGAGCAATCGAAATTTGAAATAGGTTCAGGAAGAAGTTGGAGCTGAGAATGGATCGCCACACTACTGCAATGCGAATTATCAGAACTGTCACTATCGCAAAGTTTTTTTTTTTATTCTTAAAATGTATAGTTGGTAGTGTCTCTGTCTTTGAAGCTAATAGATGGGTGCGTGAGTGAATTTCGCTAAAAGGTAACATTTGTGTTATGAATATGAATTACTACACATTTTAAATAAAACGATTTTCGGATTTTATCGCCTTTTTAATTAGTTTTTACAAACTATTTTTATTTTCCTACGTTTCGGATGCTTTACAGCGTCAGTGGTTACGGGGGGACTGTTACAAATAAATTATTATATAATTAATTATTATATAACCAATAATTAATTATTAGATCAAAACGAATTAAAAAACGCTATAATATCCGAAAATCGTTTTATTTAAAATGAATGTTTATTCTCGAGTCATGGATTTTGGGTTGTATCTACGTAATTATGTTGCAGTGTTGATTTGGACACTAAGATGATGGCGATATGATATGATCTGTTATGTAGTTCCACATAGACTATGGTGAAACGTTGGTCGTATGGACTCACCTTTGTCTACCCTAATTTTGGAGAGGAAAAAAATCTTCTCAGACCGAAGACTATCTCGGTATGTTTTCGACTCTACATGAAGCAATTTATTAACTTATTGATAGTACCAATCAGTAAAGTAAGCTGAATTTGAGCTTCAGTAGGCTTCCAGGACTCCATGCAGACCATAACATACATCATTCATACTCACACATTAATAACCATCTCGGGGATACTAGAACTAAATGGAATGGATCTGGGTGGCAAATCAGAATTTTAGTTATTTACTGATAAGTAAAGTAGCTTGTCAAAGCAGTGCGACTATGGCAAATGCTGAAAACCAATTAATGCTGTATGTAAACTGTCTATAATTATAATAAAATTGTTTAGAAAAAAAAACAAAGAAAGCAAAAAGTTTTTAATGCTTTGAATTTATTTTTACATGTAAATAAACTCCAGTTCCAATTCCAGTATTTTTTTCGAATACACTACATAACCATAAACATATTTTCTTGGCGAACAGTACCCATATTTGCATGCGCCACATATAGTCCATCTTGTCCGAATAAGCGACCAAAATTATTGCAGGGAAAATTGGTAAGAAAACGAGAAATATTCCCGATCCCAATCTCTGCTCACAGACATTTTATTTCCGAATTTGTTGCAAATAAGGGTCGTTGTTATAACACCGAGACATGGATTATGGAAATTTTTATCTTCTTGTCAAATAACTTGCGTAGAAAAATTCAAATTTAATACTCGGTTGATTTTAGGGTTGTTTCTTGAGGACCTACTTCCTTAAATATTATTATGTGTTACTATCGAGTATTTTGTTGCGGTATCGGGTTAAGAATAAATCTTGACAGTACCGATATTTATCAACAATACCAAATTAATATACTATGCTGAAACGAAAACTAAAATCGGTTACGTGAGATGGCCTGGTGAACTGGTACACTTCTTTTTCTATTAAGAGTCTATAGCTGAACATAGGTCACTCCTAAACTTGACACCATCAATGGACGTCAGCATTCATCGAATACCTGCAACATTATGCAGGTGGTCATTCCATCTTGTGGGGCTCTCCCTACACTACCGTAACTCAGTGGTAACTTGAAAATTTTGGTTCCCCGACGGTTATCAGATTATAGCCAAATGGCTCGACAATCTGACAACCGATTTTTATGGCTTTGGCGGATTTTCAATTTTACAGAAGCACTGGGTTGTTGATTTTACAGAAACCACTACTAGTTGTAGAATGGTGACACTTTTCTTCATCTTTACACAGCATGTTTAACTAATTTGAGCTTCGATATTCGGATAACAGTGAAAGACTACGTCATCACTGGCAACACGCACCGATTGTATACTTTGATCTTAAGATTTAGATTTGATTTCATAAATTCTTTTAATATATAGATAAGGTTTTTTACGAGATTAAACGATTTCTTTGAAGAATATACAGAAGTGCTTTAATCAAAGAACGCTTCGTGAATTTTAAAGAGCTATTGAAGTGCATTTACTGCAGGGGATTACACTGATAATATTTTGCAGCAAATGGCCGATAACTGACTTATTCTGTTATTTTGATTGACTTATTTTATCTTAGAATTTTGTTTTCAGTATTACTAAGAAATATTTTTATTTAAAACACCGTAATATTTATCTTCCGCTATAAAAAAAAATCTTCCCATAGGTGTCGTAAGAGGCGACTAAGGGAAAAAGCCTTGAATGTCGTCATGGCAACGGAACGATGGCGGTATAACCATCTCTAAAAATATCAAAATATTCAGACCGAAGATGGGCAGCAGCGTCAAGTGGTCTGGTACTGCGATCGTCAACGTCACCGTCTTTATGTCCAAGACTACGATATAAAAAAAAATATCTTCACGCAATTCCCAATACAGGTAGACAGAGGTCAAGTTTAGACAATTAAGTCCCTTTGACCCACCTTCCACCGAAGATATTTTCGGGACAACGTAACAGGTGGTGAGCCCGTCGCCGCCTTTATGTCCAAGCCAACGATGATATTCGTACATAAGTTTTTGAAAAACTCACTGGTACTGCCACCTAGGGAACGAACTCGGGTCTCTCGACTCGAAATTCCGACCACCCAACAACTCGGCTATCGTGACTTCGAGACTACGATATGATTCGTATATACCGAATATATCGTTTCTTTTGACCGATTGGTACGAGCCTGCCACCTGGAGATCACAACTCGGGTCTCTTGACTCGAAATTCCGACCACCCACTCGGCTATCGTGACTCTTTGTCTTTGATGTATGTACACATACAAAAATTTCTTTACGTACTTATAGAAGTATTCGCTCCAAAAGTTCCCCATATCTGTAATATTTAAAATGTAATAATATTCGTAGGTATTAACAAGATATGAGGTACATGTGTATTCACCTAACATACTTTATAGCAGCGCAGCGGACCCTCTTCAACTTAAAAATCCCACATTAAAAATATGAATTTATCTAGCACTCAATCATATTTTATATTTCATTATTTTTTATCGTTTAATAGAATTTGTTATTTACTTTCTATATTAAACAATGAACAGTGAATTGATTTTTAGATACTTTTTAATTAATTTTAAAGGGCTTCATATTAATCAACGAAGCTAGACGACGGTACAGATTTTATTTGTTTAATAACAGTATAATATGGTGAAACTAAAGGGTTCGGGAATTGTACCGCAATTTAAAGAGTTTTTGTCAAATAGAGAGCAAAATAAAACAAAATTATTTTATGAATAACTGTTTATTTTTCGTTTCACTTAGTCGCTTTCTTCTCCATTTTTTACTGTAGAAAATAAACTTCACCAAAAAGCGTTTTACACCAATTGTTTACAGTTCAAACTTGAAAACAGCTAAGCATGTGATATGTTACATTGGAAACAGAAGATAGAAAGAAAGCGCAGTAAAAAAAAATTCTAGTGAAATCTTTTGAGATTTTTGTTATTATTGTTATTTAGAGAGCCTTGTGTGGCGGTGTGAGAATATGCCACGCCTTTTCTTCCCGTGGGTATCGTAAAATGCGACTAAGTGACAAGCCTTATAAATGTATATCGTTGCAAGCAGCAGCAGCGTGTAAGGTGCAAAGTTTCTGGTACCGCGATCGCCAAACGTGTCGATTATTACAAATAGTGCTCAATACAAAACACGGGAGAGACCTATGTCCAGCAGTGAACTTTTACAGGCGGTTATGTAACTAAGTATGAAATCTCAGTAGCAATAACCAAACTAAAAACCGATTTTTTGATTGATTGCAACTACGTGACAAGCCGTATAAATGCAACTCGCTGGGAACAGATGGCGAGATACTCATCACGAAAAATACCAAAAAAAAATAACAGTAGACTGCTAACGAGCAGCAGCGTGTAAGGTGCAAAGTTTCTGGTACTGAGGTCGCCTATCCGTTTGCCAAACGTGTCGATTATAAAAAAATAGTTCTCAATTCCAAACACGGAAGAGGCCTATGTGCAGCAGTAAACTTTTACAGGCCGTGTAACAAAGTATGAAAGCTCAGTAGCTATAACAGAATTAAAAACCGATTACGAACATATTGGATCTGAGGGTTTAGATGTACCTTAATGTGTTTTAATTAAAGAGATAAAAGTTAAAATTTCAACTGAAACAGGCAGGATGGGGGTCAGTTAAAATTTTTACTATTTTTTCTTTAATTTAATCACATAAATGTTTAGCATAAATATGCTTCAAAAATCAATAAAATTGTACCTTAATTTTATAAATTTTAGGAGGACGAAGTACCTCGGGTGAGACAATGTTATATAAAATATAACAAAATGTTTAAAAATGGTTAAAGCAATATAGTTAAGTTAAACAAAAGCTGTTGTAACTACGTTGAAATATGTACCTAATATCAGTAGTCGTTCCGAAAGTCCCTGAAGTCATTCTAAAATAAAGAAAGATTATAAAGAAAGAATAATCTTTAATTTATAATAAGCATATGAGTTATAACTTGACAGACAGTTTATTTTTTATGCTGCATTTTGAATTATAAATTTAATTAAGTCCGTCCGATCCTCTGCTACCAAGACCCATTAAAAGTATGGTTGAACGTTCACACCTTGAAAAGGTCGATGTAGCGGATTCATAGAAAACATACCGTATACCTAGATCAAAATAAAAGATATATGGAAAGAAAACTTAGAAAACAAATGTAATTTATTAATGTCTATATGTGTAATATGTGCAATGTGTAATATGTAATGTGAAATTAGTTGCGCTTGAGTATAACTTTAGAAGGACGAAAAGTTGGTGATTTTTATAGTTCTCAAAACTGTCTCAGTAAATATTATTTTTTAAAAACAAATCGATTCTTTAACAAATTATTGTAACATATAGATGAAGCTCATCATCATGAAGGAAATCTTCTGCGTTGGTTCTCATTATGATATCTAACAGGTCCCAAAAACTTGTACATAATGGCTATGAGTCCAACACGTTCTTTGCATCATCATTTTGGGACCCCTGTTGTTTATTTTGTTTACTAATGATATTAAATATTGTTTTATGTATACAAAATTTTTACTGTATACTGATGACCTTAAATTATATCTTGGAATTCATAGTTTGCACGATACAACAAGACTTTAATAGGCTTTTTATGTACTGCACCAAGAACAAACTGCAGCTAAACATTTCTAAATGTAACTCGATACCCTTTCCTAAAAATAAGAATGTTTTTCGCTTTGCATATTCCTTGAGGGAAGTTCTATTAAACAAATGGCTAACTGTTCGTGATCTAGATATATTTCTTGACTCACAACTTCATTTCAATACACACATTGATACTATAGTCAACAATGCCTTTAAAATGTATGGATTTGTAATGGGGTCTAGTAAAGAGCTTAAGAAACCTTCCACATATATACATCTGTTTAATAGCTTAATTCGTCCGCACTTAGAGTATTCTTCACAAATATGGGATCCTATTTACAACAAATATACTGAACAAATTGAACAAGTACAGCGTAGATTTTTATACACAATGTATTATAGATGTTTTCGTTCATACGCATCCTACTCTCGATTACTCGATAAGTACAATCTGTTACCTCTTGCTTCTAGATGCAAAATACTTGCTGCTGTAACTCTTGACGGTATATGTAACCATAAGACCTGGATAGACCTCGTAAATGAAATAAAATTAAGGGTACCTAGGTCGCTACAACGCGAAGTGCGCCTACACCGTTTGTTTCATACAAGAAACTGCCACTGAGTTGGTGTGCGAGCGCCTCTAAAGCGCCTATGTGAATTGTACAACAATGAACTTAGCAAACTTAGATATATTTTTAATCCATCCTAAAGAATACAAAAAATTAGTAACTGATCTGTTAAGAAGTAAGACTTAAATACAATGGTAATAATAGAGAGCTTTATAACACTTAATATTTTACTTATATAACTAATACTTTATGTTTCTGTTTAAGTAACATAATTTGTGGAAAACGGTATAGATTGTACATATACTATGGGTGTGTAGAAAAGATTAAGTATATAATTAATATTCATGTATAATTGTTTGTTTTTCCTAATAAATGAAAAAAAAAAGAGTACTCGGATACCTAGACGTGCATGTATGAAAAAGCTAATGAATTTGAAAGAAGCGAAAGAGGTATGTACGGATCGTGACTCTTGGCGGTCTGTTCTCTATGGATATCCCGTCAGGGATTGTGCGTGAAGATAAATAATATAATCCTAAGGAAATCGAGAAACGTCCTCAAAATTTATAAGATTTTCGCAAGTAATTTTTGTATGCCTGTAATTCAGTTGTCTGCGTCTCCTAATCATACCATTAATAGATACTGCTCGGTGAACTTTAGCTAAAAAAGTTATTATTTGTTTCCTAGTGTTTTTTTCTGAAGGCAGTCGATTCTAATGTTGGATACTTACGAAAATATTGATTTTTCTTTCGTTTCATCTTCTGCATAATGATAAATTATGCTATTTTTAAGTTATACAGATACGTATAAACTAGTAAAATTCTACTGCAGGCAAGCAAGGGAGAAAAGGATGTACTCTGAACGGTATTTTAATATATGATTAATGTTATATTCTTAGGTCAATACCACATGGTCTTTAGTTGATTAGTTTATGCAATAATGTTCAAATAAATAATCAAAGGTAAATTGTTTTTTTTTTATCTAAAATATGTATAGAAATTATTTGTATAATGCTTTAAGGCTAATGCAGTCACGTCATTTGTGTTATTGTAATTACTTACTGACAACGATCAAATTCCCCATATTCGGGAAGAAAATGCTGAATTCCCAATTAATAAAGACGTTCGCATTTTCATTAAATAAAAAACAATATTCAACAATAATAAATGACTGCTTCTGGTCAACATTATATTTGTGGGATTAATTTTGAAGTAACAGAGCCAAGCGGCAACATCTGATGCTGCAAAAATGGGCTGTCTCGTCGGGGCAGATCCACGATTTTGAAGGAATGTGAATCTTTTAGAAACAATTAATAAAGTACAGAGCATTTTGGGATATTGAATTTCGTCGATGAGCGAAGTATCCGGAGTCCCACACTCTAATTAAAGAAGGTTCCTTTCCCTCTCCTCCAATTCCTTTTATGAAGGTTAAATCGGATCTTGACTTCACACATTCCCTTTGATGTTGATAGTGTAAATAAATTTCTGTATACGCATTCACTTACATACACATATGTGCAAGCGTATGTAACGCATATTTACCTACTCTTCTACGCGTTTTTCTCACAGAGTCATATAATATTTTTTTTCCAATGTTGTATGTGTAGCTGTAGGGTAAGGTATATTTCATATGGTGCTCTTATTTTTATTATGACGAATGGTGTCCTACACGTTTATTAATTAAAATTAATAATTTAAAGTGTATTTACTAACTTTATTTTATTCATACATATTCTTACATTTTTACAAAGAATTTTTACATTTTTCTATCGGATCTAGCCTATCAGATAAAACATGGTCGTCGACGATTCGAGCCGCTCTTCGCTGGATACGGTCAAATGGAAGGAGCTGACAGTGGGGTGCCCCCGCCCAGAGATGCGAACAGTACTCCATGTACGGCCGAACCTGTGCCTTATAAAGTTGCAGGCGGTGGGCCGGCATGAAGTACTGTCGTGCTCTACTGAGCACGCCAAGCTTCTTAGAGGCCTATTTGGCCTTCCCTTCCAAGTGACCGCGAAACTAAACGTCGCCCAATATGTCGACGCCAAGGATTCCGATACTGGCTGAGGCAACTAGGGGAGTGCTCTCAAAATGAGGTGACACGACAAAGGGTTTCTTTTTAGCGGTAAACGCCCAAACTTGTGTCTTTTTAGGGTTGAAATGGACTAAATTTAGTCGGCCCCAATCCGAGACTTTGTCTAACAAAATCTCGACTTCAGACACAAGTATGTTCCGGTATTCCTCGACGTGTTCCCGAGAAATAGTCTGTCGTCTGCATAGCAATGAATACTAATTTGTAACAAATCATTGATTTGCAGAAGACACAGGGTTGGCGATAGCACACAGCCTTGTTGGACATCAGCGTTCACAGACTTGGAGTCTATGCATGCACCGTCAACTACTACCTTGATGCTCCGGTCCGTGAGAAAACTAGTGACCCAATTGTAACATTTCTCGGGAAGCCCATATGATGGAAGCTTCTAGAAAAGCGCTTTGTGCCACACCTGATCAAAGCCTTTTGCTATATCCAAGCTAACTACCCGGGCCTCCCCCTTGCTCTCTACTGCCTCCGCCCATCGATGAGTGAGGTACACAAGAAAATCACCAGCTGAGCGACCCCGACGGAAGCCGTACTGGAGGTCACTAATCAACTGGTGCTCCTCCAAGTACCTCAAGAGCTAGCAGTTTATAATGGACTCCATTATTTTGGAGAAAAAGGAGGTAATAGCGATCGGTCTGTAGTTGCCCGGATCTGAGTGGTCGCCTTTCTTAGGGATCGGGTGTACCAAAGCTGTTTTCCATGTCAGCGGGACGACGCCTTCAGAGTAGGAGTACCGAAAAAGACGCGTTAGAACTGGTGCTAACTCTGGAGCACACATCCTCAGCACAATAGGGGGGACACCATCGGGCCCACTCGACTTCTGGATGTCCAGGGAGAGGAGTGCTTTTCATACTGAGCTCTGAAAGAACTGGATGTCCGCCATAGAGCACTCACTGCACGGGATGGTCGGCGGTGAGTTCCCTCTGTCATCGAGAGTCGAGTTGGACGCAAAAAGAGAACCTAGAAGATCGGCTTTCTCTCTTGCGTCATGGGCCAGCGAGTTGTCCTCCCTATGCAGAGATGGTAATGATGGCTGACTGAAATTCCCTTGGACAGCCTTGGCGAGGGACCAGAACGCACTAGTTCCCGAAGGAACACGAACCAGTTTCTCGCCAATTCTGCTAATGTCCTCGGACTTTGCTGCAGCAACTACTCTTTTGAAGGACCTGGCGGCAGAGTTATACTTCTTCTTAAAAACGGTAGTATTTGAATCCCGGGATGCCAATGCATTAACCCAGGCCCAGTAGCACTGCTGCTTTTGACGAGATACCATTCTGCATGCGCTACCAAACCAATGCTTAGATCTACCACCGATGGGCACCACAGAGGAAGGAACGAAAAGTTCCATTCCTTGAAGCACCACATCGGCGACGGAATCTGCAACGGCGTCGGGACTATCCAGCGAGAAGCAAACCTGCCCCCATGGGTAGAATGCAAAGAAAGATCGCATCCCTTCCCAATCTGCAGACCTGTAGTGCCACACACGGCGGTGGCCTGCATATCGCGACCGCAATGGGCATATGATAGGCACTTTACTCCGAATCAGGCAGTGCTCTGATGAACCCAAAGGGGCATCAACGGAGACCACATAGCCGTCCGGATGAGAGGTCAGCAGAAGATCCAGCAGGGAAGGTGTATGATCTTTGACATCCGGAAACTGCGTTGGCAAAGTAACCAGTTGTGTCAGATCATACGCTAAGGCAAAGTCAAAAACAGATATCCCTGCATGATCAGTGGTTCGAGATCGTAGCCATTCGGCGTGGTGGGCGTTGAAGTCGCCGAGTACCACGATCTCTGCAGATGGGATCTGCTGTAGCACAGAATCTGCAGCCATTTGTATGGGGTCGATGAGTCGGTCAGTCAGTCGGTCGGCATTACCGCTGTGGGACCCGTAGAGGCACACATAGACGCGAGGGTTGTCGTCGCTGTCTATGCGTAGATTCACAGTAAGCGTGGTAAGGGGTGCCGAAGGTTTCTTTCTTCATTTGCCTCGGTCAGTGTGGGAACAGAGCGGAACTTTGCCCCCCCCCCCCTATACTCAGGCAACAATTGGTTGCCCGAGCGCGGGTGCCCAGAGGGGATTCTCCAGTACCGATGGTGCCGGTACCCCCTGGGTTAGATTGTTTTCATCCGCCTTGTTTTGGGGGAGAGGGGTGTGTGGGCCACCGGTTACCTGTTAATAATGTTAATAAGTTTAAACGTCATTTTAGAATTTTCGCCCCTGCGGTTTTCTCATCGCAACACGCAAATGAAACTGAAAGATTGTCAAAAAGCCCCAATTGTCATAATAATAATAATAAAATAAATTAATTTCTTCAACCATATTCCGAATATTGGTGTAGACAGTTTTTCAGATGTTATTTCTATTTTTTTACCCGCTCTTCTCGGGTCTGCCCTATCCTAATCTGTTAGTGGTGTTTCTAGATTCCTTATTAGAATCTGTGATATTTCTAGATAGTTATCCCGCCTTACGTCGGCAGCCTATTTTATTTTCAAAGGTCTTCCCTTAGTCGCCTCCCTCGACGTCCACAGGAAGAAAGATGATGGTATAATATTCATACGGCAGGATTTCATTTACTTTTGCTAAAATTAAATCCATTACGCAGATTTACACAGTGTGATCACATTACAATATAACGGACGATATTTCGGGAGGTCTATGAATATATCATTACTTAAATACACATTTATGACCAAGACTGTCCTTTGTACTACCTTTAGCCATCTTTAGAGGAGCACAATATTTAATAGAAGACATGTAATCTTCATGCTCATCTCAATTCTAGGGTAGCAAAGGTCTTCACAATAAAGTCCAGACGAACCACCTTTTACCGAAGACATTTTTTGGGACAACGTGACAGCTGGTGAGCCCGTCGCCGTCTTTATGTCCAAGCCAACGATATAATTGTACATAAGTTTTTGAAAAAACTCAATGGTACGATCCGGCCACCTGAGGATCGAACTCGGGTTTCCTGACACTAAATCTTATGTTCATGTTCGAGTTAACGATATAAATTGTATCTACGTTTTATTTGGTTATTGGTACGAGCAAGCAGGAAATCAAAATCGGGTCTCTTGACCCGAATTCCAGTCACCCAACCACTCGGCTGTTGTGACCACATTTATTTACGTTCTAACACAGATACATCACATGCTGTCTGAAGAATAAAAATAAGAATAAAACTCATATTCAGGTAAAAATGTAGAATTTAAAAAAATACTAAATCAATGTCGCCCGTGTAAAACTGCGAGATGACGATATCATTACGTATTGTATTGTATATTTATTTCACATTGAATGTTTTCCGTTTCGAATAAACAAGCAAAGAGAACCACAATACAATTTCGTAAGGTTCAATCCCCGGGCTAAGTTATTGCGTGTGTAGTCAGCTAAGAATAACACAGTTATTTTATGTTAGCCTTCTCATTCGCTTCTATATTTTCAAAATAAACAGCAGCTCGTATATAATATTATTGTGGACCTTGGATGCAATGAAAGAAATGTATAAAAACATTTAAATAAAAATAAACCGCCTTCAATAAGAACACAAAGAATAACTTTCTATTAAGCACTACGAGTGTGACTTGTTAATACATGTGCAAGATCTAAATAAGTGCTTATTATTTAGATCTTGCACATGTATTAATTTTTATGTATTATATATTAGTCTTTATATAGATGTCAGGAACTTGATCAACTCATTCACCTGTTCAATTTGTTTATCTCCAATCATTATATTGCAATATGTCATAGCCTCATCTCTTTCAAACACCATCACTTTCGTCTTCTTTACTTTATTATCTTCACTTTACTTACTTATCTTCATCCCCTTTCTAACAAAAGCTCCACTAATAACAGTTACCATCTCCTGCAACTCCTTGGATGAAGACACAAGTAATACTTGATCATAAGAATAGAGAAAACATTTGACGAGTAATTCATTCATTCTCAACCCACTTTCATTCTCTTTTAAATCTGTCAAGCAATTATCCATGTACAGATTAAACAGCCACGGCGACGCTACACATCCCTATCTAACACCTTTTTCGATATTAAACCATTCAGTGTATGCCCCGTTTATCCTTACACAAGCACAGGAATCCCTATAAAGGGATTGCAATGCTCATATGAGGATACTACTGACACCTTTCACGGACAATGCTGACCACAATTCATTCCTAACCACTCTATCATAGGCCTTTTCTAGATCCACGAACGTGCAATAGACCTTCTGGTTTTTAGCCAGACACTTTTCGGCTATGCACCACAAATAAAAGACCTGATCCGTACACCCCATTCCCTTTCTAAATCCCGCTTGTGCATCCCATACTTTTTCGTTTGATTCATTCACAACCCTTTCAATCAACACTTTCGCATACAATTTACCGACGACGCTAAGAAGGCTTATACCGCGGTAATTTACGCAGTCCTGCCGTGACCCTTTTCCCTTATATAATGGCACGATTACGGCTTTTCTCCACCGGTACTTGCCCATTTCGCCAGTACAAATTGAAAAGGCGGTACAGCTGACTAGCCACTAAGCCCTGTCCAGTCCTCAGCATCTCGACGGTAATCCTATCATATCCGGCAGCCTTACCTAAGCTCATACTTTTCAACGCTTTTACTATTTCATCCACGCTTATCTCACTATCATCAACATTTATATTAACCATGGAAGGTGCCGGGTGTTGTACCTGCACTTCCTCTCTTTCAAATAAACATTCAAAATACTCTTTCCATCTCTTTAATACATATTCTTCTTCCTTTATAGTGCTCCCATTTTGACTCCTGATTGTATTCAGCTCCGAGCTAGAGGTTTTTCCTCTGAAAGTATTGACGGATTTCCAGAAAAACTTGATGTTTGACTGGAAACCTTCAGTGAGCCTCCTATCAAAATCATCCTTTTGTTATTCTTTCTTTCTAGTCACAACATATTTCGCAACTGATTTGAATCTTTTATACTTCTTTCTCGCTTCCTTTATCTCGTCATTCGTCGCCTTTTGAAGTTTTTGGTTAGCTTTTGTTGCTAACCTATCCAACCACGCTTTCTTCTTTTCTTGCACAGCCCTTTGTACATCTTTATACATCCACACATTATACTTCTTTCCTCCTTTCCTTCGTTTAGCTACTCCGCATACCTCAACAGCGACATTCACGACTCCTTTCTTAAATGTCTGCCACAAATCTTGAATCATACATATCTCTTCTATGCCTTTAAAACTTTCTATCAATTTCTCTACGTACTCGTCTTTCTTATCTTTTTCTTGCTGATTTTCCACTTTTATTCTGTCCAAAACACTCGTAGACTCAGCTCCTCGGTGTAGCCATCGATTAAAGAGGCCATGTATTCGGGCTATGACCAGGAAGTGGTCTGTTTCAAGGCCTACACCGCGGTATGCTCGAGTGTCTAGTCAGTGTCAGTTTCTTCCTCAATCTTTCATCCACAATAACAAAATCAATCATACTTCTAGACTCACCCTCAATTTTTGTATACAAATGAATCTTTTTGTGATCAAACATTGTAATGGCCACGCACAGATTCCATTCCAAGCATACTTCAAGTAGGCTTCTCCCATTTGCGTTCACTCTCTCGTCCCCAAATGTACCCAATACTTCCTCATACCCATCACGCTTTACTCTAACCCACCCATTAAAGTCACCTAACATCACGATCCGTTCATTTTCTCCGCATTTATTCAAGACCTTTCTCATGCTATACCAAAATTCCTCTCCCTCTCTTTTGTTGGGCTTTTAATGACCCACCTCCGCGCAGATCCGTCGGTGCATAGATCCCAAGGATAAACAAGCGGGTGAGTCCAACTTTTAACCTAACCCAGAGGAGTCTTGGCCTTACACATTCATGCTCTATTACACATTCAACTATTCGAGAGGAACTCCCGGGGGACTCCCGTCCAGTATTCCGTGTAGGGACCATGAACCGTGGTGTCACATCCTTTTCTCTTGGTTTCGTTCACGCACAGGATATCTATACATCGTTCATCCATCATCTGACATACTTCATCTATCTTACCAACCATTCCTTCACCATTCCGTTCCCACGAGTAGCAAGGGAAAGGTTTGTCCACCCCAGCAGAGCCCCGCATGCCAGGGTAAGGCTAGCCTAATTCTGGGTCGCCCGGTCCCAGGGCAGTGTGGCACGCTAACGACTAGGCTTGCCCCTAGCCATGCATCCATCCGCGGGGCAGACGTTGGATTGGCGGAGAGAATAGGAGTAAGGAAAGGGAAGGATAGGTTGTGAGAAAAGGAAGATTGGTAAGTTAGGGTGGGAATTAGGAAAGGTAAAATATTACCGCCAAGGAAGGCAAGGTATAGGACAGTAATAGCTAGGTTAGCCGGGGTCGCATACCCGTTTACCATACCACAACTACCGGACAGGTAAGTTAGGATGAGTATCCCCGACTGATGATGAATCTATACATATAAACAAAATTGAAATGTCTGTTTGTAACATTGAAATAACCGTTTTTACTACATAAATATGAACGGTACATACACCCAAATTAAGTTTTTTTTACAATTTTTGTATGTCTGTTTGTTCCGGATAATTTCTGAAACGGCTGGACCGATTTTAACGTGAATTTCACTGGCAGACAGCTGATATAATAAGGAGTTACTACTTTTGTTATAGAAAAATAATTATGGTTCCCATTGAGAGTTAAACGGCGGGCAAAGCCGCGGGGGACAGCTAGTTTGAAATATTATCAATATATCACAATAAGTTATCGAAATATCTATTTATCTACTCTGTACGAAGAAAACTAAATTTTGTGGAATATAAATTTTTGGTCTGGTCACTGTGTTTCGCTATATAAAATTAGCTTAAAAGCAGAGACTCGTATTTATATTTAGTTTTTCTTATCCCGGTATCATTGAAAATGTAAAAGAAATGTAATGTAAACTTCGTTATCTTCGAAACAGCTGATCGTAACTTAACGGGAGTATCCAATGCTCGATAATTATGATTTTTTATGGTGCAAAATAATTAAATGGTGATTTCTTTCTCTTCCTAGACTATATTTCCTTTTTTTGCCGTAACATAGTAGTACTTAAACAGTAAGATTCCACTTTGGAGATTAATAGGCATTCTATCTTATATCTCAGGATTACTCCTGATGCAGAAAATGCACCAGAAACCTTGTAGTAGGCTGCAGTAGTCATTTGCCATTAGGTAGACTGTTAGCTCTTTTTTCTAACTTTTTCGAAAGAAAAGATAATAAAGGAAATAAATATCAAGACATCGCTATGACGTTGAAAAAAAGTGAAGTGAAAAGTAATTGAAATATGGTAAAAACATCTTTTTCTTACATTAATATCAAGGCAATCGCTATGATGTTCAAAAGAAAAGAACAGTGAAGTGAAAAGCAATTGACATATGGTAAACAACGTCTTCTTCTTCTTCTTTACAGCATATGAAGAGGCCACTGCTGAACACAGGCCTCCCCAAAGTTTTCCACAAAGAAAGGTCCTCGGCCACCTATGTCCATAGAGTTCCCGCAATACTTTGTGGCTCCATTTCGTGGGAGTCGTCCTACACGAAGTTGCCACTCGAGGACGTTTTTTCCTCAACGGTTATCAGTTCGACAAGCTATATGGCCGGCCCATTGATCCTTACGGCTATGTCAGTTATGGAATAACAGGCTTCACAGCCTATGAAATGTCTTTGAAAAATATAGACGACTACGTGATAGTCGCGAAGTTGTATTTTTCGTAAGAACATTATTAATGAATAATAGGAATACGGAAAAAGACATGAGAATCTGAGATTGTATAAACATGAGCAGACGCATAAATTTCAATTTTAACATTAAACAAACAAAGCGGGAGGACAGAAGCAAAAACTTTTTTTTTCGGTATGTCAACTTTGAGGTCAGCTGTGTTTTTTTGTCCGCTGATTAAAAATATTTTCTTTGTAATACCGTTGTTTAAAAACAAAATGAATATACATTTTTATTTTTGGAATACGAGGAACATAGCCGCTGCATGTTTGCTTTAGTATTCATCCCACTGGCCTGAGATATCTCCAGGGGCAATTGGAGGAACGCTAACGTAGTACGTACGTTAATATTTTTCTTAAATGTTCATGCATGCGTATGTATTATGTATGTATGTATGTATGTATGTATGTAGGTATGTATGTTTTTATGTATGTAGGTATGTATGTAGGTATGTATGTATGTATGTATATTTCATCGACACGATGAATTAGTATAGTAAGATTGTTTTAAAGAATACCAGCAACTTAATTAAACAGAAATTTCAAAAATCGTCCAACTCGGGATACGAACTGCTGCTGTGCCATACTATGGTAACGCTCTTACCCCTGAGCCACCTTGTCTTACACCCATCAATTGAAAAAAAAATACATAATACTTGCAATGTCAAATAACATTTCTAGTATTCGTGTTAATCCCTTTAACTAAAATACTCGGGTCTGGAGTGCTTGACTCGTAGCGTGGTTAATTAATTTTAATTTTTAGTTAATTTTATAAAATAAAATATTACTGTAGCTAAGATGTACTGACATGTGGATGACGTATTACATTATTAAAATTATCTTGCACTTATGTCTAACCGCCATTCAAACGTGCTCATTTAAAATAAATGTTAACTATATTCTCGGTTCATAATATACAATGTATATTAAACGAAATAAATACGTATATAAATACGTACATAGAGGATACATTGCTCCGATCCTAATGTAAAAAGCTGAAACAACTGTGGTATGGGAATCGGAAAAAACGAAGGCGCTACAGATCCGAGAAAATGTAGAATAAGTGGTTTTTCTGCATTGACCCGTCCGGGAATCGAACCCGGACCTCAGAGATAACGACACCTTTAAAACAGGTGTTTACGCCACTCGTGCTTGGAGCTCGCCATAAAGAAGCAAACAGCTATGCTAAATTGTACAGATAATGTAAAAACAAAAATATCTTCACGCTATTCCCCATACAGGGGAGAGAGATCTAGACAATTCAGTCCTTTGACCCACCTTCCACCGAAGACTGTTTTTGGGACAACGTGACAGGTAGAAAACCTGTCGCAGGGTTTATGTCATAAGTTTTTTTGTACATAAGTTTTTGAAAAAACTTGAACTCCGATTATCAAACCTCTCGGCTATCGTAACTTCTTGACAGAAGACTTAATTGAGAAAATTTATGGAGTAACAAACTAACCTAAATATATTGTCATCGTGATAACTCGACGCGCGTCGTTAAGTACGAGTGAAAAAGGTTCCGACAATCCACAAGTAGCTGAGCAAAGTGGCTTTCTACAATAATGTAACCTTTTTGCAAAGTTATGACTACTTCAATAAATATTGATGTTATTATAATCTGTAAAATAGCAAGCTGCTACTTTGTATCCATGACGAATGTCTTTCAAATGTTTATATTTATATTAAAAAATATTTATATTTATTACACAAATAAAACACTTTTTGCCTATACGGGGATTCAAATCTGTAAGCGTTAGCTTCCAAGGTAAAGTCACTATTAACAGGGCTGTTGTTGTACATTTTCCTATTCTAAAATTGAATTTTTATATAAAATTAAATGACGACATGAAAATGACAATATATATTAAAGCCTATTGCATGATATAGGCCACTCTCGTAAGGAGGATTTGCCATAATTGCCACCTCTGGCATGCGAATTGGTCACATCTTAGACACGGGTCATAATTCTGCTAATTTTTTTATCGTATGTATGGTTATTTTTAAAGCCATTTCCCTTAGTTTTCTTACGGCACCCGAGTAGCCGTAGCCGCACTGCATGTAAGTGCACGGAAAACTATTTTTATGTCTTTATCATCATAAGGTCTTCTTAAAGACCACTGCAAAAGGGTTTACCATAATTACTTCGTATGGCAAGCGGATTGGCGATCGAGTATCCCGCCATCTATCGGTAGCCAATTTACAAGTACAAACCATCACATTCATTGCTCCGATCCCAATGTAAGATGCTAAAGCACTTGAGGTATGGGAATTGGAAACAACGAAGGCACCACAAACACCCAGACCCGAGTAAATCTAGAAAAACTGGTTTTTCTACATTGACCCGACCGAGAATCGAACCCGGGATCTCGAGATAGCAACACCTTGAAAACCAGTGTTTACACCACTCGTCCACGGAGGTCGTCTTTTACATACATACATAACTTAACAGCCTATTAAAGTCCACTGCAGGACATAGGCCTCTCCCAAGGGGAGGACATGCCATAATCGCCACGCTTGGCAGGCGGATTGGCGATCGCAGTACTCTCACTCGCACCTCAGGCGCTGCTGCCCTTCTTCATATATTTATATGTCTTCACGCAATTCCCAATACAGTGGAAGACCGAGGTCTAGTTTGAAAATTAAGTCTCTTCGACCCACCTTCAGGTGACAGGTGGTGCGCCCGTCGCAAATGCCCATCTTCGGTCTGATTATTTTGGTTTGATATTTTTAGAGCTGGTTATCCCTCCATCTATCGGTTGCCATTAGGATATTCTAGACTCTTTCCTTTAGTCGCCTCTTACGATACCCACGGGAAGAAAGGGAGTGGCAACATTTTTACACCGTTACCACACGGCTAAGCTATCTTTTATATGCATTTAATTGATATTCTGATCTGGTGCAATAAATTGTTTATCTAAATATATTACTCAATAAACCTTTTTAAGAATTTTCGGTATTCGATGATATTGTTTTTGTTTTGTATAAACAATTTTATCTCAACTCTTTCAGCCATTTTCGAAGCTATTAGCTTTAGAAAATGGTAAACGTTTTTCGCAAATCGGAGGAGTACGACAAAGCCCGTTAATCGATTTCTTTTTCAGGAAAAAGAATTTAACTATACTTACTAAGTTTGTGCTGTATTAGTGTTCTGCGGGTAAACAACACCTTAGTTACCTTAGTTAATTTTAGTTAGTGTAAAAGACATCTTTGAAAAGAGTTATTTGTCTAAATCTTTGCCTAACCCAGCACTGGGAAAACTGCCGTCTTATAACAGGCAATAGAAGGTTCCCCTCCGAACAAGCTTGTCACAGCGATGGGGCTTGGTAATTGTGGCATGGATACCCAGGGTGAACCAAGAGGAACCAAAATGGTCGGTCTATTGTTGCATAGCTATGGCCATGCATGTGACATAATTTCGGATGAATGTAGGCTTCTACGTTAAAAGGTAGAGTTAGAAAAGAGTTATTTGTCTAAGTCTCTGCTTAACCCTGCACTGGGAAAACTGCCGTCTTATAACTGGCAATAGAAGGTTCCCCTCCGAACGGGCTTGTCATAGCGATGGGGCTTGGTAACCGTGGCGTGGATACCCAGGGTGAACCAAGAGGAACCAAAATGGTCGATCTTTTTTTGCAGAGCTATGGCCATGCATATGACATAATTTCGGATGAATGTAGGCTTCTACGTTAAAAGGTAGATATCCAGTCGTAGACATTTTTTAGAACTAATAGCCATTTATAAACAGTTCCTGGATTCGTTATCTTTATACAGGACACGAATTATTCTAACCTATATGACACTTATCGTAGTATTATGGTCAAATTACGAATAACCTTTATAAATTTTTGCCTATGTTTTATTTTGATGTATAAGCTATATTACTGTAAAGTTGTATAGAAATCCGTTCCGTAGGTTTTGCGTGAAAGAGTAACAAACATCCATGCATCCGACCTCACAAACTTTTGCATTTTTAATATTTGTAGGAAAGATATTTTGTTAAAACTTCATGCAAATAGCACAAAGCATTACTAAAGCAGGTGGAACTTGCATTAAAACTAAACAGCGCGACCGCACTCAGCACTTGATTAATATGTCTCTGTAATTTGCAACACTGTGCGCCACTTTTCATGTAAAAGTAAAAGAATTTTCACTTTTAAAGTACCGTATACATCAATTTTATTACACCTTTTGCTCTACACTGTACAAGTATGTTAACTAAAATAACTGAAATCCTCTGTGCTAAATTTCGCTCGCTTGTTTCTAGACTGTGATTTTATATTTACTTTGATGGTATTGTGCAACTTATGTTTAAGAATTTTCCACTTAAGTTAGTCTTCTAATTTAATTTAAATTCAGGGCTTAACCTGTGTTGTTCGGTGTCTATTCAGCCTACTTCTTTTTCCATAAACAACTTGAAAAATATCAGTATTACATACTATTTATCTATTACTTACCGACCGACATCATCACATACCTTCTTCTTATTTCAATGTAAGGAGCCTAAGGACTTATATTATGGAATCGGAAACAACGAAAGTACCATATCACATTTAAAACCAGAGACAATGTAGAATAAGTGTTTTTTTTTTTAAGAAAAGTTTAACCCGTCTGACTACAGAGATAACGACAAAATGAAAAAAAATAATAATTACGAGCAATGCTCGAAAAATATAAAAAATGGAATAAAATGGTAGAGAGAGAGGACAGCTAACACAATTGAAAACTTTAAATTATGAGAAACAATGACATTAAATTAATTAAGGTATTAAAAATTTAATTTCAGGTTATAAATAAAAATTTACACATATCGACTTGTAAAGTCCATTGCAGTAGGTCTACGTTCCTACGTTACTCCTTGTGAGGAAGAGTTTGCCATAAATATCACGCTTGCCAAGCGGATTCCATCATATAGCTCTAACATCTAAGATCTAGCAACTAACAGTTGCTAATTTTTAACAGTGGTAGAGCCACGCATCAGCTTTTGTTGTTGCATGAATGGGCCGGCTCGACCGGAGAAGTACCACGACCTCACAGAATACCGGCGTGAAGTAGAAGTCTAACAAACTTCTGCGTTTCGTCTGGTGAGTGCAGGTAACCGGAGGCCCACACACCCCCTTCCCCCAATTTCGGGGCGGTGGCGCACTTTGTTTTCACATTTTTGAAACGACTGTCTCCATCTGATTTTCTATTTTTCTGTGATTGTGTGATTGAAGATACACTAATTCGTTTGTAGTCTTGCGCTGTAATCACACGGCACATACCAATTAAAACTTAAACCGATAATAAAATACTTTCAATTAAATAACAATATAATTACAAGGTGTAATCTATACTCGAAAAATAACAAACTATCTTCTACTGAATATTTTCAGACGAATATTAACCTAAAATTTTATTTTTAATTTCTCTATATTGAAATGATTTTTTTCTGAAATCTGCTGAATTTTGATCTGGTATAATTACAAAGGCTTTTAAAAGGCTTTAGTCGCTTACAACAACTATCTATATATTCTTACGTCGAACCACACGGCTACGAAACCAATAATTTGTACAAATATATAACCATGAGATTCTCTGCAAATAAGACGGTTATATTTGTTTGACATCTAAATCGGGGACAGGGGGCAGATATAAAGTAATTTATGTAGGCTGGATAAGAATCACTTTCCCATTTATGGCTTTAGGCAGCTTTGTCTCATGGGATATTTTACTCTGAACATTCTTTTTTGCATACATAATAACAACATTAACAAAAATAGTTTAAATAGTAAAACATTACAAACAATTAAAAACGAACAAAATAGCTATTACAAATAATTAAAAAAAAACAGATTGCAAATATTTTATACTAATAAATCTGATCAGGCTCATGCTGTAAGGTATAATTTACATTTATTACAGAAGAAAATACATATTCTTGTAAACACAGATTCATTAAAAAAAGGTGCACTCATTTTAATACTCTCATTTGCCCTAGTCTACTTAGAATTGCTTGTTCCCGTGGGAACATAAAGATGATATCTATAAAAAATACTTTTCAATGTTTGTGATTGTTGAAAAAATATATAATCTAGGGTTATTTGTTTACATTTCTCTCACTACATATATAAAAATGGTGTATATTTAAGGAATACCCGTTTAACATCACATATCAGTTTCAGGGACATGAAAACAGAGACACGAAATAAAGATACACGTGTGATCTATTCTCCAAACGTCGGATCTTTTCATTCGTTCATAATATTACGGCAACGTTACCTGCACTCACCAGACGAAACGTAGAAGTTTGTTAGACTTCTACTTCACGCCGGTATTCTCTGAGGTTGTGGTACTTCCCCGGTTGAGCCGGCCCATTCATGCAACAACAAAAACTGATGCGTGGCTCTACCACTTTCAAAATAGGAATTGAAAAACCCTAGTATAGGGAATTGCGTGAAGATATTTATTAGTTGTCTGAAACCTTAGGCTAGGCTTAGGCTTTAATATTAAAAATACGCGTGCGATGTCGCGGGCGGAAGATAGTAAATAATAAATATAAATGAATATCTTTTCGCTTAGTCCCTGATGAGGTAGCCAGAGAGAACCGACCCCCCTTTGTCACAATCCTTACATTACTCTTTAGCTTCTTTCAAATTCATCATTTTCTTCAAATCCGTCTCGATATCAGTGTACTATTGACCCTTCACTCTTACATTAATCGAATGATAATTTAACTCAGTAATTAATATTTATTTCCTTTCATTGGCACAGAGATGAACTAAGGTTGAATTTTTAAACAGGTAGTTAATAAATCCCTCCCCTTTTAAAGGCTGCTAAGTAAGTTAATTAATCAGAATTTGTTGCAGAATAATTTAGGCCAATCAGTGAAAATGTATACCATGGACTACTTCTTAGCTAATATAGCTCTACTCAGGCATTTTATATTACTATTTGTAATCTATAACAATGTAACCAGATATTATAACATTACTATAATGCAATTTTTATTAATTTCAAAGTTCTCTTTTATCAATTTAAAAAAAAGTTCAGCATAACTATATATGCTGAACTATTTTTATTGAATTAAAGAGAAAAATTGTCTTGAAATTTCAATGACGCGAGCGGTATTCGATACCACGACATTAGCCGTACCTTGGCAACGCCACCATGTCCTACACGCATCAATTTAAATTTTAAGTCTCCTTCTTTATTTCTGCCTGATTTTTTCATCGGCGCCATTTATCGGAATTATTGCAAATTCCAGCTTAATAATCATGACTTTAGAGCCATGAAACATTAATCAGATAACGCCAACTAATTATTCATTTTGTTCCATTATATAGTATGTTCCAAATAATATCTATAGTGTTGAATTGATTGAAGTTAATGAATTGAATAAAATGATGTTGTAAATATTTTTTAGATACGTTTTTTCCTGAGGCAGGTCGGAACCTACTTATGTATTACTTATTCAAAGCTGCCTACAGACATATATAGTTATTTCGTGTTTATATAAGTTAGTAACGAAGTCACGATAGCCGAGTGGTTGGGTGGTTTGAATTTCGAATCAAGAGACCCGAGTTCGATCCCCAGGTACCATTGAGTTTTTTCAAAAACTTATGTACGAATTATATCGTCGGCTTGGACATTGAGGCGGCGACGTGCTCACCACCTGTCACGTTGTCCCAAAATATCTGCGGTATAAAGTGGGTCGAAACGACTTAATTGCCTAGATATATAAGTATATACATACAACATAAGTGTGGATAATCCAAATATGCTGGTGAAACTGCGAGACAAAGCTTACGATAAATATAAAGGTCTTTTCATAATGCGGTCATCTACTTTCATGAATGCACCGGAAGTGGAAAGTCATGATGAGGAAGTTAGGGGACGGGCGATTGTCAGCTTTACAATAGCGATTTTGAACAGAGTTTTTAATTAAAAAACCGTCAAAATTTGTTGTTCTGTGGCACGAATGAACGGCCCATAGATAATACATTTACACTGGAACTTTTTCTTTGTCTGTTGAAAATGAAACTGTTTAATATTCGACAAAAAAGTTTTATATACAAAACTGCAAATTTAATATATTTAATGTTTGAGTTGTAAGTATTGTAAAAATAAATATAATCTTGTTTCTGTAATGAAAGTATAAAAACCTAGCTTGTGGCAGTAACGTTGTCTGCAAATAACCTGATATTTTACTGCATCCTGTGTCATCTTATGAATGTAATGAGAGCTCAAGCTGTGTTATTTGTTTTAATAAGGCAATTTTTATTATTCTTGCAGCGGTTTAATTTATATGATATTATATGTGTGATGCTTGGACAACCAAAGAAACACTAAAGAGACAACAAATCTATATATTGTTGTTTTTGGTTCAAATACGTCTCAGTAACATATTAAACTTGTTTTTTTTTAGATATCTCCAAAGTAAAGACACATAACATAAATGAAAAATAGATCAAGGTATCCCAAAAAACTTAAATTGTTTTTATTAAATTATTTTGTATTATTCATCGTTCCCTTTCATTTATTTCAAAAGTTAAAACATTTGTATACAACGACTGCGGTTGAAACATGTCAGTGCTTACTCAATAAGCTAATAAGCTCTGGTGATATGTTGGTTGTAAGGATTTAACTGTCTAGACATTGTACCACCTCAGTGTTGGGTATACGATCCTTGAGGCTTATTTTATATTATTATTCCTTAAGTCTAGTTTGACTTATGTTAAAAATAATCTTTGTTTGAATGACAAATAAAACATTTTAGGTAGTTAGTTGTAAATGCTTTTTGAAAAAGTCACAACAGCCGAGTGGTTGGGTAATCGGAATTCGAGTTGAGTGCCGAATTCGATCCTCAGGTGTAACCATTTATCAAGTTGTCCCAAAAAATGTGAAAGTGAAAGGTCGAAATGACCAAATGTCTGGACCTGCGTCTGTCCCAATATTGGAAATAGCGTGAAGTAGATACTTAGTAATCATATTTGACCAGTATAGCCCTGTATAAGTCAAGCTGAATAAGAAGGACTCTGCCCTGAAATTGCGACGAGTTTTATTTTGCCTATTGCCGACACAAAATAATCACAATAGTCATAACAACAACTTATATAACTCATTGATTTGCATATATAAATAATATAGTTTATACAAACTATACTAAAAATATTTATTTCTATAAGTCGTAGGTTAAATATTTATAAATATAAGCAGTGGTGACGATAGTATTTACCAATTGGTATCACAACATTCGTCGTCAAACGGACAATATATTACACATTCCGTCTTGACATTTACACTAATCTGTTAAGAGAGCTCATTAAATAAAGAAGATAATTAAATAAAGAAATTAAGAAAATCACGATTAGTCCGTACATCAAACCTTCCCTATTGAAGCAACAAATGTGTATATGTAATGTGTATTACTACTTTTAACCATGACAAATGTAAAATATACATTTCCCTTTAGGGTGTACGACTTATATTAAGTGAGTACATTGCGGGTAATGCGTCGTGACATGACGCCGAACATCTGATGCGCCGAACTTTACTTACAATCAATTCTCATTCAATTTCACACTGTATTCACCACGTTATGCTTCGTTTACGCAATTGTAATTTTTTCTCTTCAATATTGTAGGTTTTCACACGTTGCTAAATTTGGTAATAATATATATTTTTTTCCTAACTTCACTCATTTTTCCAATACTCGGATAGACCCTGGTTTAGACAATTAAGTACTTTCGACCCACCTCACACCGAAATCTTTTTCAGTACTAAACCAACATGTTACGTCTACAAATATTCATATTCATCACACCAATGTTTGTCTTAGACCAGTATTCGAATTCTCATCCCATAGCTTCGAAGGTAAGGTCACTACCAACTCGGCTATCGCAATTCCCAATACAGGGGTAGACAGAGGTCAAGTCTAGACAATTCAGTCCCTTTGACCCTCCTTCCACCGAAGATATTTTCGGGACAACGTGACAGGTGGTGAGCCCGTCGCCGCCTTTATGCCCAAGCCAACGATGAAATTCGTACATAAGTTTTTGAAAAACTTATTGGTACTGCCACCTGGGGATCGAACTCGAGTCTCACGACTCGAAATTCCGACCACCCAACAACTCGGCTATCGGGTCATCTAATTGTCATTGTAATATATTAGAATCAAAATTCTTACGTAATTCAGGACCGTTCGCACCATCTGTTGGAAATAATTCTAATTTCTAACTTAATGAATGGCGTTGATATTTAAATTATGTATTAATAATGTAAATATCAACGCCATCTACACTTTTATGATGCATTTTATAGATTTTTAAGCATGTAACCCATGCAGGACGTTTTGTAATTAAAATAATCAGAAATTTATGAAAGCAGCTGATACGGGCGGGATTTAGTTGTTTAATTCTTTAGTATTTCTGTCCATGGCGTTAACTTAATCATTTTCATTTGAAAATCAGCGCTGCAGCATAGTAATGTCCTGCAGCAATTTGCTGAATCGAAGTTCTAAATTGAAGTGAAAGCGGCAATAGCCTAATGGTTTTGGGTCGGACTGCGAAACATGACGTTGCAGGTTCGGGCGCCGCCATTCGACTATTGACGTAAACCAACTCCAGACACAAGCATTGCAGCTGAATTGGAGTGGTTAACAGGAATACTAGTAATGTTATTCGGCATTGCTAGTATTCTTCTTAAAAAAAAAATGACACCACAGTAGTTATTTTAGTTTTTTGTTTTCGTTATTTTCTTTTTTATTTTTTGCGCTCTAGAGATATCTAAAAAAGAGTTTTTCTTTCTTTCTTCTTAATGTATACACAGTTTGACCTCACCGCTTAGGTACTTATTGGCGAAGACTTGAAAAAAGATTTCGATATACAAATAAATTTAAACGTTACCATATAATTTGTTGATACATTCGTAGTAAATTCGTGAGCAAGCAATTTTTTCAGAGTTTACATTTATTTAAATAAATTAGTAACGTAAATACATAAATTCAAAATGCTATCAAAATCGTAGCAGTAGTTTCCATGATGTTGATGTATAAATTTATATACATATTCGAGATAAGCTCGTCAAAATTAATAAGATATAATTCAGGGCGCCGACATTGACAATTGAAATAGTTTTAAATCAAATGTACTCCAAGTGTTGGGCTCCGAGAAATATTAATTAGATAAGTCAGTAAACTTGATTAAAACTTGCTTTAAATGTGGACAAGTCAGTTAACAAGTTGGTAAATTAAGTCCCTAATTGAGATTTAGAAAGTACTTCGCTTAATTAAAACAAACAAATCAACCCTTTCCGAACTGTGTATACGAGTATGTATAATTAATCGGATTGATTTCGGACACTGTTCGACACACATAGTATATTAAGTCTTTATAATAAATAATAATAAACAAATAAATATCTTCAACCAATTCCCAATACAGGATTAGACAGAGGTCCCACCTTCCACCGAAGATATTAGGGACAACGTGACAGGTGGTGAGCCCGTCGCCGTCTCTATGTCCAAGCCAACGATATAATTCGTAAATAAGTTTTTAAAACAACCCATTGGTACCAGCCTGCCAGCTGGGGATCGAACTCGAGTCTCTTGACTCGAGATTCCGACCTCCCGACCACTCGGCTATCGTGACTTATTATCACGGATTGTAGTGGGATTATTTTTTCATCGTTACTGTCCCACTGCTGAGCAAAGGTCTCCCCCACATGATTCTGAAGAATTCGGTCGATATGTAGTGGGGTCAACAACTGAAAATAATGGCGACAAGCATACCGGCTGCTAGTAGTCCGTAAACAACAACTGGTGAAATGTGGGTCGAAAGGACTAAATTGACCTGTCCTCTGACTACGTACTGAAAATGAGTCAAGACAAAAAATCTGCATAGAATTCTATAAATACAAAATATACAAGATTAGCTAGCTTGAAGTAGTAAGACTGATTTATTTGATTGATTAGTCTTTTGGTCTCAATATTAGGATAGTCAGAAGTCTAAACAATTTTCCCCCCAGACCTTTCGACCTACATTTCACCGCAGCATATTTGCGAAATCGTGACCGATGCTCATCGTGTCACAATTTTAGTACATAAAATAAATAATAATAATAAATTTCTTCACGCTATTCCCAATACAGTGGTAGACAAAGGTCCACCGAAGATATTTTTGGGACAACGTGACAGGTGGTGAGCCCGTCGCCGTCTTTATGTTCAAGCCCACGATATAATTCGCACATAGGTTTTTGAAAAACCCATAGGTACGAGCCTGCCACCTGGGGATCGAACTCGGGTCTCTTGACTCGAAATTCCGACCATCCAACCACTCGGCTATCGTGACTAAGTACATAAGTTTCTTAAAAAAAACCATTGGTACAAGTACAAGCTTTCCTCCTAGGAATCAAACTCGAGTAATTCGGATCCCGAACTACCAACGTATACTGAGGCTATACTGGCTTTATATCTCGAAACTTTATGTAGTGTTAAAGAATCTTTAAATAATTTATTTTGGGTAATTTAGTATTCCAATAGGAGTGAAATGTTAATTAGATGCCTAATCAAATTATAAATTCTCCCAAACCTTAAAACTTATTACGAAGAAGCAAAACTTCTAATAAAATAATCAGTTACTATACGACGTCTTTTAAATCAATAATTCACGTTACTTATATTCTAACTTTAGATTACCTTGACTCCATGATCTTGGCGGTGCTGTACTACCTCCGATATCCAACATCTTTGCGATACCACTGTGATTAGATGGGTTTTATCTTTATCCTCTGGATAAGGACTCAGATATACAAGGTATCCTCATATATGCCAAATAGGCTTCGGAGAAAGGTGGGTCAAAAGGACTTAATAGTTTAGACCACTGTCTAGTATTAGGAAAATGGGTGAAGATATTTTATTTATAGAGGGATTTGATCCCGCAACCCTTAGTTTGGAAGGCCGAGTAACTAGCCTATCAGATATATAATAATATGTTTTAACGTTGCACGAGTCAAGAGTTACAAAACAAAACCTTTTCCAGTGCCAAAACACTTTATAAAAAGTATCTCGCCCATACTTTGTTCATACTTTGTTTGTTGAAAACATAAAGTAAATGAATTATGATACCGTAACATGTTAGAGGCTTTTGACCCAAAACTTGTCGCATATTTTGTTCATATTCTCAAATGGTTAGGCTTAATAATTAAAAACTTTATAATAATTTAGATACCGGGTGAAATATAATTATATACGTACATGCAACCATAACGATCTGTAAAAGTTCATTATAGGACATAGGCTTCACCCATAAGGGAGGGTTTACTATAATCGCCACATTTTGCAATGGCTATCGCTGTGCCAAATATCTGGCACTTAACACGATACACCATCTTCTCATTTTCACGTTTAGTATCTTTCGTAATGCCATCGTAATGCATTTCGTAATGCCGCTATCTCGCCGTCTGTCGGTAGCTAATGCAAGTTTCGAGATTTCTCCCTTAGTTTTCACTTATACGGTGTTTTTACAGTGGTAGAGCCACGCATCAGCTTTTTCTTTTGCATGAATGGGCCGGGCTCGACCGGGGAAGTACCACGACCTCACAGAATACCGGCGTAAAGTAGAAGTCTAACAAACTTCTGCGTTTCGTCTGGTGAGTGCAGGTAACCGGTGGCCCATACCGGTGGTGGGGAGGGGGGCACTCTAAGGGAGGCAACGCATCTGCTATACCTCTGGTATTGCGGGTGTTCATGGGCGGCGGTGATCAATTACCATCACGTGAGCCACCTGCTCGTTTGCCTCCCTTTTTCTATAAAAAAAAAATAAGGCAAAATATTAATAGGACAGACAAATAAAATTAAGTACAGAATGTGTAGACACCTCCTTTCTGTATTTAATTTTGGTCTGTAATACCTAATAATTTAATTGCTCAATTTGGTCTCAACGGAAAATCCTCTTATGGGAAAGGTCTTTGTTCTGTGGTAAATTACTATGAAGATGAACAAAGATGAGACGGCGACGGGCTCACCACATGTCACCTTGTCTCGAAAATATATTCTGTGGAAAGTGGTTCGAAAGGACTTAATTGTCTAGACTAGACCTCTGTCTAATACAGGGGGTATTGGGGATTGTGAGAAGATATTTATTTTTATTTTTCTAATATTTTTGAGCGGGCGACAAAGAATATTCTATTGATTCTAAACGAGATAACTACTTAATTGACTGCAACTAAAACAACTTTATCAAAGAAAGAAGGTATCAGATGCATTAACACTCCTGAAGGCTTTTTGGAATGTCTTAGTTCAAATAATTACATATTTATATATTTTGCAATAAAATACAATATTTTTAAAAATCTCGCGACAGAAATGCCAAAGAGGTTTGTTTTGTGTTGATGTAGAGTGAAAACGAACAATTAGCCCACCTGATGGTAAATGACGTGCAGCCCAATAATTCCTGTATTCAACTGCAAAAAAAGAAGGTAGAAACCGCGCTTAGTTTCGCTGACACGATTGGTTGCAGGGAGAGGGTACAGCAGATGCCTTTGACCTGCATTTGACTTTTACTGACCTTTAGCTAAGTAAAGTATAAATCAACGTCAGACACTCAAATATAAATATAGCTAACGAAGTCGGTATCTATAAACGATTTAAGGTTTCGCATTAAAAAGGGAATGTGTCGATAATCTATTTTGGGTTGAAGTTAAATTATGTTTGAGAAGGGTCCGATACTTCAATAGCTATAGCAGTTATTTTATATTAAGTTTTACTACTATATTATATTCTCCTTTTTTGACTAGTGGCGTAGCACCGGGTCCGCTGTGATCTAGTGGCGTAGCACCGGGTTCGAAGGTGTTACCAGCTCTGAGGTGCCGGTTCGATTATTTAATGGGTAAAGCAGTAAAGCTGATTTTTTGTATTGTCACGGGTCTAAGTGTATGTGGTACTTTCATTGTTCCTATTTTATAATGGAAGTGCCTTTGGTACTTTGGGATAAGAGCAATGTCTGTCCATATTTATTTACATTATTTATTTTAAACTACTTTAAAATGATGGATATATTTTTTTTTTAAATGTTGGAGATGATGAATATAGAGAAAATACACTTTTTAAAATACAATTACATAAAATTTTCTTTTTACAATAAAATTAAATACATTTGTGGTCCTATTCTGAAAATTCAATTTTTTGCTTGAAATGGAGATGCCTTTAGTTGGGAATTTGAAAAGAGGGCCATAATGAGTTAATTCTCTAGAAATGTACCTACTTCAGAGGGGAAAACCGTGAAGACATAAAAATAATAATAAAAATAATATAGCAATCACTAAAATAGTTTTCAATAATCGAAATATTAAGTAAATCGCAACAAAGCTATGGTTGAAAGGTCTTTGTGAATCATTGTGTTCATGTTGAATGAATTGAATGAAACAGTTCACGATTGAACGAATCTACTGAGCAATTCAACCGTTTTGTGTGGCTCTACTTTAGTTCAATCTAAAGACATTATTAGAAGCAAAAAAACTGTAAAATTTTCATCAAAGGAGATGAGGAAATAGATTTCAGAATGACATCATATTTCTTTTATAAGAATGTTCTGCATTTATTACCTTACCTTACGTTCGCTTACCCAAAAAACTTTTTATTACTACGTCTTCCAATTTGTCGAAACCTAAAATGCGTTGTGTGTCACATAGTAACATTTTATGCGTATGATTTTAATAAACATTTTAAAGAAATCTGAATTCACTCGTCGACGTGGACGTATGGCATACATGCCGGTTTTCATGGTCAGCCTGAGCCAGCGTTCAGATTCCCCGTTAGATTGCGTTAAAAATAAAATAATTAAATATCTTCAGGCAATTTCCAATACCGGGGTAGACAGAGGTCTAGTCTAGACAATTAAGTCCCTTTGACTCACCTTCCTCCGAACACATTTTTGAGACAACGTTTCCCTAATACAGCAGACAACGTTTCCCTAATACAGAGCCCGTCGCCGTCTTAATGTCCAAGCTAACGATATAATTCGTACATAAGTTTTTGAAAACCCATTGGTACGAGCCTGCCACTTGGGGATTGAACTCAGGTCTCTTGACTCGAAGTTTCGACCACTCAAGCACTAGGCTATCGTGATTAGTAGTAGTTGATTGGGTTTAATGTAGAAAACATCTTTTCCTGCATTGTCATGGGTCTGAGTGTTTGTTGTACCTTCGTTGTATTAGATTCCATAATACAAATACTTTAACTACTTTGGGATCAGAGCAGTGTACGTGATGTTGTCTCCATCTATGTATTTATTTATACAAGTAAGCACCTAATTAGTGTTTTTAAAAAAAATTAACAAGTTTTATAAACAAGTGGCTGTCAATTCTCACAAAATTAGCATGACTGATAATTTCTTACTCAAAAATGCAAATACTAGAAGAAAAATAAGAACTGCTGCATTCTTAAGCACATAAATATTTAAGTGATAATAAATAAAATATAAATGTTTTTATCGTTTTAAAAACATTGAACTACAAAACAACGAATTTGTAATCTTTTGCGCCTAAAAAAATTTTTCAGAATAATTAATTAACCTAGTAAACAAACATAATTTAAATTTACCTAGTAAACAAACATCTATTTTCATAAAGCAATCCCATAGGTTTACGGTGGCGTTGAAAGGACGGAAAAACATTTCTCCCAAAGGGAGAAAGTTGAACTTTATAAATTTTTCGTTTGTTTTTTTTTTCGGTTTGTAATATTTATATAAGATATGATTATGTGTTAGGAAAAGTAATGAATATTTAGAATCAAGTGTATATTTTGAATGAATATTTTGGTAAATATACACAAAATTTACTTTACTCTTTTTTTAAATTTACCATACATAATCCTTCTTAAATATTCTTTAGAAATGTTTTTTTAATTTTATTTAAAAATTTAATAAGTTACGATAGCCGAGTGGTTGGGTGGTCGGGATTTCGAGTCAAGAGTTCGATCCCCAGGTGGCAGGCTCGTACCAATGGGGTTTTCAAAAACTTATGTACGTATTATATCGTTAGCTTGGACATAAAAACGGCGACGGGCTCACCACCTGTCACGTTGTCTCGAAATTTCTTCGGTGGAAGGTGGATCGAAAGGACTTAATTGTCTATACTAGACCTCTGTCTATCCCTATATTGGGAATTGCGTGAAGATATTTATTTATTTTATTAAAAGTTGACCCATTGAATTTAAAGTAGTTAACGGAAAGGAAACCACTAAACGTAGACGGTTTGTTTTAATACATTACAATGAATTTTTGAAATAAATTGTATATAATAATATATACATAAAATAATTTGTATACAGAATAATTAAATAAATTGCATTAAAACATTGCAGTAAAACATCACGTAGGTATATTTTTTTTAATTAAAATTTAAGCTTGCTTTCTGTGTGGAATATAATAAAAGCTATATGAGACCGTCAATCTGTCAAGCATCGTTTAATTTTCATTCCTTTGAGATTACGAAATAAATTTAATTAGTATTACGAGAAAATAAAAGCGAATTATAATAAAGTTGAACGTACCTTCAATCGCTTAGGAATGCAATATAGCGAAAACTTTAATTTGAACTTCAGAATCGTTCCTACTTAATTTCATTTTCTTTTTAGAATCGTTATGAGGATGTCCATGTTTTTATGGCATTTTTATATTTTTAAACATAGAAGCCAACTGTAAATTTTTTGTAAGTTTTGTCAGTTTTGTTTTTCTAGTGATTTGTGGTTAAAGTTAGTAGTGTGTTAAGCAACGGTTTTTGCTGAAGTTCAAATTATCTGGTTGGAAATAACCGCGCCTCACAGAAATATGGCACAATTTGATTTCTGAGCTAAGTGCGCGGAAACCTAGTGCCGATACAATTTTAAGTTGTTTGGTATATCATTGTAACCATTAAAGTTGATGTTACTCAAAATTTTCGTTGATTGTATTGATCTGTGGTTTCACTAAATATTTGCCCGTTTCTTGGTAAATTTGCAATAAAGGAAAAATAAGAAAAAATAGTTAACAATCCACCTAATGTTAAGGAGCCCGAGTAGCCATACCCATTCTTTGAAACTTACGAACAACTTTAAAGGAAACCTTCTTTTCCTACAGATGCGATATAACTCCTAAGGATTAGGAGGAGCTATAGTTCCTCATACCCTGGCTCTCTTTACCCTTCAAGCGAGAAAACAGCAGTTGTTACACTGTATTTTGGCGATAAAAAATGAGGTAGAGATTGAAGTTACGCCCAAGATGACTCCTAGACAGATAAGTAGTTTACCAGAATAACATTCTTTCCAATGATTTAATGGTTTTAATAAAAAAACAACAACAGACCATTTTAAAATGTACCAGCAATTAAAGAGATTGAACATCAAAAGAACTGAGGACCTCATTATGCATAACAGTTCTTCAAACGTTATAAATAAAACACGACATAAGAAGTACTCTAAAAGGTTGTGCTTCCTTTGATTGTCTTCATTACGTAAATATTTTAATGAGAAATTATTAGATAAATATTTCACGTACAGTCCCAGATGGGGTAGCCAGAGCGAACAATTTAAAAAGAGGTTGGTTTATGTCGTAGTGGAGAATTGAATGGTCTAAATTCGGCTGCAATTTAATTATTTATTGAGTGGCAACCTTTCAGAATTATTAAACGACTATTTTTACTCATTGACAACATACGATTACACGCTTGACCCTAGTGGCGAAACTGGTCAGGTATTTTATGAAATATAAATAAATTGTGAAAAAAGTAAAAGTGAAATGTAACTATTTATTGTTATTTATTAAATTTAATTAAATATTCTAATAATTTCTTCTTTCTGATGTGCTTGAAAAAGTTAATATAATATGTATTTAATATAATACGTGGAAAATATAATTATGTGGAAAAGTGTAGAAAAGTGTAGTGTAGTGTAAGTATCTTTACCATAATCAGCCTGAAAAATTAAATTACATTTTTCTTGATGGTTACTAGCTGTTTGAAGGGTACACAGAGTCAGAATAATGCGGGGTATAAGCAATATCCCTTTAGTCTCCCGAGGATGACGGACAATGTAAAAAGCTGATTGACCCCAACCCGGAACCTCAGAGCTGGCGGCACCATAAAAATGGTGTGTATGCCACTACGCTACAGAGGTAATTTCTACGCTAGTTGACTACAATGTACGCAGAGTGAGAAATGAATAAAAATGTCCGAGTCTATAAACTATCTGAAAGAAATTAATATTAAACTACCCGTTTTGAATAGCTGGGTATTACAAAGTTAGTTTTAAGTAACAACGGTTAAAGTGAAACTCATTAACTTGAAGAGTGATTCAACCACGCTCCTTTAAACACGAAACAAGAAGGAGCTCTTTGATCCTCACAATAATAATTAAAACAGTGATGAAATAATTTAGGGTTTTTAATATAAACTACTGTGTATAAATTATGTTAATTAGCATTTTAATGCTTCATTTCGTATTTTTTATAATCATCTTTTTCATAAATTACTAGATCTTCCCCGCGGCCTCTTTTATTAATTCATAATTCATAATTCTTTGTTTGCAATAATGTGGTACAGAGGTGTTAATACAAGTATACTATCCATTAGACACATTAGCCATTGCTGGCGTGCAAATATTGTTAAAAGAGAAAAAAAAACCATCAGAGTTAATAAAATAAGTAAATAACTAAGTTCATAACAAGTCCAAGCATAAAAAATAACAACCGTAATGAACATAATAATAACAAAATATTTAACACTAGCCGCTCCCATATATTTGCCCGCGGTTCTCTAAAATAACAGTAGTCTAAGTTATTCCTTATAACATCAAGTCTCTGCTCGTCAATGTTCTATTGAAATCGGTGAAGCCCTTTCAGAGATTAGCCGGAACAAATACACAGACAGAGAAACATTTAAAAATAGATTTTTGTAAGTGCCGTATACATTTTCGTATGCATTTAGTGAAAAGCTGTTAATTTGGAATTACAAACAGACACTTTAATTTTATTTATATGTACAGAAGTATGGAGTCAATAGTACAAATGGTAAGAGCTATACGTAGTATTTCTCTGCATATTACAATTCGCAACGATGATGTCCAGGTCAGAACAAGGGTCACCGACATAGCCGTAAGGAATAGCACGCTGAAATGGTAATGAGTCAATCACATTTCTCCCAGAACTGATATCCATTAGGAAGAGAGATGTCAGTGTAGGTCGATCTAAAAAACATTGCGGGGAGTCCATGGATGCAAGTCGCTTGACCGTTCTTGGTGGAAATCTTACGAGGAGACCTATATGCGACATTGGCCTTTGAAAGGCTTTTAAAATAAAAGAAGAAGTAACAATGGCAACAAATAACGCTGACACTGCAAAGTAAATATATTGTCCAATTAAAAAAAAATGTGAGCCGTCATGGGACGCCTGGCAGATGTGAAACATCGTGTGTGTACAAGTAAAAGATAATATTATTACAGGAATGAGAATTAAGGTTTATAATTAAACACTACTACGTACGTGCACGGCATGCGTCGCCACGCCAGAAATCGGTTTTGCGTGCGGCTATAGATGTTTCACATCAATAATAATAATAATGTTACAAAATAAATTATATGTCATGTCAATCATTCATATTATTCATTTTATTTTACAATTAATTATTATATGCTATTTTATCATGCAGTGTAATATATGTCTCATAATACAATACCATCTATCTGTTATGTCAATTTTATTTTTTTCTGTTATAATTTACGTTTCAAGTTAAAAAAATCGCCCACAGAACATTTTTCAATCAACCAGATCTTAAGCACATAACTGAATTTTTTAATATTAAGCTGTTGAATCTCATTTGGTAGATTGTTGTAAATTTGAACCGCCATTGTATAACTACTTCTGACGCACATCTCAGTTTTACATAGGGGTAACCTTAACTTATAGGGAAATCTTGAATTTAGTCTACCTACGTCTTGGGTTGTTGTAAATAAATGTGTTTGCGTTTTAACAAATTTGCAAACTTCGAAAATGTAGAGACTTGGAACAGTCAGTATTTGTAGATCTTTGAACAATGGCTTGCAAGAAGTCCACGCGGTAACATCACATATAGCACGAATACACTGTTTTTGCGCTATTAAAACTCTATTTATTTTTATTGAGTTGCCCTATAGTACAATGCTATATCTTGAGCACGATGCAACATAACCGTGATACGCTTTTAGTGCCGTACTTTTATTACTTATTTTGGTAAGGCGCCATAGAGCATATACAAAACGATTAATTTTCCTGCATATCTCATCAATTTGAGGCTTCCATGTCAGTTTATCATCCAAAAGGATCCCTAAAAAGAGAGTTTCATTCACTTCATTAAGTGATTCAGAATCGTATTTCAATTGGATTTTTTTCTTGGAACCATTTCGATTATGAATTTGTATATATTTTGTTTTTTTTTTACATTTACTTTTAGGCATTCTATAATGCAGTATACTGTACTGTTTAATCTTATTTCAAAATCTTCTTGTGGACATTTAGGGATAACAATGGTAAAATCATCTGCGAAAAGTGTACATTGATACTTCGTGACCTGAGGCAGATCGTTTATATAAAGAAGAAATAGTAACGGTCCAATTATACGGCCCTGTGGTACACCAATTTTATTTTCTCTAGAGCTAGATTGTACTAATATTTGTTCACTGCTTTTATCATTGATACTTGTTATTTGTACATATTGGTGCCTGTTACTAAGATAACTTCTAAGCCAATCATTTGCCCGACCTCTTAAACCATACGCCTTACATTTAAGTAATAGCAGCTCATGAGAGACAAAATCGAAGTCTTTGCTCATATCAAAAAATACAGCAACAGTTTCAACTTTGTTGTTTAAATTTTTTACAATATTATTTATCAATGTAAATGCAGCTAGTGTTGTGCTTTTGCCTTTTTGAAAACCGTTTTATTCTTGAGATAAAATATTTTGATTTCCTACAAACTTCATAATTCTTTTGTGCATAGCATTTTCTATAACTTTTGACAATATAGGTACTAGTGCTATTGGGCGGTAATTGTTAATATTCTCTTTATTTCCTTTTTTAAATATATGTTTAACCACTGTGACTTTCAATTTATCAGGAAACACACCTTGTTCAAAGGATAAATTAATTATGTGAGTTAGGATAGGGGCTATAACATTTGAGCACACTTTTATAATTTTTGTTGATATATTGTCATACCCAACAGACAAAGTATTATTTAGAGATGCAATTATTTTTGATATTTCTTCAGCGTCAGTAGGAAATAAAAATAAACTCTTATCAGAATTATTGATTTTATAATTATAATTGCATATGTCAGGGATATTACTATTTGTCATTTATTTGAAATTTATTCGAAATTTCATTTTTATTAATAATATGTTTGCCTTCAATATTCAATCTGTCTATTTTTTCTACTTGTTCATTTTGTTTAGGTCATTGTTTATTATTTTCCATGTATTTTTACAAATTTTTTTCGACGTGTTGACGTGTGATGCGTTGGTTAATTTTTGAGCAGTAATTATACATCTTTTCAAGATCTTCGTATAGTTCAGATATTTACTTCTATTGTGTACATTTACAGATTTATAACATTTGAATCGAAGACGTCTTTTGGTTTCAGAAGCAATTTTTATACTTTTCGTAATCCAGTGATGTAATTTTAATTTATTATTTTTTTTTCTTATATATAGGAAAGCACAGATTAAAAAATAGCAAGAACTCCTCATGAAATTTATTTATGTTGTTTATTATTATTTATGTATTCTTCAGTTATGAGAAACAAGCTGCTTATATTATTCAAAGTATTTACAATACTACAAATTCACGCTTCAATACAAAACATATACAAGTGACTAAGTTAACTCATACTTACATATATAAATACTTGTAAAAGTCTATAAAATGTATAAATATATCTTTTTCATAACAATTTACATAATCGAATTACATAATCGTTTCCGATTTTTTTAATTCCTCAATTTTCCGGAGAGAAAAGGAGTATATCCCTCAACGTATGCACTAACTCTAAATTTAGTTCATACGTATTTATATAAGGGCCAAAAGTCTACAGTATGTCATATGTCTCTATCATAAAAATGATTTGCCATTATCGCCACGCTTTGAAAGCGGATTGGCGATTACAGCACCAGAGATCTTGCACCTTAGACGCCGTAAGTTTCCTAAGTAAGTTTACTAAGCAGCTTACTTTTCAGGATTGACTAATAACCGTACAAACTTCCACGCTTACAGTATTTTTTAATATCATCAGACAATGAAATCATCAGAGCTCAAACAATGAAATCCTTTAGAACTGCTTTCTACTTTCCACTGAAGCTTATTTGGGACAGGCGGTAAGCTCATCGCCGGCTCAGTGTCTAAGCGAACGGTACAATATAAATACTTAGAATATATTGATGAGATGGAATATGATAAATAGTCGTTTGTACATATAAACATTCATGACTCGATTAGAAACATTTATATTAATCACAAAACTGTTTGCCGAAGGCGTGGTTATTACTTCGTTCGAGTCGAAATTTTATGTACTCTCCCTGAATCGGTTTCAAGTATGGAATTATGGCGACACATTGTGTTACAGTTCCGAAAGTGCTCACTCTGAAGCTCTCTTGAAGAAGTAATAGTAAGGGTACTGATTAATAACGAAAAATAATTATTAAATTTTTTGTTAAGAATTTATATTAGGAAAGGTAAAACGGTACTTATAGAGACTTAGGCAAAGATTAGCAATGTACAGTTATAAATGCTACGTAGACTATAAATTAATTTTACAATGAGTTTCAACGAATCGCAGTTAATGTCTCAAAGGCAGCCGAAACAAATTAAACTTAATCTTATTTCGGGGTCTCCTTCAAATTCTTATTATTATTGTTGTTCCCGTTTGTTCGTTGAAAATTAAACCGAGTAAGCTCACTTGTACCGAAAATTTTGGAACACACAAGAATTACTCAATAACTTTCAAACATACATTTTGTAAAAGTATTCACAATTTAGGGTGCAATTTATATTTAATATTAAAAGTATATACTGGACTGGACTTTTGGTTAAAATATTAATGACAAAACCAAAAAATCAGCAATCTTGCGCATATCAGTTGAGTTTTTGAATTTCTTATAAATTTATTAAATCAAAATTTGAAGTATTAACAAAACCAAAAATACAATTCAACACAATATTTACATTTTCACGCAATTCCCAAAACAAGGGTATAAATAAATCCCTTAGACCCACCTTCCACCGAAGATATTTTCGGGATAACGTAATAGGTGGTGAGTCCGTCGCCGTCTTTATGACCAATCCAACAATGTAACTAGTACATAAGTTTTTGAAAAACCTGGTTCTCTTGATTTGAAATTCCAAGCACCCTTTCGAGGTTTTTCCAACACTTTCGAGGTTTTTCTCCTAGTCGCCACTTACGACTTCCAAAGGAAGAACGCGCCGGTAGACTGCAACTTTCTAATTAAACCAATTGCTTTACACTTGCCGATAGACAGACTACACGATAGCTGAGTGACTGAGTGATCGGAATTCGCGTCAAAAGACGCGGGTTCCAACACTAGAAAGGACCTTAGAGCTTTTTCCAAAACTTCCAGACTTGGACTTAAAGACGGTGACTGGCACACCACTTCTCATCTTGTCCCAAATTAAGCTCCGATGAAATGTGGATCGATAATGTTTTCTACACCTCTGTCTACCTCTGTATTGAGAAATGCGTGAATCTTAAAAAAATAAGCAGGAAGTAATTTTTAGCCAGAAAAAAATTTGTTCTTTAACCAAAAATTACACCAACGAAATATTTTATTATTTTTTATAAGGAAAGATTTTATTTTGCGTGTCACAATTCTTTTTTCCCACAATTTACTTTCTCGTAACAAAGTTTATATTTATCTTATAATTTCTACATTTGACGTTATACCCGGAATTTTACGAATTCGTTTATAACAAAACGGATATTTAATAACTCCCCAAAAGTATTATCACTTTGAGAGCAGTATACAATTAAAATTTTCACTTAAAAGCCCCTGAACCTCCTCGTTATTTATCTTTACTAGTACTGTTTGCACCCGGAAATCGACATAAATCAAAGTAAATATTTTCTTTCGTAGCTTCTGAACTGATCTCAAGTGTACTGTATATAAGTTGATAAAGAAGCTAAGCCAGACGAATGGTTCTAAATGAAATGAATTTAAAATTATTCTAATAATGAACATATCAATTAAAAACATTATTAATATTTTTTTTAATAATGTTAAGAGAAATCTTAAGGTTATTTAATTTCATTAAAAATAGTAAAGCTCTATGTTAATTATTTTTATATCATTTAGCGGATAGCCGTGTTAGGACTGACCCTTCCTTTGAAGCTGAAGGCCTTGGGTTCGAATCCCGCATTTAACATATTGTATCTTCCATCGAAAACTTTTTTACATCCTACTTAGGGAATCACCAAACGCATATTACACATACGACGCTCTATGTACTGATCGTACACCTTGACCTCAAACTAAAGCTTTTTTTAACTGCATGATCTATCGCTCGCTAACAACCTTCCGGGACAAATCCGTATCTACGATAAAGGCGCATAAATTTTTACCGCTATTATATATACTCTAAAGCTTTGTGTGCTTTAGATACCCGCCTGCATTATGAAAACCAGCTGGAGCCCGAAAAGACAAAATTAGTGAGCTCATTACAGCAAGCAAGCAATTACTTGTGTTCCTTCTAACTGCTCTTTATCTATTTGCCTAACCGCTCTATTATCTTCACGCACAATCCCTGACGGGTTAGCCAGAGAGAAAAGATCGCCAAATGTCACGATCCTTACATACCAAGAGGTATGTAAGGATCGTGACATTTGGCGATCTTTTCTGATTTGAAAGAAGCGAAAGAACGCTTCTTTCAGATTCATCATCTTCTTCATACATGCACGTCTAGGTATCCGAGTACTCGTGACCCACCCCTCTTCGAGCAATTTACTCACACGGTCTTCGAAAGTCAGTCTTAGCCTACATCGACCTCTTTTATTTTAACTTTCGCGCTATATATTTTCTTCACCATTCGGTCTTCACTCATTCGCTCATCGTGTCCAAACCATAGAAGCACGCCCTTATCAATTTTTTTGATAAGGTCATCTTTCAAACTTGCCATATTGCGAATCTCTTCGTTTCGTCTTCGATCATTTGCCTACCTTGTTTCGAGTAATAAGTTTAGTGTATTATTTTCATACTGTACACATCCCTTACTCGCCTCAGAACTGCATACTACACTTATTTATTCATAATAGTTTTTTTTGTTTTTACGGTCGATTTCAGGATACGGTATTACCAAGATATCAAAGTAATTACAACGATCAGTTTGTAACAGTAACTTTCGGCTTAATGAAGTTTCGACAAGCTCCAGCAGGAATAGTTTGTCTTGTACTTAAAGACCTCAGCCGTAAATAGAGTGGCTAGTACAGACATTTTCTTAGTAGTTGTTTTTACAGGGGTATTAATATAATTACCTGTACAAAAATTTATTTAAAATTAAAATTACAAGGGTAGACTGAGGTCTTGTCTAGAATATTAAATTCCTTCGCACACTTTCGCACCCTACATCGAAGACATTTATCGGGACAACGTGACAGGTGGTGAGCCCGTCACCGTCTTTATATTCAAACCAACAATATAAATCGTACATAAATTTTGGAAAAAAAAAACATTTGAGACGAGCCGGCTACCTAGGGATCGAAGTCTAGTCTCTTGACTCGAATTCCGATCACCCATCCATTCGGCAATCGTGACTTATTAAATATGTGTAATAAACATATTTGCATGTAACTTACACATATTTAAGTAAGAATACACTTAATAAAATAAACCAAATATGTTTATTTTTAATGTGTCTGTGACTACTAACATTTTCATTTCTTTCTTATTTTATAATTACGATAGTACCTGGTAAAGTTTAAACAATTTTCACAATTTTCACAATTTTCACAGTGGTAGATCCACGCATCAGCTTTTGTTGTTGCATGAATGGGCCGGCTCGACCCGGGAAGTACCACGACCTCACAGAATAACGGCGTGAAGTAGAAGTCTAACGGGCTTTTGCGTTTCGTCTGGTGAGTGCTGGTAACCGGAGGCCCACACACCTCCCTCCCCGAATTCAGGGGGAGGGGGCACTCTAAGGCCTACAATGCATCTGCTATGCCTCTGGTATTGCGGATGTTCATGGGCGGCGCTAATCACATACCATCACGTGAGCCACCAGCTCGTTTGCCTCCCTTTTCTATAAAATAAAAAAAATAATAAATAGGATAAGCGCACGGGCAGGCGCCAGAGTATCCAAGAGATGAAGATCCAGCTGGAAACCAGTGTCGGGTTGTGGACTATGGCTGAGATCCATTTCGTCGTGTCATATTTATCTTGTCAGTCGTATTGCTTTTATTTATTTTCTTCATTTTATTATTTTTGTATTACGTCACTGTATTGTATCACCGTGCTGTAGTTACTATACTAATACACGAGTATCTCCTGTTCCTTAATCCTAAGTATAAATTGTTTAATTTGTATTGCCATTTATAAATAATTATTTTAAAGTATCTACTTTATTGATATATTTGGTGTTCCAGTTACGAAAAGAAAATTTGTTTTCTTATTTTAATTTATTTGTTTCAAAATAAATTTTCTAACATAACATACGAGTAAATTTAACTAATAGAAATAACTCTAAAAAAGTCTCACCAAATACAAAACTTTGTTATTACAATGTACTATGCAACGGAACATACGCTATTTCAAACAGTGTGTTTAAAAAAATATTCGACGCAGTTGTTCGAAACATTTCTTATAAACACAGTGTGTTCGGATAAAAGTTATTCCCAATAGTTATTGTATTGCTAATATCGCTAACAAAGAGATGTTGCTATCGTCAAAAAGTGAGATTCGAGTCTAGCTGTATATGTATTGCTTCTATTCTATTTTACTTTTGCTTACTCTTACTTGTGGCTTACTAGTGGTTTGGTGGTCGGAATGTTGAGTCAAGAGACCCGAGTTCGATCTCCACGCGGCAGGCGCGTACCAATGGATTTTTCCAAAAAACTTATGTACGAAGTTTATCGTTGGCTTGACCATAAAGCCGGCGACGGGCTCACCACTTGTCACGTTGTCCCGAAAATATCTTGCCTTCGGTGGCAGGTGGGTCGAAGGGACTTAATTGTCTAGACTAGACATCTGTCTACCCCTGTATTGGGAATTGCGTGAAGGTACTTATTTTACTGACTTACTCTTACTTAAAAATCGATTATCATATAAAAGCCCGGTGTATGGAAATTTATGGAGAGCAAAATCAAACTTTCCCCGTTACTTTATGCGTTATGTTCGTAGGCAACTTATTTGATATGTTCGCAACTTAATTTGAGGGATATAAATTATAGTATTAATATTACGTATGATGCACGCTGTCGGAAATTAACTAATCTATAGGTTTTATTTTCTAATTGTCCGCAAGAGGTAAACTCCAATCGTGCATAGACACACAATTATTTTTAATGTGTGATAAAGATGTAGACTATATATTCTTTATTGATCAAAGACTAATTACGGGTTAAGTTGGGCCAGATTTCAGAAGTAGATTTGTTACTGACTGGAAGCTATCACTTTTAGGCGGCGTACACTATACGCTGTCAAGGCCTGTATTATCTATATCGATAGCACCATCTGAAGAGATTTTTGAGAGCAAAAATTTATTTAAAATATACTGGGCGAAAGTCACGATAGCCGAGTGGTTGGGTGCTCGGAATTTCGAGTCGAGAGACCCGAGTTCGATCCCCTGGTGGCAGGCAAATTAAATTAACACAAAAAAAAGAAGTATTTTTAAGCGGAACAAATTTTTATCTCTTCACATCATAAATAAGAAATTCGCAATCAACTAAATTGTGTCAAGTGTCGTCGAGATTTCTTGTTTTCACTTCGTAATTTATGTTATTACTGAAGGTAAATAATTACATTGATAAATTATTTACTGCGAAAATAATTGTTAGAAAATAATTACAAATCTACTAATAATTTCGGAATAGCAAATAATATTATAGTATCTATAGTATTCTTTGTTACAAATAAATCAAAATATACCTACAATTTAAGAATTGGCACGAAACTCAAAATACTTAGATAAAAGTAATGTCATTAAGGTGACCATATATGTTACTGGCAAATGTTCACCAGATGATGTACAACAAGGTAAAAACCTAATTTGAAGTGTCAGCGGTTTGGGTTTAGACGGAGAGCGGTTTGGTTGCGGATTGCGATACGTGGGTTGCAGGTTCGACTATTGTCGTGAAGTACTGGTTTCAGCATTGAAGCTTAGTTACGGTGGCTAACCGGGATATTACTTATTACTAAATAAGTTATTTAACGGCCTTCATTACAGGTTCGAGTATTGTAATGAACCAGTCCAGATACAATCATTGAAGCTAAGTTGGAGTGGTTAACAGTAATATGACCGATAAAAGTCGACTGCAGACTTTGGCGTCTCCCTTAAAGATTTTCATAATCAGCACGTGCTCCTTAGTAAAGATTATGAAATATGTAGATTAGTAAATGAAATTATTTTTAAGTCGTCGGGGTTCGTACCAACGGGTTTTTCTGAAACTTATGTACGATTTATATGACGGGCTCACCATCAGTCACGTTGTCAAGGTGGGTTGATAGGACTACATATATATTATATAATATTAGGATAGGATAAGAATTGTTTAGATCTCTGACCCTATATTGGGAATATTTTTTAATACTTATTTTTATATTTATATTTAAAAGTCACGATATCCGAGTGATTGGGTGGTCGAAATTTCGAGCTAAGAGACCCGGTTCGATCCTCAAGTGGCCGTACCAATGGGTTTTTCTAAAAACCTATGTACAAATTATATCGTTGGCTTGGATATAAAAGACGGCGACAGGCTCACCACCTGTCACGTTGTCCCGAAAATATCTTCGGTGGAAGTGGGTCGAAGGGACTTAAATGTTTAGACTTCCCCTGTATTGGGAATTGCGTGAAGATATTTTTTTTTTTTATATTTATATTTATTATAATTTATATTCATCAAAATACATGGCCTAGTTATGGAAACAAATCTGTGTTACCATACAGCTGAAAGAAGCAGAAAGTAATAGGGGCTGTGCAAGATAATTTGTGTACGATATAACGCATAACGTAAAGAAAAAAGTTTGATTTTACTTTACATCAATTTTTATTCCCCGGGATTATATAACAAAATCGAGGTCTTGAAGAGTAAAGTCAAAACATTTAATTTCATCCCTTATAAATAGCGACAATTCAGCTTGGGCACTAAGACGCGGAAAGACTCAGCACAAGTGCTGTTGATTTCATTGTCTAGACCTCTGTCTACCCTAGTATTGGGATAATGCGTCAATAAATAAAAAATATATAATTGCTCAAGGCAGATTACTTACTAGTGATGATTCTGTCTCTAGGGTTGTAATCTGAAACATTGTACAATCGGAAAGATATAAGAATAAGGTCACGAGTAATTGCGACCAAAAGAAGCATCTGTCAACTCCAGACACTCGGTATTAGCTTCAGTTTGGAACAAGTCCAACTGCTAGTAAGAGTTCTCAAATAACGTTAAATTCTCCACAAGCTCCGGATTGGAGAGTGGAAGGTTAACTTTGATGGTGGCATCACCTGTCACGTTGTCCCGAAAATATCTTCGGTGGAAGGTGGGTCGAAGGGACTTAATTGTCTAGACTCGACCTCTGTCTACCCCTGTATTGCGAATTGCGTGAAGATATTTTATTTTTTATTATACTAATCAAAGTTCATCAACATTTCGATCTGTATCCTTATTTGAGTCATTAAATTAATTTAATACGTTGAGTTACGAATACAATAACATAAAATAAATTAGACCGTAATTATCATTAGTACAGTATCATTAGGGAATAGACGCTATTGCTTCTAGGCGTCAACGTGACAAGGAAACTAATTAATTACTCCTCCTTCCTTAGACTCATGTGAAATGTTTGCATTAAAAGCTAAATGGGCACGATATTGTAATACGAATTCAACTTCTCATACGTACGGGACTAAATTGTCTAGACCTCTGGCTAATGGCAAAAATTTCTTCAGGCATGTTCCTATACAGGGGTATTGGAACATGCGTGATGAAATTTTTAAATTTTTGATATCAATGTGGACTACACCTGCATAATCTGTCTAATATATATATATAACAAAAAAATATATATAATCTGTACAAAATATCGCTAAAAGTGGTCCCCAAAAATATCGGTCGAATTGCGAAATGTAGTTTAATGAAAACATTATAATTTAACACATATCATGGAAAATATAAACATGTAAATATATAAATATTTTATTTATTATTTACCATCACGTGAACCACATACTCGTTTGTCCCTTATTTTATAAAAAAATGTAAATGTAATGTAAAAATAGAGTGTAGTGAAAGAAAACATGTTCGGTTTCCGAATGATTTTCAAAAACTTTTTAAAGTTCCTGAATTAAAAAGGTAGAGTAGTTAGTATCAAAAAGAATGTAATCTTTGTCTGCTTGTCTTTGACAATCTGGACTGTGTTATTAAATAAATTATCTTATCACTTCAATTGAAGATGGCGGGATAAATATCAAGATTAAGAAGACCGGTGACGATCAGCCCTAATGCGCGATGTATAGTGTGATCGCCAATCTGTTTGCTAAGCGTTTCAGTTAGAACAAATCCTCCATGGGGGAGGGTCCTACATCCTGCTTTGGACTGAGGAAACGAAAAAGCGACACTACAAACTGAGTGAATGAAAAAAAAAATTAAAGTTAAAAATGACTTTCTGAAGGTTTCCCTTCTTCCGTTTAGGAACTACACGTATGTTATTTTTTGTTTTCGTTGAATACCATTCATAGACTATACCACGAAAAGGAATGACTCTGAAGGTTTTTTTTAGATATTTGAACGAAATATTAACATTATCTTTATTTAAGCTTAGTACAAAATGGTTTATTAATATTATAATTTCTTTTATATGAAAATAAATTATGTCAAATTATTTTCATTATTCGTGATGCCTTCGCTGTTTCCCATTCACATAGCACAAGTGCTTTAGCATCTTACATTGAGATTGGTATGTGTGTATTTATTATTTACGCATTTCCCAATATAGAGGTAGCCAGAGGTATTGACAATTCAGTCCTATCGACCCACATTCCACCTTAGTTTGTCTTGGGACAACTTGAAAGATGGTGAGCCTGCCGCTGCTTTTATGTCCAAGCCAACGATATAATCTAGTGCTACTACTAATAATAATATAATAAATTTGTCATTTATTTTCTCTTACATTGCGTAGTTCCTATGCTAGAAATTACAAGAATGCCAGACAAGGAACATAGTAGAACTATCCGCGTAAGAGAATGGTGCCTGAAGTAGGTATCCTTAAAAACCTGTATTACAAGTCACCATACCCCTCCTCGGCTAGTTTCTTAATTAGCTATAATGAAATTACGCATTTGACGTTTAAGTACTATGAAAATACGATAGCGTTTGTTAACTGGAAGGAATACATGAGAGCCAATTTTCAATAGTATGTTTGTGTTGTGGAGTATGCGGATAGATGTGTTGTTTGTGTGCATGTAGGTGTGTTTTATGTTTGGGTATGTGTTAGATGTAGCGTAGAGTTTAAGTTCATTTAGTTGGGTGTATTTGTGTAGTGACGTGAGAAAGTGTTGATTATAATGAGTGTTAATGAATTTCGACAAATAAGTTTTATATGACGTTACATTAATAACCTAATAGGAGAACGATAGAACGATGAAATAAGTATATGGAGTAACTATTTGGGTGGTATCAGTAGATTTTCAGTTTCAGAATAGTCTAGGGTTTTGAGGTAATTTTTGACCAAAATTTAAAAAGTATTCTAAGTATTCTAAACCTAAACCTCTGACTACCCCAATGTAGGAAAATGTGCAAATATATGACAACAGAAACTTATTATAGAACTGGATATATGTCGTAAAGCATAAAATTTTGTATATTAAATTGTATAGGGTATTAAATTATTTAATTAGAGCATAAATGTTAGTATTTTTTATTTTAGCTACTTTTTATTACATACATATAAACATAACGGCCTGTAGCAGTCCACTGCTAGAAAGGTATCTGCTGTGGACGTGTTTGTCATAATCGCCGCGCTGCAAGCAGATCGGCGATTATGACAAATATTTATCGTCTACTTTAGTGTTGGAAAATTGCGTGAAGCATTTATAAATAAAAAAAATGTATTTCATATATGTAATATCCTGTCATCAAGAATAAATTTCGGGAGGATGTGTCGGAGGGACGTCATTGTCTAGACTTCTGCCTATCACATTATGAGAAATTGCATTGAAGATAAAACGGTACGAAAATGAATATGCGGACTGTACTTTAACTACGAATTTAAAATCAAGTGTGAAGCATGAAAAAGAAATGTGAAGCTTCAAAAAGAGAAAAAAAAGATACGACCCATAACGATTGGATTTTTCGTGCCCTATCCGTGTTATTTCCAACTTGTCCACTGTTAGTAATTCCGTTGGTTTGTTTGTTAAACTAGTAACAACCTGAGTATGCGCTGTGATATAATAGATGTATTAGTATCGTTGTATTATTACATTTGTCTACACGTTAGGTCTCAATGTAAGTCTTTGGTCTTTATTGAAGAAATATGATACATAGATATATTGATACGGACAACATTGAATACATTTCTCTGATCCTAAAGTAAGCAGCTTATGCACTTATATTATAGAATCAGAAACAACGAAGGTATCAGAAACACCCAAACCCGACAAAATGTAGAAAAAGTGTTTTCTACTTTGACCCGACCGGGAAAAAACTCCGGACCTCAGAGCTGATGACACCATGAAAACCATTACGCCACGTACGTACGCCATTAGTCCACGGAGGTAATCATTATCAACAAGCAATGTTGATAGGACAGCCACATGAATAAATTTAAAAATAATTATGTCGTAACAACAATCACATGGCATTAGCAACTTGGCAACTCAAGTTTGCTATATCAGGTACTCTACCCATAAACGATAGTGATTTGGCCTATATTTTTTATCTTATGTAAATATATGTTTTACCTTAGTACATTTTCATATTTATGTCAGATACTTTGCAGTTTGGCTGATTAAATTTACTTTTACTACGTATATAAGGTAAAATACCTTTATAAGTATCTGTTTTAATTTTTAATTTAAACTTTATTTAAAGTACTTTATCATTCTTATGTCAGATACTTTGTAGTTTAGACAAGCTAAACCCAAGCGCGAGTTAAATCCATTGAACACTAATTTATGTTATTTACCAAAATTACAAAGGTATTTAATACTTTGGACAGTTGATTTATTGTACAACAAAAGTAGAACAGATTAATAATATTTAATATTTAAAATAAGTCTCGGATTACTAGTCTCTTGGTTGTATTAGCTTAAGAATATGCCACCTCCTGTATTGCCATGGGTGAAAGTAAAAGACAAACTCATATCTAAACAATGATGTCCTTTCGACCCACTTTTAACTGAAGCTTAGGACAATGAGAGAGGCGGTGAGTCCATTAAATAGTTTTCATGAAATAAAAAATATCTTTAGGCCATTCACGAGAGCCGAGTGGTTGGGTAGCCGGAATTTGGAGTCAAGAGACCCGAGTTCGAGCCCCAGGTGATAGACTCGTACCAATGGGTTTCCCAAATAAAAAAACTTATATATTTCGTTAAACATAAAGACGGCGATGGTGGGATGGGACTTGGGAGGGATTTGGCGGAAGGTTGGTCGAAGAGACTTATTTGTCTAGACTAGACTTCCGTCTACCCCTGTATTGGGAATTGCGTCAAGATATTTATTTTATTTTATTTACGCCATTCCCAATACTGGGAGAAAAATGGATAAAGGTTCAGACAATGAAGTCCTTACGACCAAAATTTCACCGAAGACATTTGTTTTGGAAAAATGGTGGTGTAAACAGGTGGTGAGCCTGTCAACGTCTTTATGTCACAGCCAAAGATATAAATCGAACATAAGTTTTGAAAAAACTCATTGATACGAGTCTACCGCCTAAGGATCGAATTAGAGTCTCTTGACTCGAATTTCGATCGCCCATCCTCTGCCTCCTTTGAAGGTTATCGTGACTACATTTCGTATGCATAAAATAAAAATACTTTTAAAATAGATTATATGTATATATGTGTTAAATAAATATATAATAAAATTTGATTCAGTTGTATAATTTTAAACCATAATGTATTTCACTGCTGCTGAATAAGTCATAGAACGCCTAACAACAAACTTCCCCCCACATCGGACGCTGACGTTCTCTATTGTCTTTACGCTGCTACTACGCGGTTTTTTATTGTCCTAGTCTATTTCATTTTTACCGTTTCTTTTCTGAGTTTGCTGTAAAAAATGCCTTTAATAACCTTGTATTGTCGAGTTGTTATTTTATTTTAACAAAGTCAGTTAAATGGGGAGACTAGTTTCATTATATTGTTTCAACTTCACCTACGTTGAATATAGCAAACTAAAGAAGCTTTGGTCTATAAATCAATCGATTTAAAATTTGAGTGACCAAAATACAAGCTCCGGGACGGGAAATAGAGCACCGATGATCGGAATTCGAGTCAAGAGACCCGAGTTCGATCCCCAACTGGCTTTTTCAAAAACAATGGGTTTTTCAAAAACTTATATACGATTTATATCGTTGGCTTGAACATAAAAACAGCGACGGGCTTTCCACTAGACACGTCTTCGGTGCTTTCCAAAATGTCTTCGGTGCTTCCACCGCGGTGGTTCGAAACGTCAGCTTTTTTTTATTAATTTGAATCTGAATTATGCGGAAGGCGCTCACTTTTACTAGGTATGCTTTTTAAAATTTGTTTTAAAAGACAGTTTATAATTGTGATATTTAGAGCATATTTTTTTGTTTTTGGAACTTTTATATTTTTCTTCTTATTACGATAGCCTTTGATACAAGTTTAATCAACAATTTTTCACATCACAATGAAGAAATAAAATTCGAGTAGAACACTGTATAATAAACATCGAGTATTCAATTTCCATTGAATATACAATTTCAAAATATTAATAACATGTGTTTGTTTTATCAGATTTAAAAAAGGGTACTAAACCTATTATAGAGTAATTTATTCATACGATGTAAATTAATTCCACCAAGTTAATTGTTTTAAACAATACATGAGAAAGCTTTTAGCTGCAGCCAATTTGGCAACTGAAAATGTTTGAGGTTATGGTAGCGAAAATGGTCGAAAGCTTAATTTAAATATTAAAATATTTGTATACTGCAGATTAAAGAAGGAATATTTTTATAAATATTTTTACATTTTTGTTACACTACATTGTAAGTGTATATCAAATTTTTGATGTTAATCCGTTAATTTTTATACGTAATTAGTGTATTCTATCCTCATATTTATGTACGCCTTCCTCTTTTAATTATATTTATCCGAATGTGAAGAAGAATAAAGGCCGTAAACTCTCTTCATTTATAAAAAAGTATTAGTATATATATATTAGTATATAAAAGTTTATATATACTCAGTATTATATAAAAAACTCAGTATTATTTATATAATACTGAGTTTTTTTTATTTTACTAATTATCAAAGTCCACACTTAAACTTATGCTTCTCCTAAAGATTGCTACAAAGAGTGGTCCTGTGTCACCCGCATTCATATACTCCCCATGAAATTGCGAACGTCGTCACTTCATCTTATGGGGTATCTTCATATACTTTTGCTTGTACGAGACTACCATTCGAGAACTTTCTTTCTTCTTCAAATAAGTATACATATACAAACATAAGGGCCTATTAAAGTCCACTGCAGGACATAGGCTTCTCCCATAGGCATTGCTATAATCACCCCGCTTGTATACTTGTCTACTTTTTGTCAGTATCAGACCGGGCACCTTAGACGCTGCTGCCCATCTTCTAATCTAATTATTTTGGTCTAATTATTTTGGTCTGATATTTTTAGAGATGGTTATCCCGTCATCTATCGGTTGCCATATCGATGTTCAAGGCTGTTTCCGTTAGTCGCCTCTTACGACACCTACGGGTAGAAAGGGAGTTGCAATATTCTTACACCGTTACCACACGGATAGTCTTCAAATGAGTCTGGTGTTTTATATACATAAAGATTCAAGATTCACCTTTCTGCAAATTAACAGTGACCGTGTTCTATTTTACTCAAGAAATCCTTATGTATGTTTCAGCGATGAAGTTTCACCTGACCTTTTAATTAACATAAATCTCCTCATTTTAATTAATGCCATTAATTAGAGGCCAAAAAGCCTTATGTTCTCGGTGAACGTTACTCATAGAATAAGATAATTAAAGTCATTCCCCGATGAAATACGGAGACGTATAAATACCAGGAAAAGTTTTACATAGTAATATAATACACTATTTAATTATACAATAGCTTAATATTTTGATATAGTAAATCTGATTTTCAGCTTTCAAATAACGTTTAAATTAATAAATAATATGAAAATGTTTACGGGGGTCATTGTAGAAGCGTGCTCGTCGCGACCCCAGCCAGCCCTTTCAGGGCTGCAATTCTACAACTGCGCACCCATGCCAACGAGGGTTAGGGCGTTCCCCAAGGCGACGCACACCAGTTCGTCCCCGTTGGTGTGAAATGCAACGCGCAAAGCGGCGATGGGGATCGCCACCCGTCACGCACAGCCCGACATGGTGGAAGGTGGAGGACGGAGTTCAGAGTTGGCACGTGGAATGTTAGAGGAGGCATGAGAAATAATACGAATGAGTTGATTGAAATAATGAAAAGAAAGAGAATTAGATGTCGTGTGTTTGTCGGAGACCAAGCGGAAGGGCAACGGTAGTGAAGAGCTCCCTGGCGGGGCGTTAGCTCTATGGTCCGGAGTCCCGGAGAGCGAGAGCGCCTGCCAGGGAGTGGGGGTGCTGCTGTCGTCTCGGTTGGTCGATGTAATGACTGAATATAAGGTTGTGAACTCGAGACTTCTCTGGGTTCGCTTTAAATTGGGACTGACGAAGTTATTCCTTTTGGCTGTTTATGCGCCGGTGGCTTCGTCGTCAGAGCTGAGCTGGAGGAGTTTTAGGAGAATGTAAGAGAAGTTCTAGACTTGGTTAGAGGAAACGTAAGAATTGTTGTATGTGGTGATTTGAATGGATGGGTTGGTACCGCTCGGCCAGGGTACGAGTCGGTGCTTGGAATGTTGGCGATAAAAGGGTTAACGATGCTGGCAAGCTTATACTGGCTGTATGCAAGGAAAGGGTCTTCTTGTGACAAACACTATGTTTAGTCACAAGAAAATCCATATGTATACTAGAACATGAGAAAATGAGAGAAGTATGATCGATTTATTCCTGGTGGATGACCGACTGCGAAAACAGGTGATGGATACGCGAGTGTTCCGAGGTGCTGACGTGGGAACGGATCACTATCTAGTGATTACTAGATTTAGGGGTCTGTTCGCGGGTTGGCGCCACCGGACGGCGATACCAGAACGACAGTCGGTCGGTAGCATCCGAAGCTGGAAGCTTCAGGAAGCGGATACTAGAATAAATATCAAGCAAGGGTAGCCGAAAAGCTGGACAGCATTGGTGTCAGGAAATAATGTGTGGAAGAAATATGGCAGAGCCTTAGAGATGGAATGGTTAGTGCAGCGGAAGACGTGTGTGGAACTGTGAAAAGAAGTAGTAGTAAAAGGGTGATGCATGGTGGAATGACGAAGTGAAAGAAGCTGTAAATAAGAAGAAGAAAGCATGGTTAGACTACTTGGCCTCTAGTAATGATAAAGATATGAGAGAGAAGAGGAAAGAAAGATATAAGCTCCAGAAAGTTCACACGAAAGCATTGATTGAGGAAGTGCGTGAAAGGAGTAGAATGGAAGCGGACGAAAGGTTGTCGCACAACTTCAAGGAGAACTCAAACTCTTCTGGAAAGAGGTTGGAAGGACCCAGGTAGTGCAGCTGTATAGAATGAATAAAGTGCTTTCAGGAACCAATGACTTCCTCTCAGAAAAATCGGACGTCATGCAGCGATGGAGCGAATTTTATAGAGAGATGTATGCGTGTGATGATCTTAGTGAGGGATCCGGGGTGACGCCGTGATTGGTACGCCAGACTCGGACCTAGATGACACTGAGGTCATCAGTATGAAAGAGATTGAATGTGCGATTAGAAGTTTGAAATGTGGTAAGGCTGCGGGACTAGACAGAGTTACTGCTGAAATGGTCAAGTATGGTGGGCCGATCGTCTGGGACAGCTTTCATCTGCTGTGCAATTTGTGCTGGCGAACGGGGCTGTTCCGGATGATTGGCGATCCGCGGTCATTGTGCCTTTATATAAAGGTAAAGGTTCACATTATGACTGCGGGTGTTATCGGGCGATCAGCTTGACCAGTTTAGCAAGTAAAGTTTACTCGAAGGTTTTGACACGTAGGATGCAAGATAAATCGGAAAGATTTCTATGGGAGGCACAATGCGGATTTAGACCTGGAAGAGGATGCACGGATCAAATGTTTTCTCTCCACATGATCACGGAGAAGCTTCTGGCTGCTAACCAGAAGATTTTCTGTGCTTTGTGGATCTTGAGAAAGCATTTTATAAGGTTGTAAGGAAGAAAATGTGGGAACTGTTGCCGGGGTTGGTGTGGATGGTCGATTGCTAAGGGCTGTGCAGTCACTTTACTGTGACTGTAAAGCCTGCAATAATGTAGTAGGAGCATGACCTGTCACCCATGTTTAGCATCCAAACGGGCGTAAACAGGGTTGTGTCATGTCTTCCTGGCTATTCATACTGTATCTCGACAGCTGTTTACAGAAGCTGAAAGATAGCTGTTTAAGTGTGAAATTGGGTGACATAAAAGTAAATTGTCTGCTTTATGCTGATGATGCAGTGCTTATAGCACCATCAGAGGCAGAACTGCAGGCATTAGTCACGTGTATGAAAGAAGAATGTGAAATTAATGGTCTCCGTTGAATGCTAATAAAACTAAGGTTCTGGTATTTGAAAGGGACGAAGAAAGAACGAAGTGCGAAATTTGGGTAAATCAGGAATGTCTAAACAGGTGAATGAAATTGTATACTTGGGGTGCGTTTAGCCGGGATGGAAGATGTGATTTAGATGTGGACAGGCGTGTCGCTGCCGGGAACAAAGTCAATGGTGCCCTGACTGCGTTAATCAAAGGCAAGGCGTTGTGAAAAGTGCACGCCTTGCAATACATAACGCAGTGTTGGTACCGACTTTGTTATATGGCAGCGAAACCTGGGTATGCCAGAAGAAGCATAAAAGCAGGTTGAATGCAGTGGAGATGCGATCTCTTCGTAAAATGTGCGGCCTTACCATGGCCGACCGAAAGCGAAACGAAGAGATTCGCAATATGGCAGGTTTGAAAGATGACCTTGTCTCAAAATGGATAAGGGCGTGCTTCGATGGTTTGGGCACGTTGAGCGAATGAGTGAAGACCGAATGGTGAAGAAAATATATAGCGCAAAAGTTAATATTAAAAGGTGTCGAGGTAGACCGAGACTAACTCGAAAACCATGTGAGCAAATTGCTCGAAGAGAGGAGGGTCAAGAGTACTCGGATACCTAGACGTGCATGTATGAAGAAGATGATGAATCTGAAAGAAGCGAAAGAAGTATGTAGGGATCGTGACACTTGGCGATCTGTTCTCTCTAGCTACCCCGTCAGGGATTGTGCGTGACGATAAATAAATAAAAATAAATAAATAAAAATGTTTACACTGGAGACCATCGCGCCGATAATTAACTATATTGATCTTGTCAGGCTACGTTTGTCGAGCAAATTAGCGATAGCATTTTAGAATTGAGATTTTTTATTATTACCTGATACTCGCATCACCGCTGCTGTCAATCAGCGCCTTTTATTCTTTTCTAAGTCACGATAGCCGAGTGGTAGGGCGGTCGAAATTTCGAGTCGAGAGACCCGAGTTCGATCCTCAGGTGGCAGGCTCGTACCAATGGGTTTTTCAAAAACTTATTTACGAATTATATCGTTGACTTGGATATTAAATTTTAAATATTATTAAATAAAAAAATGTTTACACTGGAGACCACCGCGCCGATAATTAACTATATCGATCTTGTCAGGCTACGTTTGTCGAGCAAATTAGCGATAGCATTTTTAGAATTGAGATTTTTTTTATTATTACCTGATACCTCGCATCACCGCTGCTGTCAATCAGCGCTCTCTTTTATTCTTTTCTAAGTCACGATAGCCGAGTGGTAGGGCGGTCGAAATTTCGAGTCGAGAGACCCGAGTTCGATCCTCAGGTGGCAGGCTCGTACCAATGGGTTTTTCAAAAACTTATTTACGAATTATATCGTTGACATGGATATTAAATTTTAAATATTATTAAATAAAAAAATGTTTACACTGGAGACCATCGCGCCGATAATTAACTATATTGATCTTGTCAGGCTACGTTTGTCGAGCAAATTAGCGATAGCATTTTAGAATTGAGATTTTTTATTATTACCTGATACCTCGCATCACCGCTGCTGTCAATCAGCGCCTTTTATTCTTTTCTAAGTCACGATAGCCGAGTGGTAGGGCGGTCGAAATTTCGAGTCGAGAGACCTGAGTTCGATCCTCAGGTGGCAGGCTCGTACCAATGGGTTTTTCAAAACTGTTTAAGTGTGAAATTGGGTGACATAAAAGTAAATTGTCTGCTTTATGCTGATGATGCAGTGCTTATAGCACCATCAGAGGCAGAACTGCAGGCATTAGTCACGTGTATGAAAGAAGAATGTGAAATTAATGGTCTCCGTTGAATGCTAATAAAACTAAGGTTCTGGTATTTGAAAGGGACGAAGAAAGAACGAAGTGCGAAATTTGGGTAAATCAGGAATGTCTAAACAGGTGAATGAAATTGTATACTTGGGGAGTGCGTTTAGCCGGGATGGAAGATGTGATTTAGATGTGGACAGGCGTGTCGCTGCCGGGAACAAAGTCAATGGTGCCCTGACTGCGATAATCAAAGGCAAGGCGTTGTGAAAAGTGCACGCCTTGCAATACATAACGCAGTGTTGGTACCGACTTTGTTATATGGCAGCGAAACCTGGGTATGCCAGAAGAAGCATAAAAGCAGGTTGAATGCAGTGGAGATGCGATCTCTTCGTAAAATGTGCGGCCTTACCATGGCCGACCGAAAGCGAAACGAAGAGATTCGCAATATGGCAGGTTTGAAAGATGACCTTGTCTCAAAAATGGATAAGGGCGTGCTTCGATGGTTTGGGCACGTTGAGCGAATGAGTGAAGACCGAATGGTGAAGAAAATATATAGCGCAAAAGTTAATATTAAAAGGTGTCGAGGTAGACCGAGACTAACTCGAAAACCATGTGAGCAAATTGCTCGAAGAGAGGAGGGTCAAGAGTACTCGGATACCTAGACGTGCATGTATGAAGAAGATGATGAATCTGAAAGAAGCGAAAGAAGTATGTAGGGATCGTGACACTTGGCGATCTGTTCTCTCTGGCTACCCGTCAGGGATTGTGCGTGACGATAAATAAATAAAAATAAATAAATAAAAATGCTTACACTGGAGACCACCGCGCCGATAATTAACTATATCGATCTTGTCAGGCTACGTTTGTCGAGCAAATTAGCGATAGCATTTTTAGAATTGAGATTTTTTTTATTATTACCTGATACCTCGCATCACCGCTGCTGTCAATCAGCGCTCTCTTTTATTCTTTTCTAAGTCACGATAGCCGAGTGGTAGGGCGGTCGAAATTTCGAGTCGAGAGACCCGAGTTCGATCCTCAGGTGGCAGGCTCGTACCAATGGGTTTTTCAAAAACTTATTTACGAATTATATCGTTGACATGGATATTAAATTTTAAATATTATTAAATAAAAAAAAAATTGGTGGAAGGAGGGTCGAAACGACTTAATTGTTCAGACTTTTGTTTACCCTGTATATATATATATATATATATATATATATATATATATATATATATATATATATATATATATATATATATATATATATATATATATATATATATATATATATATATATACATATATATATATATATATATATATATATATATATATATATATATATATATATATATATATATATATATATATATATATATATATATATATATATATATATATATATGTATATATATATATATATATATATATATATATATATATATATATATATATATATATATATATATATATATATATATATATATATATATATATATATATATATATATATATATATATATATATATATATATATATATATATATATATATATATATATATATGTATATATATATATATATATATATATATATATATATATATATATATATATATATATATATATATATATATATATATATATATATATATATATATATATATATATATTTATATATGTATATATATACATGTAGCATTTTGGAACTCCGTATTAATGAGCTGGCTTCCCGCAGAATTCCTGTGAATCTGTTTAGTGACGTGATTAATAGCCACTGGTACACAAAGGTACGCTAGCATTTGCAAAGAAATATTTTCAACACCATTAGGTTTCGGCATCAGATATCACCAGATACAACCAATCCATACCATCAATGTGTTTCTTTCAATGGCTTACGCAGAGGTCTAGTCTATGTAAGGATCGTGACAATTGGCGATCCGCTCTCTGTGACTCCCCAGTATATATTGTACCTAACGCGAAGATATTTATTTATTTTTATTTAGATTTGGGAATAGAATGTCTACAATCAATAGTATTTATAAAAGGAAGAGAGCAGATATATCCGGAAAATTGATCATTTTCTGGAACGCTATGTGTGAAGCAGTTTTATATTTCGTTGGCATTTCAAAATGAGTCAGGTACAAAGGATTAGAATCCAATATTGTTTAGCAGTTTGTACTTTTAGGAGAAGCTCGTGTCACAAATTTAACATTTCTATTGTAGTATGTACTATAATGTCTGCACGCTATTCCGTATACTGGGGTAGAGGGGGGTTAGACAATTAAGCCACCTTCCATCGAAAACATTTTTGAGACAATGTGACAGGTGGTGAGCTGATCGCCGTTTTTTATGTTAAAGCCAATAAACCCCCATTGGTACGAACCTACCGCCTGAGGATCGAACCAATCAGCTATTCTAAATTTAAATGTCTATTCTAGTAGCTGTTAAAAGCGTTGAACATGCAATTTCCATCCTATTTGGTATCGGTGTAAGAATAATGCCAACCCTCTCTTACCGTGGGTGACGTAAGACGCAACTACGACAAGTCTCGAAAATTCTTTGCTTTCTTATTGATGGAGAGATAACCATTACCAAAAATACCAGACTAAAATTCAACAGACCGGTAACGGACGGTACGGACATGCTGTCCGTACCGTCCGTTACCGTAAGGTGCCAAGTGATATTTAGATCGCCAATCCGCTTTCGAAGCGTGGCCATTACGGCTTAGAAGGGTATGCCAAGAAGTTCGGGACAAACCTATAGGATTAAATTATAACTTAAATAAATAAATATCTTAACGCAATTCCCAATACAGGAGTAGACTAAGGTCTAGTCTAGACAATTAAGTCTCTTCGATCCACCTTCCACCGAAGCTATTTTCGGGACAACGTGACAGGTGAGCCCGTCGCCGTCTTTATGTCCAAGCCAACGATATAATTCGTACATAAATTTTTGAAAAACCCATTGGTACGAGTCTGCCACCTGGAAATCGAACTCGGGTCTCTTGTCTCGAAATTCCGACCACGCAATCCCTCGGCTGTTGTGGTAAATTAAATGATTTATATTTTTACAACTTACAGTTAACATAGCACACTTTTGTAACATTGAAATGTATTATGTGTGTAAATCTGTGTAAACGAAATGGGTGTAAAATCACAATTCTATTTTCTGGGTTTAATAAAAGAATACATAAATTTTTTCCTTAAAAATGGTTGGTTTGGTTGTGTTGATTTTTTATTTGTTTTTGCGTCGCTAAAGGGATACCTGTTATTTTTAGCGTTAACCTAAATTATTACAAAGATATATGATTATTAAAATTTGTTATTATTATTACTTAACTTAGTAGCTATTATATTAAGAATAAATAAATAAATATCTTCACGCAATTCCCAATCCACGGGGAGACAGAGGTCTAATTTATTTTATATATTAGCCTCAAAATGAACTTTTCATCACGTAATAATTTTATCGGAGTATGTGTTCCTAATCTCTCTCCATGGTGAAATGATAAATAAATAAATGTTTTCACGCATAATCCCAATACAGGGGTAGACAGAGGTGTAGTCTAGACAATTATGTCCCTTGGACCCACTCCTCACCGAAGATGTTTTCGGGACAACGTGAAAAGTGGTCCGTCGCCGTCTTTATGTCCAAGCATTAGTATTTTAATTGCACTGAGCTAATCCCGGGCACGATTCACTGTTGTTAAAATGGGTAAAAATTAATTTGAATCTTTAAAGAGATTATTCTTTGTCACTGAACAAAAACGGTTACCATGGCAACCTATGAAACAAATTACATGTCTCTAATGTCTGTAAGGAAATTTCCTGTTCCAAATATATAAAATTATATTAAATTATATAAATAATTAAATGATAGACCTCCGGGAGTGAGTTAACCGCTCCCATTCTATTTCTAATTTTATAATGTTAAATTTTGTATTTCACGGTCTTATTTTAAAGTTACGATTGCCTAGTGGTTGGGTGATCGGAATTCGTGTCATGCGAACCGGGTGGATACCCAAGGCGTTTTTTCAAAAAAACTTATGTACTATTTATATTGGATTGGACGTAAAGACGGCAACGGTCTCACCACCTGTCGTCACGTTATCCCAAAAATGTCTTTGGTGGAAGGTAGGTCAAAAGGACTTGATTGTCTAGATATTTGTTTTCCCCTGTATTCGGGACGATATTTTTTTATTTTGTATTTCCCTTGTTTAAGAAAATATCAAAAGGATATACTTATGGAGTTATGGAGTAACATACTTATGGAGTTTTTTCGGCTGTTTTTAACGGTTAGATTGTGAAACTCCACAATGTTCAGGCTATTTAGGTTCTTCTTGATTCACCGTGGGTGTTCAAAGGGGTGGCATTTAACGGGTTTTTTGATTTAACGTGCGTGCCTGGGTTACTAAGCTCTAACGCATAATCTGAGTATCCATTTCGAGGGAAACATACGAGACCAATATTAAGCAGACCGGTGATGGACAGCAGCGTTGATGTTGCAAGGTGTTTGAAATAAGTGGTAAATTCTACATTACGGTTGAGGTCTTAGTACTTCAATTGACTTGTACAGGCCGGTAAGCAAGTAAAATAAAATAATGTCAAATTTCCTACATGAACATGAAGCACTAAGGTATAATTGAAATGAAAAGAACTTGACGTGAATTCTATCGACAGCTTGCTCGAGTTTCGAGTGGCTTTGCATCGTTACATTAATTAGTTTCGCAAATAAATTTGAGTCTACAGAAAATTTTAGGTAATTGCACTTTTTTCTAATATTCTTCAATTCGTTACAATAATTAGTAACAGGTTTTGAGCTTATGGTCTATCTCCTCGACGGGGAGAAATTGTCATAGTTCACCACTCTTGGAAAGCGGATGGGAAGTGGATCGTATTACCAGGAAAAGGAAATGAATAGACTTTCAAAGTTGATAAGGATGTGTTTAGATGGTTTGGGCATATTGATCCAATGAGAGGAGACCGAATGGTGACGAAAATATACAGCGCGAGATTTAACATTAAAAATAGGTAGATCAAGACTAACTTTCGAAGACCAAGCGACCAAATTGAGGTCTATCTATTTCAGTGGAGAGCCCACTTAATAGTCCGTTAAGTAAACGAGTCACTAATAAGCAAATAAAAAGACAGAGGCGAAAAGCAACTTGTTTTATCCTAATTAGAGATTAAAACCTGGGATTCATTAACATAAAGAACACGAAGAATTTTCTAAAGGGATTAAAGATTTATTTTTACTTCCAGTAAAGTGAAAAATAGATTTATTGCGAGAATAAAATTATCTGTAATATTTTTTTTTCTGATAACCACTATACGGTTTGAGTGACTTGACCCGATTCGAGTGAAATCGAATAACTACATTAAAAACGACTAATTAATAGAGCGGAGGGTAGTGATTGAGTTTAATTAATTATTCAGACTGAGAATTTGTTTGAAAGAATTCAATTTAGAATATTTACGCAAATATCATCTTACATTTATAATAATTTATAATATTATATTCAATTAATTAACAAATTATTACATGTATAGATAGGAACAACATCACATATATTGCTCCGATTTCAAAATAAGAAACTTGACACATGAGGCATGGGAATCAAAAACAACGAATGAACCACAGACAGCCAGACCCGAGACAATGTAGAAAAAGTGGTTTTTCTACTTTGACCCGTCCGGGAATCGATATGGCGACCTCTCGAAAACCGGTGTTTACGCCACTCGTCCACGGAGGTCGTCGTATATTGCATATATCTGAAACTCCATTGTGATCAGGTTGTAATTAAGAAAGAAATATTTGGTGGAAATAATGAATGAGATAAAAAATTTGTGGACGAGGGTTGATAGTTGGTAAATTGTCAGGATGCGTGCATATGTAGATTACATATGTAGAAAGAAGTGTGTTGCCATGTGCCTCATCATTATCATCCTCATAATAACAGCCACTGCTGAACATAGGCCTCCAGATGGCACATAGAATGGCCATACTATCTGCATCTATTGATTCCCCGCAATATTGTACAGATCGTTGCTCCATCGTGTGGGTGTCTTACAGTGTCGTATTCTTAGTGCATAATAGTATACCACTCCCATTCTTCTCGTGGGTGTCAAAATAAGCGACTAAAGTATTGAAAATTTAAATGGCTACCAACAAATGGCGGGATAAACATTTCTAAAAATGTCAAACTAAAATTTATCATACCAGTGATAGGCAGCAGCGTCTAAAGTGCAAGATGATGGTAATGTGATCGCCAATCCGCTTGTGAAGTTTTGTGATTAGGATAAATCGTCTTTAAGAGACTTCTTCTTCTATCTTCAATCTCCTCTATTTACAAGATGAATTAGTAAGTAACGCTTGACATAAATTTAATAAGTAATTCATAAGTAAATCCAGTAAAAAAAAGAAATTTACAATACCTAGAAGCTATTGACTTCTCTTCGTTTAAGGTGTTAATGTTTTCTTCGAATTTATGACGGTCCTTTTAAGTGCATGTGTTACTATTCAATAAAGAAGAAAATTCAAACGCATTCATTATAATCATTATTAGTTAATAACAAAAGCGAGCAGATTATTATGTTAGATTATTATTAACCTAAACAATATTTGTTCTATAAAAAAATAAATAAAAATTCTGGAATCTATTTTTCATTGCATATATGCATTTTTTTTAAAAAGAGCTTTGTGTTGTTTTATTAATAATACTTGATGAAAAATAATATTTATTCGTATTTTGTTAACAAAACATTAAACGCGTTTATGGCTTTGAAATATGTCATTATTTTTTATTGAATGAAATGAAATTTATAAAGACTTTTAAATTTTTTGAAAATAGTAACTTTTCTATAAGGATAATCTTAAAAAAAAATAAGTATAGTCTTAGGATCTTACTATTATTATAAATGTGAATGTTGGGTCCAGTTAATGATTGGTTACTCAATGACGTCATAATTGACCCTGGCTGTACGGATCTGGATGTATTTTGGCATAGAGATAGATTATAAAGCCTAGAATAGCATAAAGCCTAAATGACTAGGCGGGAAAAAGAACAGTGCATGTTTCCATATTACTTTAAAAATTTTGATTTATAGTATTTAAAAGGTGCGGAAAGGGAATTTCGAGATAATGTGCTGACAATGTTGCGGGTGGAAAAAAATTAGGATTTTATTTTGTAGTCTCCTTTATTACAACAACATAAGGAAATGTCCTGAATACAAAACACACACAGTTGCGTTAATAAGATAACCAATTTGGAGTCAATATATTATTATAAATGCCATACAATATGTTATTGCCTCTTTTATATATTAACGGTGCGGCCCCACTCAGCTACGGAGGATAGGCAGAATAACAAATCGCAAAACCAAAACTCCTTTTCCACCGTAACATCACCTTGACTGTGGAGATCTCAGTCCTCCTGAGACCTTCACAGTCAAAAGTTGGAGGCCAAGAGAAGTGGAAAGGCAACGACGCAAACATAGTCCAGCAACTATTAGTATCCAAGCCACAATTACTAAGCTATACAGGCTGTATCTTATCAGAAGCGATGATAATATCTTGATCAATGAATGCAACTGGTATAGTTGTAGTTCAGTGTTCAGGAAACTACGTTGCAGCTTGTCCACAATATACTTTGAATATTAAACTTTAAGACCTGGGTTTTTTTGTTGTTCCGTGGAAAAGTGACGTACACACCGGGGTTCATGGTGTCGCCAGTTCTGAGGTTCATGGTTCGATTCCTGGTCGGATCAACGTAGAAAACACTTTTTCTACATTTTCTCGGGTTTGGATGTTTGCGGTACAAGTACTTAACCTGATTACCATATTTATGTGAATAAACACGGAGGCCTACACCCCCCCCCCCAGAATTGGGGGAGGGGGGTGTGTAGGTCTCCGTGTTTATTCACATAAATACATTGTTCTGTTAAATCATTCAGACAACATAACCTTTGTGATATTATTGTGAAATTAAGATGGAGCCAATAAGTCACCACATTTCTGGCGTATCAATTATTTTACGAATATATTGACAAAGGTTCAAATATCTAATTACAAGGGGATTCTAAACGATGCCTTTTGTGTACCTATTCTGTATAACTTGCGTTGACTTTTATTAATTTTTTGTGTAACCATGTGTTAATTACGATACACGATAGACGAGTGGTTGAGTGATCAGAATTCGAGTTAAGAATCTGGGTACCGACCTCAGGTAGAGTTCGATATCGAGGTGGCAGGTTCGTTCCTATGATTTTTTTTTCTAAAACCTATGTACGGTTTATATCGTTGGCTTGGACATAAATACGACGACGGGTTAGCCCGTGACAACCTGTCACGTTGTCCCTAAAATTTCTTCGATGGAAAGTGGGTCGAGAGGACTTAATTATCTAGACCTCTGCCTACCCCAGTATTGGGAATGACGTGCAGATATTTATACTAATGATAACTATGGATAGTTGGTGAGTTTGTGTAGTTACAGCGTAATACACCAACCCCTTTCTTCCCATTGGTGCCGTAAGAGGAGACTAAGTGAAAATACAATTGGCTACTGAAAGATTGCGGGATAAAAGAACTACCTAACCTCTCAAAATACTAAAAAGACTTGTGATGGCCATCCGTATAAAGGTTCAAGATATTGCGACCGCTAATCCACTTGCGAAGCGTGGCGATTAGGGCATACCTTCCGTACGGCAGTTACGGCAGAGGCCTATGTGCGTAGTGGACATTAGCCCGTCAAATTTATGAACTTGATGGATAGCTGAGATTATTATCAAGATCAAGAAATATATAAGTCTTAACTCTATGTAAACGATTAAGGCGTTATGAATAGTTTTTGTTTAATAGAAATAATAAAAAGTTACTCGCCGTGTTTACGAGTACAGTTTGAAAGAATAACAATGAATATGATAACGTATATATATCTATCGCTAACTAACAGTAGAGTACACGTGAAAGTCAATCCAAATACATAAACAAAAGACCATATTTCTAAGAATCTTCGGTATGTTGTATGTATCTTCAGTATGTTGTATATATCTTCGGTATGATTACATTTGATATAGTTAAATTAGACTCAGGTGTTATTTCGAAGAAATTCATTATATACACGAAGTCACGATAGCCGAGTGGTTGGGTGGTCGTAATTTCGTGTCAAGAGACCCGAGTTCCTCCTCCGATCCTCAAGAGGCCGTACCAATAGGTTTTTCTAAAACTTATGTACGAATTGTATCGTTGGCTTGGGCATAAAGGCGGCGACGAGCTCACCACCTGTCACGTTGTCCCGAAAATGTCTACCGTGGAAGGTGGGTCGAAGGGACTTAAATGTCTAGACCAGTCCTCTGTCTACCCCTGTATTGGGAATCAAATTACAGAAGAGCCTAATAAGTTTTCACTTGAAATTAGGTTATTTTAATAAATTTAAGTTATTTTAACAAATTCAAATTCAAATGTTTATTTCCAGATTAAGTTCTTACAAGGTCTTATGAATAATACGCGTGTAATTTTGTAGATATTGCCTAAAATCTAATTATTATTTAATGTTATTAATACGGCAAGCAAGAAAGCTTACAATATAAACATTTAAGTAAATTGTAATTAACGTTCGCTTCGTAAATGTTTTCGGATTAGTGTAATTAAAATAATGTTAATAGTGTTAGAGGTTGGCATAATTTTTGAGAGATATCGCGAAAGGTAATGCAACTGATGTAAAACTCATAGTTAAGAGCATCACCTGGTTACGGCAGAGGTCGCAGATTCAAATCCCTCTTGTGTTAGTTGACTATTTAAATTTCATTTCTTTTTCAATTTTACGTTTAGTATTATAATCTAAAAGTCACGATAGCCGAGTGGTTGAGTGGTCGAAATTTCGAGTCGAGAGACCCGAGTTCGATTCCCAGGTGGCAGGCTCGTACCAATGAGTTTTTCAAAAACTTATGTACGAATTACATCGTTAGCTTGGACATAAAGGTGGCGTCGGGCTCACCACCTGTCACGTTGTCCCAAAAACATCTTCGGTGGAAGGTGGGTTGAAGGGACTTAATTGTCTAGACTAGACCTCTGTCTACCCCTGCATTGGGAATTGGGTGAAGATATTTATTTTATTTTATTTTTTATTTATTATATTCTAAAATATGTAAGAAGCTCTGTAAACCCACATTAAGATGTTGAAAAATAATTTCTCTAGCGTAAATGAGAGACTTAAAAATCGACTAACACGGGTCTTACTCGAGACGATCGCCGTGTCGTGTGGTCTGAATATTTTTTTTTTATAGAAAAGGCCGGCAAACGAGCAGGCGGCTCACGTGGCGGTAAGTGATTACCGCCGCCCATGAACACCCGCAATACCGGAGGCATTTGCCTCGAGGCCCGATACCTGCTAAAAGCAGAAGATATCCGCTCACGCTCCAGAGGCATTGCAGATGCGTTGCAGGCCTTAGAGCCCCCCCCAAAGATTGGGGGAGGGGGGGGGGGTGTGGGCCTCCGGTTACCTGCACTCACCAGACGAAACGCAGAAATTTGTTAGACTTCTACTTCACGCAGGTAATCTGTGAGGTCGTGGTACTTCCGCGGTCGAGCCGGCCCATTCATGCAACAACAAAAGCTGATGCGTGGCTCTACCACTGTTATCTTCTAACGCGTCTAAAAAAATTGAATTGTTGCAATTGATGCCTTTTAGATTATAAGCAACCGTTACGGAAGTATTTTAGTAAATTTCTTCCCTAAGGGTTTCCACAGTACTCCAAGTTTCATATATCTTCCTGGTTAGAATGAAATATACACACATATCAGAGCTTTTTGAACGAATATTATAAAATTTTCAATTGACCCCGACCTTATCGACGAAAAATGTTTAGACAATACCACAAAGCGGATAAAGATTATATTTATGGGTTGCCTGGAAGAAATCGCTTATCAGCGATAAGGCCACCCATTGTACATTTTTTTATTTTTTGTCACATAATTTTTTATAGGTGTGCAATAAAGGATATTTCATTTCATTTGATTCATTTCAAGATCAAATTGTTATATTTATGTTATTAGAACTTCGACGTGGTCTGACAATTTCGTTACAATACTGTTTTCCCATATCATATTGACATTTCAAATTAAAACCAACTTTTTATTTCTTTAGATAAAGTAGATCTCGTTAATATACTCATTGGTATTATTTTCTATTCATTTTATTGTTTATCACTAGACGAAAGTCACGATAGCCGAGTGGTTGTGTAGTCGGAATTTCGAGTCAAGCGACCCTAGTTCGATCTTCAAGGCTCGTACCAATAGGTTTTTTCAAGAATTTACATACTATTTATATCGTTGGCTTGGACATAAAGACGTCAACCGGTTCACCACCAATTTGTCCCAAAATGTCTTCTGTGGGTCGAAAGGACTATATTGATTAGACCTCTGTCTACCCCACTATTGGTAATGGCGTGAGTATATTTTTTGTAGTATATACTTTATTGTTTACACAAATATACAAATAAATACACAGCAATGGCAAAATTTTAAATTTACGGCGCCAAATAGGGCTGTCTTATCGCTAAAGAGTGATCTCTAATAGACAACCTTATGGCTAAAGAGAAACTGGAATTATGAACAGTAGGAGACGGAGTGTTTTATAATAATAAACTTACATACTACATGTATATTATGTATTACAAACTACATAACCATCAGCTACTATTGAAACTGTAACTGAACATAGTAGAGGGACAAATTTCTCTACCATCAGTTATCAATTCGTCGTCCAATATCTGACTATTAACACTTCAGCGCACTGTTCTTTACGGCCATGTCAGCTGCCTTAATTCTGCTCTCTATACCCCTCTTATTAAAAGCAGAACAGAAAAGTCTACGTCCTTTAAAATAAAAGGGGTACTTTAAGGTTGCCTTTAACTAAATTAAGGCTGGAAAATACAATATGTCAGCACAGGCATAAACATTACTGTGATGCGAGTAAATGTGGTACGGCGAGAGTAAATACGGCGTGAAATTTAAAGAGAATCGATCGTAAGTAATGTTTGTGATCGTGTTACGCCGTGTAGCTCACAATGTACTCACTCAATCAAGGGGTATAAGCTAAAGGTGAACTCACTAGCAAAAAATATATTTTATTAACTATTATAATTCAATATTATAATTAACTTATGTTTTTCAAAATAAATTTTTATAATTTATATATTTTTAAAAATATTCTATAAGCACTAAATAATTACTGTTGTTGTTATTATATGTTATTGTGAACATTTGTGGAGTGTGCAACACAGGCTGTGTTCAGTGGAATATGTGAAGCTAAACAAATCGTAAAGAACTAATATTTGAAGCGTCATGATAGCCGAGTGGTTGGGTGCGATCACCCAACCACTCGGCTATCATGGGAATTCAAGAGACCAGAGTTCTATCCCCAGGTGGCTGGCTCGTACCAATGGGTATAATTTTTTTAAAATTTATACACCATTTATATCGTTTGCTTGGACATAAAGACGGCGATGGGCTCACCATCTGTCACGTTGTCCTAAAGGGACAACGTGACAGATGGTGAACCTTAATTGTCGAAGGGACTTAATTGTCTAGACTAGACCTCTGTCTACTTCTGTATTGGGAATGGTGTGAAATTAATTAACATCTGACCGGTTTCGCTCTTATGGCATTATCAAAGGTTTATGACAAATATTTTAGTGTTGTGTATAATATTTGTAATAAACATTTAATAATAAGGGCGAAACCGTCCAGATATTTGAATGCAATAAACAAATATTGGAATGAGTAAAAGTGAATTTTTATTTGTTTAAAGATGAAGCTCAACCAAGGGACCACAATCGTAAGTATACAACTTATATGTTTATTTAAACTCAATCATGTATTACACTTATTTACTATTTTTAATATAATAAAATAAACATGGAGTAGCTAAGACAACTAACAGAATCGGCACATTGCTGTTGCATTGTGTTATATGTACACAAATATTTATACATAGGCACATCACATACATTGATCTGATCCCAAAGTAGCTAAACCACTAGTGTTATGGAATCAGAAATAACGAAGATACCACAAAGACAATGTAGAAAGAGTGGTTTACTATATACACCCGTCCGGGAATCGAGCCCGGGAACTCGGTTCTGGCCAAGGAAACCGGTGTATACGCCACTCGTCGACGGAGGTCGTCAATACAATTTACAAAAACAAAATGCAGTCCAAAAAACTAGACGAACATGTCATATGGGAGAGAATGCTCCAAATATTGTTTCTATTCACATGTAAAACCACTGTAGAATCAAAAACTAACTACTTGATGTCATAAATAAAAAAAATTAAAAACTGCTAAACTTACGTCCTATCTGGGTAGGCACCAACTAGTTTTGGAGCTATGGAGGTCCTCTATAATAGTCTTTATGTCCAAGTCAACGATATAATTCTTACACAAGCTTTTGAAAAACCCGTTGGTACGAGCCTGCCACCTGGGGATCGAAGTCGGATCTCTTGACGCGAAATTCCGACCTCCCAATTACTCGGCTATCGTAACTATTACTTTTATTATACTATTACTATTAGATATATTATATTACTATTAGACACTCGTATGTTATTTATAAATAAAATATATTATAAACATTGTATTGTGTCAAAAAAGTAAAAGTGTATATTTTGAGTGTAATTTAAAGTGTTTTCACTGTGTCCTTAGTCTGTAAATTGTAATAATGTTTTGTTTTCGGAGTAATCGAACATAATACAAACGATGTATTGACATTCTCTTAGATTAGATAAAAGTTACGCTCTAGTATTTGGATACATACATACAAGCGGCCTGTTAAAGTCCCTAGTGACTGTTATTAGATAAAATGATGACAATGAAAAAGAAGTATAGGTAAATTGAAGATTCAAAACCAATTTAAAAAATTTTTAACTGTAATGCTTTTGCTATAGGATCATTTTCCAATAAAATCCTAGTACAAAATTCCTTTCTTGTAATTCTTAAAATTGTTTCTTTTTTATTCCGTCTCGTGCATTGTTGTTTATGCAATATCACCGTAACTGTAGAATCCGATATATTTAGCATTGAAATATGAATATTTTTCTTTTACATTCCAAAGTATTAATATATTTTTATTTTATTTTAATTCAATTGCTAATTTTTAGTAAGAAAAATTGTAAGCTGATTTTACTCAGTTTTCAAAAAATAAAAACAATAGCACAACTTTGCGATTGTTGTCTCAATGAAATTGCATGATACTCAAATTCATCGCATCGTTGTAGATATACGTACGTTACATATATTACGGACACTCCACACAGGACACTGGACACAGGCCTCTCCACAGGAGAGGCCTGTGTCCACTGCTGGACACAAGCTTCTCCTGTGGGACGGTGTGCTATAATCGCCATGCTCGGCAAGTGGCTTGCCGATCGCAGTACCAAATATTTTTTACCTTAGACGCTTTTGTCCGTTTCCGGTCCACTTATTATGCAAACATTTGTCCAATGAATGTGTATGTTTGTATTAGATTCATAGATGTTTCTTTGTATGTAACAATGTAATTAAATTGTAACGAATAAGTAAAAAGGGGTCATGGATAGACTTCTTTATCTGGACCTCTTCCTATCCCAATATAGGAAATAGAGTGCAGATAAAAACAACTGATCTTTATACGCCTGAACAGATATTCGCTAATTATAGTTATAACTATCTCGGCTATCAAACTCTAAAAACCGCATCAAAATTGGCCCATTACGTAGCATTTTTACGTCGCGAGTTAAAAAAAGTATACGTCAAGTTATGCATAACATATAAAACGTGGTATTTGATGTTTAAAAACCAAAATAAAGCTCTGTTCTAGTCAAGTGCATCAATCAATGTCCAGTGGAATCCTGGCTTCAATTTTAAATGAATCTGTCTATCCGCTCCGAGCAATCCGATTTTCTCTCCGTGGGTTTGACGTGTTGAAAATCCTTATTAATTGAAGAGCTATTATTTTGTCGCGTATTAATTTAGTTTATTTTTGAGGAAATACGTTCAAGAATAAAAAATACGTTCAGAGAAAATCAAAGAATGACAATGTCTAGTGAGCATCGGTAAGAGTGAGAAAGATAATGTCTACCATAAGATGACGGGATAGCTAAGCTAAATATACCAGATCAATATTAAAGCTGTCTGGTGATGGGCAGCATCGTCTAAGGTATAAGGCGCCTGATATTGTCACCTATACCCTCACTTAAAACATATCCTAAATCTTTCAGTACTGCGATGTCTGAAGTGGGAAGTGCCTAGTCAATAACTGTCGATTCCCCGATAAACCAGTCATTCCATCTAATGCATGTAAAACGTATTTAAAACATTCAGTAGTAAACATTGTAGTAGTATTATATTTATTAAATGTAACGTATTTTTTTTTTTACTTTTTTCGTCGAGTCGTCGTCGTAGGGTCACTGCTGTAAAGTAAGGTAGTAGGTTAAGACTATTGAAAAGTCACGATAGCCCAGTGGTTAGGTGAAAATATATTTACAATATGATATTTATTGATGGGGGGTCATTGTAGAAGCGTGCTCGTCGCGACCCCTGCCAGCCCTTTTCAGGGCTGCAATTCTACACAGCTGCGCACCCATGCCAACGAGGGTTAGGGCGTCCCCCCAAGGCGACGCACACCAGTTCGTCCCCGTTGGTGTGAAATGCAGCGCGCAAAGCGGCGATGGGGACCGCCACCCGTCACGCACAGCCCGACACGGCGGAAGGTGGAGGACGGAGTGCAGAGTTGGCACGTGGAATGTTAGAGGAGGCATGAGAGATAAGACGAATGAGTTGATTGAAATAATGAAAGAAAGAGAATTAGATGTCGTGTGTTTGTCGGAGACCAAGCGGAAGGGCAGTGGTACTGAAGAGCTCCTGGCGGGGCGTTAGCTCTATGGTCCGGAGTCCCGGAGAGCGAGAGCGCCTGCCAGGAGTGGGGGTGCTGCTGTCGTCTCGGTTGGTCGATGTTATGACTGAATATAAGGCTGTGAACTCGAGACTTCTCTGGGTTCGCTTTAAATTGGGACTGACGAAGTTATTCCTTTTGGCTGTTTATGCACCGGTGGCTTCGTCGTCCAGAGCTGAGCTGGAGGAGTTTTGGGAGAATGTAAGAGAAGTTCTAGACTTGGTTAGAGAAAACGAAAGAATTGTTGTATGTGGTGATTTGATTGGATGGGTTGGTACCGCTCGGCCAGGGTACGAGTCGGTGCTTGGAATGTTGGCGATAAAGGGTTAACGATGCTGGCAAGCTTATACTGGCTGTATGCAAGGAAAAGGGTCTTCTTGTGACAAACACTATGTTTAGTCACAAGAAAATCCATATGTATACTAGAACAAGAGAGAATGAGAGAAGTATGATCGATTTATTCCTGGTGGATGACCGACTGCGAAAACAGGTGATGGATACGCGGGTGTTCCGAGGTGCTGACCTGGGAACGGATCACTACCTAGTGATTACTAGATTTAGGGGTCTGTTTGCGGGTTGGCGCCACCGGACGGCGATACCAGAACCACAGTCGGTCGGTAGCATCCGAACCTGGAAGCTTCAGGAAGCGGACACTAGGAATAAATATCAAGCAAGGGTAGCCGAAAAGCTGGACAGCATTGGTGTTAGGAAAGAATGTGTGGAAGAAATATGGCAGAGCCTTAGAGATGGAATGGTTAGTGCAGCGGAAGACGTGTGTGGAAATGTGAAAAGAGGTAGTAGTAAAAAGGGTGATGCATAGTGGAATGACGAAGTGAAAGAAGCTGTAAATAAGAAGAAGAAAGCATGGTTAGACTACTTGGCCTCTAGTAATGATAAGGATATGAGAGAGAAGAGGAAAGAAAGATATAAGCTCCAGAAAGTTCACACGAAAGCATTGATTGAGGAAGTGCGTGAAAGGAGTAGAATGGAAGCGGACGAAAGGTTATCGCACAACTTCAAGGAGAACTCCAAACTCTTCTGGAAAGAGGTTGGAAGGACCCGGAGTGGTGCGACAGCCTTAAGAATGAATAAAGTGCTTTCGGGAACCAATGACGTCCTCTCAGAAAAATCGGACGTCATGCAGCGATGGAGCGAATTTTATAGAGATGTATGCGTGTGATGATATTAGTGAGGGATCCGGGGGTGACGCCGTGACTGGTACGCCAGACTCGGACCTCGATGACACTGAGGTCATCAGTATGAAAGAGATTGAATGTGCGATTAGAAGTTTGAAATGTGGTAAGGCTGCGGGACTAGACAGAGTTACTGCTGAAATGGTCAAGTATGGTGGGCCACGCGTCTGGGACAGCTTTCATCTGCTGTGCAATTTGTGCTGGCGAACGGGGGTGATCCGGATGATTGGCGATCCGCGGTCATTGTGCCTTTATATAAAGGTAAAGGTTCACATTATGACTGCGGGTGCTATCGGGCGATCAGCTTGACCAGTTTAGCAAGTAAAGTTTACTCGAAGGTTTTGACACGTAGGATGCAAGAGAAATCGGAAGATTTCTATGGGAGGCACAATGCGGATTTAGACCTGGAAGAGGATGCTCGGATCAAATGTTTTCTCTCCGCATGATCACGGAGAAGCTTCTGGCTGCTAACCAGAAGATTTTCTGTGCTTTTGTGGATCTTGAGAAAGCATTTGATAAGGTTGTAAGGAAGAAAATGTGGGAACTGTTGCCGAGGTATGGTGTGGATGGTCGATTGCTAAGGGCTGTGCAGTCACTTTACTGTGACTGTAAAGCCTGTGTGCGGGTAGGGCATGACCTGTCACCCATGTTTAGCGTCCAAACGGGCGTAAAACAGGGTTGTGTCATGTCTTCCTGGCTATTCATACTGTATCTCGACAGCTGTTTACAGAAGCTGAAAGATAGCTGTTTGGGTGTGAAATTGGGTGACATAAAAGTAAATTGTCTGCTTTATGCTGATGATGCAGTGCTTATAGCACCATCAGAGGCAGAACTGCAGGCATTAGTCACGTGTATGAAAGAAGAATGTGAAATTAATGGTCTCCGTTTGAATGCTAATAAAACTAAGGTTCTGGTATTTGAAAGGGACGAAGAAAGAACGAAGTGCGAAATTTGGGTAAATCAGGAATGTCTAGAACAGGTGAATGAAATTGTATACTTGGGGAGTGCGTTTAGCCGGGATGGAAGATGTGATTTAGATGTGGACAGGCGTGTCGCTGCCGAGAACAAAGTCAATGGTGCCCTGACTGCGTTAATCAAAAGGCAAGGCGTTGTGAAAAGTGCACGCCTTGCAATACATAACGCAGTGTTGGTACCGACTTTGTTATATGGCAGCGAAACCTTGGTATGCCAGAAGAAGCATAAAAGCAGGTTGAATGCAGTGGAGATGCGATCTCTTCGTAAAATGTGCGGCCTTACCATGGCCGACCGAAAGCGAAACGAAGAGATTCGCAATATGGCAGGTTTGAAAGATGACCTTGTCTCAAAAATGGATAAGGGCGTGCTTCGATGGTTTGGGCACGTTGAGCGAATGAGTGAAGACCGAATGGTGAAGAAAATATATAGCGCGAAAGTTAATATTAAAAGGTGTCGAGGTAGACCGAGATTAACTTTCGAAGACCATGTGAGCAAATTGCTCGAAGAGAGGAGGGTCAAGAGTACTCGGATACCTAGACGTGCATGTATGAAGAAGATGATGAATCTGAAAGAAGCGAAAGAAGTATGTAGGGATCGTGACACTTGGCGATCTGTTCTCTCTGGCTACCCCGTCAGGGATTGTGCGTGAAGATAAATAAATATAAATATAAATATTTATTGATATTTATGATATTTACAATACATATGAACTAAAAATTAAAATAATTGTAATAGAGCCCTTCTCCTCGTCTCATGGTACAAATAACGCTGCCTGCTTTGCCAAGTAGAATATTGAGAGTTAATCGTCGAGCGAGAAAAAAATCAGCCCCCTTGGTCACAATTTACACAGGTGTTGTTTACACCCAAACTATTAAAAGTTTATTCATTTCTTTTCAAGATAACGAGAAAAATGGTACATAAGTTTAGAAAAAATTATCGTGGAAAAATAATAAATAAGGACTATTGTCGATATTTTCGTATATATATATATATATATATATATATATATATTTATATATATATATATATATATATATATATATATATACATATATATATATATATATATATATGTATATATATATATATATATATATATATATATATATATATATATATATATATATATATACATATATATATATATATATATATATATATATATATATATATATATATATATATATATATATATATATATATATATATATATATATATATATATATATATATATATATATAGTTTTTGAAAAACTCATTGGTACTGCCACCTGGGGATCGAACTCGGGTCTCTCGACTCGAAATTCCGACCACCCAACAACTCGGCTATTGTGACTGTGTATATATATATCTATATATATACATACATATATACACATCCTAACTCTATTCATAATACTGGGGTAGACAGAGGTCCAGGCAATTAAGTTCTTTCCGCACACCTTTCACCGAAGAAATGTTATTGGGACAACGAGACAAGTGGTGAACCATTAAACTCATTTTGATTTACATAGCAGTGTTGTAGTAGTGAGAAAAATCACCTTTCTCTTTCTTTCTTTGTTTCAAATCAATTGCGAGTCAGTTTCTCCGTTTTATAAAACCGATATTCTTTAAAAGAAGATGTTTAACTATATTATAAGTCAATTAACATTTTCTAAGTTCAAAACTATGTTACGTTCTTTTTTCCGATTCCGCTCTTCATTCAGAAAGTTCCGATTTTCGCTGACCACGGGAAATTACATCAGGGAGCTTTATCAGGGCTACGTGTAACATACTTTCACGTGTGTTTGCACTTAGCAGGGATAGTTTTTGCCTCTACTATTACGGTAGTAATAGTAGAGGCAAAAACTATCGAATATACGGGTAGTTTCATTTGGAACGTTTTATAATTGCACGTTTAGTTAATTTTACAAATGGGTTTTGTTAAAAAAAAACAGAATGTAAGATAATATTGCGATTAGTGTTATAATAATACGGCGATAGGACCACCTCCTACACTCGAACAGTTTTTGTCTAAATCTTTGTTTACTTCAGTGTCGGAAATATGTTTGAAGATAATTATTATTAACGACCTTCGTCGAAGTGTAGCGTATATGACAAATATGTAGCGTATACCGGTTTTCATGGTATCACTAGCTCTGAGGTCCCGCATCCTTTTCCGGGTCTGGTCAATGTAAAAACACTTTTTCTATATTTTCTTAGGTTTGTGTGTTTATGGTAAATACGAAACGCAGACGATTGTTACACTTTTACTTCACGCCGGTATTCTATGAGGTCGTGGTACTTCCCCGGTCGAGCCGGCCCATTCATGCAACAACAAAAACTGATGCGTGGCTCTACCACTGTAAAAAGCTTAAGTTTAAGCTGTTAACTTTGGGATAAGAGAATGTTTGTAATGTTTTCACTATCTATTTGTGTATTTATTAGTTTAGTAAGGGTATACAATACAGCGGAGTTTTCCTAAGGTTGTCACGCCTGGTGAACGAGTTAACTGAGGATATATTTCGGGAATTGCTATGTTCAGTTAAAGAAATGAAATACAATATATAATATCTAAAGATATTCACGGATCAAAATTCTAGATTATGTGAACATTAAAAATAGTTTAAGGATTTTATATAGCTTATTATATATATAGCTGACACAGTGAGCGAATAAGCAGTCACAATATTCTTACATTCATACATATTTACCTTGATAAATATTTATGATTCGAATACAAACATTCATATTCATAACACAAATATTTTCCCCTTGTGGGCATCGAACCAACATTACAGCTTCGAAGGCTGGTTCACTACCAACTAGGCCATTGAGTCATCAAATACAAAACAAATAAAAATCATAACATCTAAACAAAAACAAAACGTTAGTCAAATTTTATAAAAGGAGCGAGATAATGAGAATGGGAGATATCCGCAGGTAATGGATATGTAAAAGCTTTTATCTGAAGAGAGCGCATGCCAGTTTTAACTGAGGGATTTCATTTCAGAATGTAGGTCACGAACTCGTTAATCTTGACTTGACAGGATGAACCTAATGTTAACGTACCCTAATGTACATTAGCATTAAAGGTTCACTAATAATCCAGAACTGACAGCAAAATCATCATTCAAAAACCTTCAATTCAAAACCTCAAGCCAGTCCCTAGAAGACCTTTAGTAGACTGCGAAAGTAAGGATAGCTCTCCCTGAGTCACTCCTTTGTCTGCTGCTCCCGAGAATAGAGTGTTTTTTATCGTGACGTTGTTTCCCAACAGGGAAATAACAATAAGCGTAGGCAGAGGTCTAATCAGTCCTTTTAGTATCATTAGTATATAGTATACTTATTCACTCATGATTCCAGTACAAACATTTATATTCGTCGAAAAATCCTAGCAGGATTCGAATCCGCACCTTTTTAAAGACAGGGTAGGCCATTAGTCTAGACTCAGAATAAGGCGTCGCAGAATAAGGCTTTAGTGCTTTTTATGTCTATCAATAATCGTGAAATGTGAAAGTAGTGGCGTTTTCTGTTGCACTCATATTTCACCACATACAACTTAAGTTACAAAACATAAACACTCTACAACAATACAATAATATTAATAGCATATTCACGTTACAACTTCATTCTTTACTAATTTCATCATCATCCATGTTTTTCCATTATCTTGATGCTTAGCGATCACAGCAGCAGGCACTTTAGCTGATGTCCATCACCGGTGCGTTGACTTATTTTTGGCATTTTTTGAGATGGTTATACCGCCGTAGCTATATTAATTTAGCAGAATTTTCCTTATAGTCCCACGTATTACGTAACTTGACCACTGGTGGTGGTATATTGTTACGACCTATGTCTCTAACGTAAAGATAAATATCTTCACGCCATTCCCAATACAGAGGTAGACAGAGGTCTATACAATTAAGTCCCTTCGACCCATTTTCAACCGAAGATATTTTTGGTACAACGTGATAGGTGGTGAGCCCGTGGCCGTCTTTAACTCAACTTTCTGACATATAGAGGACTAATCTGTATGTGTGACAAGCTAATTGGCTATCGCATTATCAGTCACCTATGATCTACGATTAAAGACTGCAGCTTGAAGTCTATTACCTTTTGTCTCCGTAATTTTGGTCTGGCATTCTTCTATTATCCCGCCAGGTATCACAGCTATTGCTATTTTAAAAGCTTTCCCGTATTTACGGTGTTGCTTTCGATTTTACGACGCTTTCACGAGAAAGAAGGGCTTCCCCGTCGTAAAACAAATATTGTTATTAATATTTCTAGTAAAAAAACAATGCCTGAGGTATTCATTCGAACGTCACAACAGATCTCTGTACTTTAAAAAAGGTATTGCTTATAATTGTTATTTAGATATACGTTATCCATTAATAAATGTATGTTGTATATGTGCTGTGTATATACGTGATATATTTTGCAGGGTCGTTAGTCCAACGGCAGAGGGTGCGGACTGCGAAACAAGACGTAGCAGCTCCGACCCGCCATTCGACTATTGACGTTAACCACTCCAGATCTTGTATCTTTATTATTGAAGCTTAGTTCGAAAGGTTAATAGGAATACAAATAATTTTATTAGCAATGCCTGTTATCTTTTTTTTAATAAGATCTGGATATCTTATTAAAAAAAAAAAAGAATAGATAAGTGAAGGTTGAGAAAAACATTTAATTTCTAATGAATGATTAAAAATAAATATAAACAGCTTATTGTTTCCGTGTAAAAAGAAATAATAATAAAGATAAGGAAGGGACAATAAAATAACGCATTCAAGAAACGTAGTTTATTGGCAGAAGTAGTAGTTAAGCTCTTTGCATTAGGTACGTATCGTTAGGTAGCGCTCGCTTCTTTGAATTTATTTCTTACATCAAGTTTCGATTAGTAAGGAAATTTTAGTGTTTTCATTTGTTTTTTTTTTAATTTCGCGAGAAGTATACCGATCTTATCTCTTTATTTTTATTTAAATTAATTTAAAAATCTCATTCCCTATAAGAAAAGATTTCTTGGAGGAAAATCCTAAGCGAGTTTGTATAATATCCAATCCAATTTTTATCCCAAATACGAAGGGCAACCGATATTTTGAATGTTATCTTTAAATCAGTAGCAGATGTCGACGGGGGACGATTACTTAATCAGAACATCCCCTTTTTTGAGGTTGGTTTGAATAGACTTCCTTTCTTTTCTTTAGACTTTTGTTACATTTGATACAGACGTGGTAGAGTCGTGGGGAAAAAAGCATTTAAGTCTAACAATAACAATAACAATATCCTGTTTTTTTTTTAATTTTAGGTTAATATTACCACATCATTGCAACACAATATGCTTTATTACATAACAACGACCACCTCCGTGAGTGAGTGGAATACGCACCGATTGTCACCAGTTTTGAGGTTGCGGGTTCGACTTCCGGAAAAAACACTTTTATTAAATTTTGTCGGGTTTGAGTGTTTGCGGTACCTTCGTTGGGTTAGATTCCACAACACAAGTGTTTATGCTGCTTAATTTGGCATCCAACCAATTTATGTGACGTCCGTATGTATAAATGTAAACATAAATAACGGAAAAGCCACTGCAGGACGTGGCCTCTCTCACCTGTACCTGTATTTTCCATAATTGCAATACTTGGCAAGCAAATCAATCTCAGTACCACCAGAGCCCCCCTACATTAGACCAAACTACCCATTGTAATAACTTCGGTGGGCAGCCCTCCGAAGTTTTTACAATGGGTAGTTTGGAGCCGATGAGATGTTGCAGGAAAAGGGTAGCGAACCGATAGGTCGCGTATTTGAGACCTCGGGAAGAACGTCTCCTTTGTCCGTATTATTTTTCATGGAGTAAAAGGTTTTATACTTACTCTTCACTGGTTTTGGAAAACATGGGTGGGTTGGTGATGGAATCACATTTAACAAGTAACCCCGCCTTATACCTAGTTAATTGTATATAAGCGTCTAATCAACAAGTAAAATTCAACAAGGTTAAGGAACAACCAACCCGTTTATCAAAATTTTGTGACGAAATTAATGGCAACCTTAATAGGAAAAAACATGTACTAGTATTATTCATCGATATGTCACGCGCTTTTGACGCATTAAACCACAGCCTACAAAAAACTAAGTAAAATAATTGTGGCATACGTGGGCCCCTACTTGCTTGGTTTGTAGATAACTTGAGCATTCGCACGTTTTACGTGAGAATTGGTGATACTAGTAGTGATAACATAGCAGCTAGCGAGGGCACCGCGCAAGTTTCGGTTCTCGGTCCAATTCACTTTTTAACATACATTAAGGACATGAGTAACTGCTTGATGCATTGTTCATCAGTTTGCTGATGATACTTGCAGATCATGACCTTAACAATATATGTGACGCATTATAGGTATATTTCATCACTTTGACAATGTGATGCGACGATGCGAGTTTAGTTTTGAACGGCAATAAAACCAAGTTATTTCACATCAGATGGTCGTATTTAAAGTCCTATTAAAATCAATAACAGCTCATGGCTATATATGTTTACATACTCAAAATCACAGAACCTGCAAGTGTTCATCGATTGAATTAGTGGAGAAATGCATTTATCTTGGGCTTACCATAGATTGCAAGTTTAACTGGAATTTACACATATACTACGTTTGTAACAAATTAAGACAATTCCTTTCTAATATTAAAATTCTAAACAAGCGCATTCCCTTTAAAGTTAAATTAATGTTATACAACTTTCTTGCTTATTTATACGTCCAATACGGTCTCAGTAGCTATGGTCGCACTCATAAAACCGATTTCAGTAAAACATGTAAATTTCTATTACAAATTTTAAAAACTATAGTTCCAAATTATGTTAAAGAAAAGTACAGAATTAACGAACAAATTTTATTTGAACTCTGTAAAATACTACCTGCACAAAATCAATTTAAGCATTCATTATTTATATTAAATTATTATTATTATTATTAAAAGAAGAATTTTTCAATGACAAATTATTACGAAAAAGGAGTATCCTGTATAGACACGGGCGATGTTGGTTTACAGGCTGCAAATTGAACGAGCTAGCAACAGGTATAAAGTATAAAGTCACGATAGCCGAGTGGTTGGGTGGTCGGAATTTCGAGTCGAGAGAACTGAGTTCCCCAGCTAGCTGGCACACGTACCAATGGGTTATTCAAAAACTTATGTACGGATATCGCTGGCTTGGACATAAAGACGGCGACGGGCTCACCACCTATCACTTTGTTCCGAAAATATCTTCGGTGGAAGGTGGGTCGAAGAGCTTTAATCGTCTAGACTAGACCTCTGTCTAATTGCGTGAAGATATTTTTTTTATTATTAAAAGAAGAATTTTTCAATGACAAATTATTACGAAAAAGGAGCATCCTGTATAGACACGGGCGATGTCGGTTTACAACTGAACGAGCTAGCAACAGGTATAGCAAAAAAACAACGACCTACCTAATTCCAAGATTTATAAATGAACTACCCTCTACACCCATAAAAGAAATAAATAGTAAAAATTGAAATTTACTGCAATTTAATGTATTTATTCTAAGTCTTATTATAGTAATTTATATTTATCCTGCTTTAGTTTTTCGCATGTGCACTTTATTGTTACTTTTTTACTAGTAAGTTATATAATAAATATATAATTCTTGCTAGAATGCAGACAGGCATAGAGAACAATCCTTCGTAGATTTTTCGATGTTACATATTAATATGTTAAATATTATTTTAAATAAATAAATAAAATACAATCGAAAGACCTTCGATAGCGCGATGTAGGACATTTCCGTGTTGACCGCGGTATTGTTTCGTCGTTGTTAAAAAAAAAACAAAGTTAAAACAAAGCTCTTCGCTTTGTTTAGACCTTGTCGAAGCCCAATTACGAGGCCATTGTTGATAGGAAATACGACCTTTGAAACTTCAATTTGTTACATGCCACCAAAACAAAACTTTTATTAATTTTGACTCATAATTTTGGTGGGAAAATTGTCATTTTACAAAGAATTAAACAAAAGTTTGTTTCTGTATTATAAATAGCAAATACTCTAATTGTCAGTCGAAGACTATTGATTAGGATGGGTAAGTGGATTACAGCCTAATTGTGTTTCTTCTAATCTTAGCGACTTAAGATCTTAAACCGCTGGGAATTACTGCATACCTAGATTATTTAGGAATGAAATTTTATGCTCACTAGAAACAATAATAAATGTATTCAGAAATACTTGTAACGTTATTTGCCATTGCTAGCATTCTTGTCAAAAGAAATAATAAACCTAAATGATGTACGTGAACTGTATTTTTCTTTAATTATATTTCTCGTAATAATAGTTAAATTCTCCCATAAATACATTCCAAGATTTTGCTTGATTGATTATTTTAAAATGTATAACCGATGACTGGCAGCTGGATATGATATGCGGTACTGCGTTCGCCTAGTAAGTGGAAAGTTGCACAGCGATAATGATAATCGCTACATTTGGCAAACAGATTGCCGATCGCAATTCCAGTACCCCTCGCATCTTAGACACTGCTGCCCGTAACCGACATGTTTATTTTGTTTTTTTTTCCAGATGGTGATCCCCCTATCTGACATTATCTGAGTTTAAAGTACACACGTTTTAAAGTACACACGTATACTGGACTCAACATATCATAACACAACAGTCATGACAGCCGAGTAGTTTGGTGATCGGAATTTCAGTCCATCAAAGAGTTTTTTCAAAACTTACGTATGATATATATCATTGTATGGTGTCCTAAAAATGTATCCGGCGAAAGGTAGGTCGAAACTTAATTGTTTAGACCGCTGACTAACCCTGTATTAAGAATGGCTTAATATACTATTTTGTACCTATCATAATCTTCTTTACAGTCTACAAAGAGCTTACTGCTGAACATCGGCCACCCCTATAATTTAACATAAATAACAGTAACTCTTTCTGCATGCATCGACTCGCCGCAATATTTTGGAGGTCGTCACTAGATCTTGAAGGGCATAATCCTTTTTTTATATACGTGTGGAAATACCCAATATTTACCTGGCCTCACAGGGGCAAGCACTAGTGATGACGGGCTCGCACTGACTAAAACCCCACAATTCGTTTCGCATTCGCCTCATGTTGACAGGGCCACAGGAACGCTTTCGCAAACATCCGCGACTCCAGCCGCGCTGGCGCGCAAAGCAGCCCCTCTTCGAAAGAGAATTACTCCTCTACCTCTTCCACCAGGCAAGACGCGTCTACCTCCTTGGCCTCCAAACCCACGTGGTGGCCAACCCCTCAAGTGCGCCACCCGTAAGGCATGGGGCTCAGAAAGGCGAGAGCTGAAAGCCCACCAGTCACCAGGTGGCGGATCTGAACATTGGCTTCGGCTCTGATGAAATCTTGACCGCGGAGGGCAGGGAAAGCGGCGCCTTGCAAAACCGAAACTCCTGTCCCTACGCGGCTCCACCCCAGCCGCTTCAGCGGTGCGACCCCCGCCAGAGTTGCGGTGGACAGAGAGCATGGCGAAACGCAATATAAAAGCTTCTATTTCACCGCGACTCAAACACGGCTGTGAAGAGCACAGAGAGCGGCGCGTTGACAATGACGCAAACACACCCTAAGTTAGGCTCTTGGTTTATCGTAGTTGGCCAAACAACGGTTACTATGCCCCACCGCCGTGACAAGGCGGGAATCCGTTCTGGGGGAGGTTGAGAAATCCATATCTAACTTCGCACAAAGCTTGGCTAATGTTTCGGCGAGAATGTGCAGCGATCATTAGTATGTTTTTAACACGCTTTTGTCAGCTTCACCTGTATGTTTGTACGTTTGTAACCGACTTCTTTGGGTGCGATTTTGACCCACTTTAAACGGCCAGATTTCGTTGAAACTTTGTAGATTTATCGAGGACCGATGGGAATACACAAATTTGATAAAAAAGTAAAAAATAAATAATAGTTTAAAAACTAAAAAACTAAAAATCACGCTTTTCATAGAAAACCGAACTAAAAATAGAAAATAAATTTTAATAAATTTAAATTAAGAATAACGTTAAAAATTTCAATAAATATACATAAATAATAGTGTGAATAAAAAAAAATATTTAGTTTGAAAAAAGCGTGGGGTGGATGGTGTCAATAGTTACACATATTTTATTGATAGATACGAGTAAAGTGATTATCATTTTGTTTATATCTTAAAAACTACTCCACGATTTTTTTAAATAAAATGTTTTTTTTTACCTTATAGGTAAAAAAAATAAGACGCAAGGTTGGTCAAAAAGGCTTCATTGTCTAGACATCTGTCCATTTCCACCTGATGGAGACATGGTAAGATGTAAATGAAGAAGTTGGAACGCATTGGCAGCGATCACCTGATGCGAACGAATTTGGACGAAATACTTGTAAGTGTATCGATCTCAAAGATATTGGCAACAGCACCTGTGTCTATTCAATACAATAAGAACTTATTGAATCTCATTGCTGGCAAAGGTGGATATACCTACATGATTTTAAATAAACTGCTCTTCTTATCCTCACGTATTTCCTAATACAAGGGGTAGCTTGAGGTCTAGATAATTAAGTTCTTTCGAATCACTGTACGAATGTACTAAATTGTCTGGTCTAGACAATTTAGTACTTTCGACCCAAATTTCACAGTATGTTGTTTTGGTATAAAGTGACCGATGGTGAAAAGTCGCCATCTTTATAGCGAAATCATGAATAAAAAATTATTTAACACTTACATAATTTTTGAAAGAAAAGCTCATTGGTACCAGCCTTCCACCTGGGGATCAAATTCGGGTCACTCGACTCAAATTCCGATCACTCAACTAACTAGGCAATCGTGACTAAATATTTTAATTGCAAATATTTATTATTGTATTTAACTTATTACGTTAATATAAATACAAATACATAATAAAAATAAATGTACGACATTTATATTTATTACAATTTAACGCGTTTGGTCTTCTCTCATTTACGCACAGAACTTCAAAAGTTGATACTTATTGTGTTAGTTAATTTAATCAGTTTATTTAGGTTTATATCTAGGTTTTAATTTGGTGTTCAAAGTCTACATTATATTCTATAATAGGTATATTGAAAATTAATATCGACGGAAGCAATATATATAAAATAATAGACTAACTTACGAAGCCTATGTGAGTAAATTGCTCGAAAGTACTCGGAGGGGTTGATCAAGTGCACTTGGATACCTAGATGTTGATGTATGAAGAAAATTATCATTGTTACTTTTTTTTTATTTTGTCAAAACTTTCTTGAAATGTTACAATAGAATGACAACGAAGTAACGTGATAGGATAACAACGGAGACTTGGATTTCTTGAGTGGCAGCTTAATGATGTTACACGACTAACTTCTAAAAGTTTGAGAATCACAGAGAGAGTTGAACATGGCCAAACGTATATATATATATATATATATATATGTATATATATATATATATATATATGTATATATATATATATATATATATATATATATACATATATATATATATATATATATATATATATATATATATATATATATATATATATATATATATATATAAGTTACTAATATAGTAATATTTTAAGAGGGGGTGGGGAGGGAGGGGGGAGATGCAAATGTATTCGCATACTTAGACGTGCGTGTATGAAGAAAATGATAAATTTGAAAGAAGTAAAAAAGGTCTATCGCGTTAGGGACTGTGCGTGAAGGTAAGGTGAAATGTGAGTCGAAAGGACCGAATTTTCTAAATCTCTAACCAATCCCGTATTGAGAAAGGTGTGAAGATACAAAAATATAAGAATTATCATGACAGGTTAATACAAAAATAAAAAATAGTTAATGTTAATAATGTTGTCAGTTTTTATGATCAAATTTAATGGTATTCAAATTTCATTTTAGTATGTAATAGAACCGATTTTACTACATTCATCATAGAATCATAGAACAGATAGGACATTTAGAGACTACTTCAACAAATTCTGTATTAAATTGTTCAAAGACAATTTTCATTTAACTGAAGGATAACGATAACGTAACTAACTTCGTTCATTTCTGTTCTTTTCGTTTCAAGTTACTCACAATCGAACTAAATGCTTTTAGCACACTTGCAAATATTTTTTTTTTGTTTTCTTGTACCAATAATTTGAAATATCTCATGTTATCTAATAAAAAAATTAAAAATTAAATACTGTTATTGATTCTTTAATTCACTAGACAATTGTCATTGTTGTGAAATTATTACAACGTAACATTTTTGACAATTTAAACACACGTTGCAGAGTCAAACAACAAATTAAATATAACTTCACGCCTTTCCCAATTCTGGCATAGACAGAGGTCTAGAAAATTAAGCCTTTCGACCCGACTTTCACCGAAGATATGTTCAAAACATCGCCTTTCAAATCAGGTCTCTTGATTCGAATTCCGATCACCCAATCACTCAGCTATCGTGACTTTTACATTGCAAAATATTACAGCATAACAGACAATACAAGGTTACCATTATAAGATTATATTTTCAAGTAGAAAAAAATATATATAAAATAATACATAAATCCGCGGCTTAAGTAAATTTTCGCGTGGGATTCTTTCTAGCAAGATAACGACAGGCACAAATTTAATTCGTTTAAAAAAGAAACATTTTATATTTTCATTATTACACGCAAATGCACCTATATTATACATATCAAAGCTACGATAGCCGAGTGGTTTGATGACCGGAATTCGATTAGGGAAAGACGAGTTCGATTCCCAGGAGAAAGGTAAGGCTTGAGACAAATGAGTTTTTTCGAACTTAAAGTTCGATTTCTTTCGTTGTCTTAGACGGCAACAGGCTCGCCAACTCTCGCGTTGCCTGAAATAAAGACAGAATATTGGAAAATACGAAACTGTTCATAGTTTAAAATAATACATATCAAAATTAAAATGTTGACAAAAAATGTTCTTAAAAAGTCCAGCCGTTTAGAAGACGTTCAGCGTCACATACACACGCACGAAGAGATGAAGACAACATATTTACAAAATTTCATCAAGATCGGTTCAGTAGTTTCGGAGTTTACCTGCCACAAATGTCGTAACACGAAATTATGTGTATTTAATCAGTCCTGACACGAGAACGAATTTTCAAATTATGATGAATTCAATAAATAAAGGCTTGTTCATTATATGATGGTTAACCACTTCTAGTTTTAGTTTCGTGGAGAGTACAAATTTTATTTCATGTTTTTTATTAATATTTTACCAAAAGGGATCTTACGAATATTGTCAATATGAAGTTTTTCAGTTCAAGTTACCGATCAGGTAACTAGAACATTTTAATTTAAAGTAATGTAAATTTTATTTTAAAAACTTTTCGAAAAATTTATTGTAAAATAAATATTCTTTTAAACATTTACAAAGACCATAAAAGAAACGTCAAAGAATGACTACTGGGTTTAACAAGTAACGTAAGATTGAGAAATGTCCGTAGGGAAATCTATAATCGGGATGGAACTACGCGAACCCTGTCCCCATATCAGTCACTAACTGTCCGCTCCAGATTTTTATCGTTAAATCAAGAACAGTGGTTGGCGACAGTAATTTCTTTTTTGGTGACATCAGCGATAGCAGTAGAATTCAGAAGACTAAATTTCGTATTATTTGCTTATATATTTTGCCATTCACAATAGTTTTAGAAGTCTTATAAATAATATTCAAATTATTATGGACACTGCCCGGTACAACAACTGAAAGAGAGGAGGATATAATGTTTTCAACTAAATGTAACATATTTTAATAAGTTATTTTTATGTAGATATAAAATGTAAATATATACATAGAATAAGTAAATACATACATAGACACAACATCATACACATTGCTTTGGTTCCAAGTTAAAAGTGGTGACTAAAGCACTTGTTTATGGAATCTGAAAGAACGTAGGTATCACAAACACGCAGAAATTGTACAAAAAGTTGTTTACGTTATTGCGTGCTTCATTTATAATGCGGCCAATGATTCGTTTAACAGAAGATACATACAGATTACTGTATGTATATTATATATTCGATGAAACCTCTTTAAACGTGAAAGTAAACTCGTAGTACAAGTAAAACATCATTAAAAGAACCTATCAATATTTTTAATACAAGCGTCGCCGCGTCGGGGGACCACTAAATGGACAAGTGTAATTAGTTATATCCACATAGGTATTGAATTGAATAGAAAATAACTTATATTATAATACATCGTTGTACACTTGTACATATTAATAAAATAAAAATAAAGATACCTACTAGTTATGAATTGTACGTGTAGTTTTTCTATCCTGAAAATGCCAACCACACAAACATTTTTTAAAGAACTTTTTTGGCAAATGTTGACGTTCCGATGGCCTAGATAGTAGGGACCTTGCGGGTTCGAATCCTGCTAGGCACAAATATTTGTGTGATGAATATGAATGTATTTACTCTAGTCATGGATGTTTCAATGTATATATGAATAAGTAAATAAATATCTATGTAAGTATATTGTACCGCTGGCTTGGATACAATGATGACGGTACGATCACCACTTGTCACTCTGTCCCAAATTATCTTTGGTGAAGAGTCGGTCGAAATGACTACATTGTCTAGACCTCTGTCTACCCCTTTATGAGAAATTGCGTGGAGTTAAAAAATATATATAATATAGAGTGCGAAATACTTTTTCTCTACGTTAACCCGAGTGTTTACTCGCATATTTATATATTAATCGTGTATTTTTGTTGTATTATTCTAAGCCACAACAAAGTAAATATAACTGAAATAAGACAACAAAATAGCTAAAAGTTTAAAGGCAAACTTAAAGTTTAAACCGCGCGGGTGAGTCCCAGGATTAGATTTTACAAATTAGATGCCAAAAAGATTTTTTGCTAAATTAGCCGGAGACGATAGTTGAAAGTTTATGGCCGTCTTAAGTGCTGTCTACAGCGGCGAATTGTTCCCTTTGTGACATCAAAATCTTGATCCTTGAGAAACGATCCCATGCTTAACACTTAACCCTTTGCTTCATTGTAACATTATGGTAAAAAAAAACGTTTTTTATGTGTGACATCGGCGTAAGTTTTCTTCGTGGATATCCTAAGAGACGACCCTTAGGGTTGACAAAAGTCTTCAAAATGCCATTGGCTATCGACAGATGGCGGTATATCCACCTCGAAGATGGGCAAAATTCAGCAGACCTGTTATGGAAAGCAGAGTCTAATCAGAGTCTAAAGCGCAAAGGGCCCTGAGATCACCAAACCACCGAATCCTCCCGTCTGATTTCGAGTAATAATTATTAATAGTAATGTTATAAATGTAACAGCTTGTATTTTTGGATTTTTAAAGTAATTATTATTTCTTCTTACACTATAACTGTTAAACTTTCAATGTTAAGATTTTTTGTTTAGTCGTCACTTACGCAATTTTTTAATGAATGAAATTTTAATAAAACCAAGAGCTAGTACGACGACCTCCATGGAAGAAATGTGTTCACACCAGTTGTATGATATCGCCAGTTCAGAGGTGTCCCCGGGTCGACTCACGGATTGCTCAATGTATAAAACTACTTTTTCTATATTGTTTCGGGTCCGGGTGTTTGTGACTCTGCGTTATTTTTGATTCTATAACACAAGTGCTTACGCTACTTGCTTTGGGATCAGAGAAATGTATGTGATGTTGTTTCTGTATATGTAAGTGTTTATTTAATACTACTGTCGACGGTCTAGAACAAAGTATGTCTTCTAACCATATCGTGCGTGAAGCAATTAATTGAATAGTCTTGAAACTGGAAATTGCTTATATTGCGAGATAAACATCTCGAGAGTATGTCCTATAGTGGACCTTTGCTGGCTGTTGTCTTTGGATGTTTGTAAATCAGTTTTTAATTTATTTGTCCTATTCTTTAATTTAAAGCTTCCCATCGTCTTAGTGTACAATCCAACAATATAAATCGTACATAAGGTTTTTAGGAGAACCCATTGGTACCAGATCGAACTCGGGTCTCTCGACTCGAATTCCGATCACCCAACCATCGGCTACTGTACTATCGTGATTTTTAATGAAGAATAATGTTTTTAACAATCATGAAGCTCGCACTAACAGTAACAGAACATTAGACAAAACAAATTCTAAGCAAAACTTGATTCGTCTAAAAAAGGTAGTACCTTCTTACTTCGTTTAAATTTTTAAAGGCCTATCTCGAAATTATTATTATTATTTATCTTCACGCACAATCCCTAACGGAGTAGTCAGAGAGAACAGATCGCCAAGTGTCACGATCTCTACATACTTCTTTCGCTTCTTTCAGATTCATCATCTTCTTCATACATGCACGTCTAGGTATCCGTGTACTCTTTACCCTCCCCTCTTCGAGTAATTTGCTCACATGGTCTTCGAAAGTTAGTATCGGTCTACCTCGACACCTTTTAATATTAACTTTCGCGCTATAAATTTTCTTCACCATTCGGTCTTCACTCATTCGCTCAACGTGCCCAAACCATCGAAGCACGCCCTTATCCATTTTTGAGACAAGGTCATCTTTCAAACCTGCCATATTGCGAATCTCTTCATTTCGCTTTCGGTCAGCTATGTTAAGGCCGCACATTTTACGAAGGGATCGCATCTCCACTACATTCAACCTGCTTTTATGCTTCTTCTGGCATACCCAGGTATCGCTGCCATATAACAAAGTCGGTACCAACACTGCATTATGTATTGCAAAGCGTGCACTTTTCACAACGCCTTGCCTTTTGATTAACGCAGTCAGGGCACCATTGACTTTGTTCCCGGCAGCGACACGCCTGTCCACATCTAAATCACATCTTCCATCCCGGCTAAACGCACTCCCCAAGTATACAATTTCATTCACCTGTTCTAGATATTCCTGATTTACCCAAATTTCTCACTTCGTTCTTTCTTCGTCCCTTTCAAATACCAGAACCTTAGTTTAATTAGCATTCAAACGGAGACTATTAATTTCACATTCTTCTTTCATACACGTGACTAATGCCTGCAGTTCTGCCTCTGATGGTGCAATAAGCACTGCATCATCAACATATAGCAGACAATTTACTTTTATGTCACCAAATTTCACACCCAAACAGCTATCTTTCAGCTTCTGTAAACAGCTGCGAGATACAGTATGAACAGCCAGGAAGACATGACACAACCCTGTTTTACGCCCGTTTTGACGCTAAACATGGCTGACAGGTCATGCCCTACCCGCACACAGGCTTTACAGTCACAGTAAAGTGACTGCACAGCCCTAAGCAATCGACCATCGACACCATACCCCGGCAACAGTTCCCACATTTTCTTCCTTACAACCTTATCAAATGCTTTCTCAAGATCCACAAAAGCACAGAAAATCTTCTGGTTAGCAGCCAGAAGCTTCTCCGGGATCATGCGGAGAGAAAACATTTGATCCGTGCATCCTCTTTCAGGTCTAAATCCGCATTGTGCCTCCCATAGAAATCTTTCCGATTTCTCTTGCATCCTACGTGTCAAAACCTTTGAGTAAACTTTACTTGCTAAACTGGTCAAGCTGATCACCCGATAGCACCCGCAGTCATAATGTGAACCTTTACCTCTATATAAAGGCACAATGACCGCGGATCGCCAATCATCCGGAACAGCCACCGTTCGCCAGCACAAATTGCACAGCAGATGAAAGCTGTCCCAGACGCGTGGCCCACCATACTTGACCATTTCAGCAGTAACTCTGTCTAGTCCCGCAGCCTTACCACATTTCAAACTTCTAATCGCACATTCAATCTCTTTCATACTGATGACCTCAGTGTCATCGAGGTCCGAGTCAGGCGTACCAGTCATGGCGTCACCCCCGGATCCCCCACTAAGATCATCACAAGCATACATCTCTCTATAAAATTCGCTCCATCGCTGCATGACGTCCGATTTTTCTGAGAGAACGTCATTGGTTCCCGAAAGCATTTTATTCATTCTTAAGGCTGTCGCACCACTCCGGGTTCTTCCAACCTCTTTCCAGAAGAGTTTGGAGTTCTCCTTGAAGTTGTGCGACAACCTTTCGTCCGCTTCCATTCTACTCCTTTCACGCACTTCCTCAATCAATGCTTTCGTGTGAACTTTCTGGAGCTTATATCTTTCTTTCCTCTTCTCTCTCATATCCTTATCATTACTAGAGGCCAAGTAGTCTAACCATGCTTTCTTCTCTTTATTTACAGCTTCTTTCACTTCGTCATTCCACCATGCATCACCCTTTTTACTACTACTTCTTTTCACAGTTCCACACACGTCTTCCGCTGCACTAACCATTCCATCTCTAAGGCTCTGCCATATTTCTTCCACACATTCTTTACTGACATCGATGCTGTCCAGCTTTTCGGCTACCCTTGCTTGATATTTATCCCTAGTGTCCGCTTCCTGAAGCTTCCAGCTTCGGGTGCTACCGACCGACTGTGGTTCTGGTATCGCCGTCCGGTGGCGCCAACCCGCGAACAGACCCCTAAATCTAGTAATCACTAGATAGTGATCCGTTCCTAGGTAAGCACCCCGGAACCCTCGCGTATCCATCACCTGTTTTCGCAGTCGGTCATCCACCAGGAATAAATCGATCATACTTCTCTCATTCTCTCTTGTATACATATGGATTTTCTTGTGACTAAATATAGTGTTTGTCACAAGAAGACCCTTTTCCTTGCATATAGCCAGTATAAGCTTGCTAGAATCGTCAACCCTTTTATCACCAAACATTCCAAGCACCGACTCGTACCCTGGCCGAGCGGTACCAACCCATCCATTCAAATCACCACATACAACAATTCTTTCGTTTCCTCTAACCAAGTCTAGAACTTCTCTTACATTCTCCCAAAACTCCTCCAGCTCAGCTCTGGACGACGAAGCCACCGGCGCATAAACAGCCAAAAGGAATAACTTCGTCAGTCCCAATTTAAAGCGAACCCAGAGAAGTCTCGAGTTCACAACCTTATATTCAATCATAACATCGACTAACCGAGATGACAGCAGCACCCCCACTCCCTGGCAGGCGCTCTCGCTCTCCGGGACTCCGGACCATAGAGCTAACGCCCCGCCTGGGAGCTCTTCAGTACCGCTGCCCTTCCGCTTGGGCTCCGACAAACACACGACATCTAATTCTCTTTCTTTCATTACTTCAATCAACTCATTCGTCTTATCTCTCATGCCTCCTCTAACATTCTACGTGCCAACTCTGCACTCCGTCCTGCAACTTCCGCCGTGTCGGGCTGTGCGTGACGGGTGGCAGTCCCCATCGCCGCTTTGCTCGCTGCATTCCAAACCAACGGGGACGAACTGGTGTGCGTTGCCTTGGGGGGACGCCCTAACCCTCGTTGGCATGGGTGCGCAGCTGTGTAGAATTGCAGCCCTGAAATGGGCTGGCAGGGGTCGCGACGAGCACGCTTCTACAATGACCCCTCGATCATGATCTCAATGATCTCGAAATCTAGTTGAATTTAAGATTTTCAGTAGTTTCATTTTTGTAGCGGTACAACCATTTCAGAGTGTTACGTACACAAAACAAAGAATAAAAAAATAGGTTTTTTTGTAAACACTGACAGACGTAATAAAAGCTAAAATGAGTATCTGTGCATAAGTCAATATTGTTTTTGTATGTTATTTGTTGCATGTTTCAAATGAAAAACCTCTTTCTTTTTCTTCGTTCTTTCTCTTTCATCACAACCCTGACTTCATCTATAGGTTGCTGATTAGCCTATAATAAAACTATGAATCGTTTAGTGATTTTATTTTAGACAAAATTTGCATAAGTTCATTTTTGAGATAGTCTATTCGATACGTCTATCGCATATCATATATGTGGACGGCCCAATGTTACTACAGCGTGTTGAACCGGTTACACAGGTTACTCTTGTTTTTTTGCTAAGCTACTTTTGTTTCGATTACTTCTTCTTCTTTACAGCCTATCAATAGTCCACGGCTGAACATATTTATAGAACAGTAGCTATATCAAAAATGGTTAGCGGATTTTATGATTGTCCCGAATTTGGGTTATATTGACATTGGTTGTTTGTAGAGGGCAGCGTGCGCTGTCAGGAATAGTAAAACGATGTTAGCCTTTGTAAATACAGTTTGCATTTGGTAGAGAGGGACATTACTGTTCTGTATTCTTTAAAATTATTGTCTATGGTCGGAACGATTTCTTCGATATTCGTTAAAATTCTGTAGTATAATTTGACATAATTATGGTTTTCTCTGAGGGTGGTCAAGGGGACCTAGACAAAATAGCACCGTAAGATGACATAATACAGTAGACATGGACAGCAACTGCTAAGATGCCAGGATGTTACAGTTTTCGCCAATCTGATTGCTAAGCATAGGGCTTATGTTTTATAGTCTATGGATAAGGTCTATGTCCTGATGTCGACCTTGTCCTGCAGATCATCTGATAGTCAACTGTTCTTATAGGTCCACTGCAGGCGCTCGTAAGCGTAGAAATGCGCCTCCCTCACGCTTAGTCAAAAGAGTCACGGTAGCCGAGAGGTCGGGCGGTCGGAATTCGAGTCAGGAGACCCGTGTTTGAGCCTGCCGCTCGTACCAATAGGTTTTTTCAAAAACTTATGTAGGAACTATATCGTTGGCTTGGACATTAAGACGGCGACGGGCTAACCATCTGTTACGTTGTCCCAAATATATCTTCAGCGGAAGGTGGGTCGAAACGACTTAATTGTCTAGACCTCTGTTGTGTATTTGGAATGGCGTGTCAAGCATAGCAAGGCAGCGCTGCTGCTTACAGACGTTTGATAAATAATTTTTGTCTGATTTTTGTCGAGACTGTTATATCGCTACCTATCAGCAGCCATTGGCAATTTCAAAGTTTTTTCTTAGTCGGCTCGCATAGAAAGAAAGGTTAAAGTCTACGGAAAAACGTGCATAATCGTTAAGTTTGGTAAAAAATTGACGATCGTAGTACCCGACATACAATACAATAGTGGATGGATATGACTGAAAATAAAAAAGTAATAAAAAAAATATTGACATTAAAAAAAGACTAGACTTATATTTTACCAGTTAATAAGTTTATTTAAGGAAAGTAATATTCGGAAATTTCTTTAAAATAAACAAAAAGAACCGACGTGACTCGTACTAGTAAAGACCATTTCTTTGAATCAAACTCAAGCGAGTGCTTAATTAAACGGCACAAGACCGGAGTGCTTAATGAGCTAGAACTTCGTGTAATTCTAAAGAAAGACTGACATAAAGTTGGATGCGGTGGGGGATTAAAAAACCTTTGTAATTTATGCGCACTCGTCATTTAAATCCAAGGCAACTTCTATTAATTATTAGATTTGATTGATCGGATATTAGTATCTATTTAAATAAATTATATTTAAGTGTTGGGTTGAAATGTCAAAGTAACAGAATATTATTGAAGTACGCTAATCATACTGGAATTTTTATGATTAAATTATAGAGAAAGTTAAAAAATCAACTGACACAGGCAGTATTCGAACCCGCGACCTCTGCCGTACCGTGGTAACGCTCAAACCTCTTTACATATGGTGTTAATACTGTCCTCTAATTTATTTATTTACTTTTTATTCAAAAATTATAAAATCAGTAAAAATGAATCATTTACAGAAATAACGAAATAATTGAGATATAGAATAATACGAATATAATTCGCCTAGCATACTGGACTTAAATCTCGTGCTACATTTAAATTATTATCATTGCGTGCCAAATTTTAAAGGGGTTATTTCCATGTCATAACCATAAAATACGATAAATAAGACCTAGCGTGGTATACAATCAGCTTAATTGCATTTATAGAACAATATAAGGTAATTTGCGTCGCGCACTTATGGCAAAACTTCGAACGTATTGGGGGATGCCAAAACTTATGACATATTCGCAAAACTTTATCTTACTAGGCTAAAAAACTACAGAATTTTTTTATCTTCACTTCTTTCCCAATAGCGTTGTCAGGTCTTGTTGTAAGGTTGGTCAAAATTTTGACCTTTTGACCCATATTCCACGTAGTGCTGATTTGGAATATCGTGACTGTTGGTGAACCTCTTGCGGTCTTTGTGTCCAAATGACACAACGTAGATAAGATTTAAAAAAAAACTCAATGTAAGAATCTTCTTGGGGTTTACGGTTATCATGGTATTGTATTTATTTATGACCACCATTAATAGGCACATTATATAGACATGAGTTTTTTTTGATTGGATAGTATACATAATAGTGCACCTGATGGTTAGTGATTACAACAATCCTTGAATATAAGAAATCAATAACAATTCTTACAAAGCTATATGGTGGCAAAATAGTTAAAGATTAATATCTATATAAACCAGGCGACTACTGGGCAAGCAAGGTAAATAATTATTCAAGACTAATACAGCGCATTAGCTACTTATGATAAAAAGAGAATGTATTCTTAAATAACAAAACAAAAACGAATAGAAATGAAAAACATGAAGTACAAAACAAAGATGATATAAAAATCTGTCTTTAAAATTATACGTCTTTCAATATTTACATTGTTATTTTACAATAAATCAACATCATCTCGAAACGTCATGGGAGTCTAGTAATAAAAAAATATTCGCTTTATGGGCAATACGAAAATTTTAACAGAATTTTAACAGTGTACATTATTTTAAGCTACGTTAGCTTATGTGTTATTCTGATGTATAAAGCTTTACTACTGCAAATTTTCATCAAAGTAAGTTCCGTAGTTTTTACGTGAAAGAGTAACAAACATCCAAGCATCCTCGCAAACTTTCGTATTCGTAGTATTTGTAGGATATAATGAAACACATTTGAACTTAAAACCTGTCCCGGTGTCGTTATTATAAGAAAATTGCGAATTATTAAGCCGCCTTCTTGTTTTACTTGTGTTAATTATGTCACTAGTTTGATATATTTAACAAGAATGGTTGAGTTAACGAATTTGCACAGACACACTACTGGTAATTATTCAGTTGTGTAGTCGGTGCGGACTATTGGTTTAAGTAAAAAGCTTAAGCTAAAAAGCGTAAAAAACTTGTAAACAAGGTTTTGACGTTTTAGATAATATGTAACTGGGTGACCAAACTAAGCATCTATATTTAGTTTTATTGTAATATTAGTTCTTTTGCTTTTGTTGATTTGAGTACGAGTCAGTGGATGAGTGTAGACCGAATGGTGAATATATACTCTGCGAAAGTTAACATTAAAATGGGTGAAATGGAAGGCAGGCTGAGATTAACTTTCGAGGACCATGTGAGCAAATTGCTCCAAGAGGTTATAGTACTCGGATACCTGAAGGTACGTATGTAAAGAATATAATGAATTTGAAAGAAGCGAAAGAGTATGTATACAAGATCGTGAAACTTGGCGATCTGTTCTGCGTGAAGATTTAGTAATAAAAAATTAAGAAATAAAAAATTCATAAAAAATGAATCTACTGAAAAGTGTAATTGTGGCCAATACAAATTGTATAAATCGACACGCTACAGTTCCTAACTTTCACCGTTACCCAATGGTTAGTTGAGTCGCCTGTTTAACAAGTCTTAGGGAGTTCGTTACTCAATTAGTAGTCAGTTAATCAGCGCCTAGCAACAAACATAGACAGTGAGGAATTTATAATTTCCTTTTATTGTATTAAATTAATTTATGCGCACTCGTCATTTAAATCCAAGGCAACTTCTATTAATTATTAGCTTTGATTGATCGGATATTAGTATATATTTAAATAAATTATATTTAAGTGTTGGGTTGAAATGTCAAAGTAACAGAATATTATTAAAGTACGCTAATCATACTGGAATTTTTATTATTGAATTATAGAGAAATTTAAAAAATCAACTGACACAGGCAGTATTCGAACCCGCGACCTCTGCCGTACCGTGGTAACGCTCAAACCTCTTTACATATGGTGTGTAAGTGTAGTATTAATACTGTCCTCTAATTTATTTATTTACTTTTTATTCAAAAATTATAAAATCAGTAAAAATGAAAATGAAGTGACTTTTATTTATACACCACCTGCCAGCATATCACACGTTAGTAAAGCTTGAAATTTTTTCACTATGTCTCAACTTGACGAAATCAAAACCGCACAGAATAATCTTGAGGAGTGTTTCTCAAAAAGAATGGTCGAGTTGGAAACTTAACTTCACTCTGGTGGCCCTGCAAAGGATACAGTTGACAAAGTGGCTGAAGAATTCCGCACATACCGGGAGCTGATGTTCTCCATGCTCAGCTTACTTCGTAAGCAGATAAGCGAGTGCTCTCGGATGGTCGACATCATTGAGACAAGGCATAGATGTAAGGCACTAATTTTCATGGGAGTTGCTGAATCTGGGGCTGAAAGTTGTAAAACTGTTATCCTCAACATTTTGCACAAGATGGAGCTTTAGCTCCATCTTGTGCAAAATGTTGAGGTTTCTAATGAAAGATTCTGATGAAAGATTCTGTGACATCTTTTAGGATGTCACAGAATCTTGCATCAGGGTTTGCCATAGGATTGGAGTTGCCAGCAAAGATCACCATCGTCCGATTCTTGTAAGGTTCTCCAATGTTGACTCTAGATCACTGATCTGGAGAGCCAAGTCCAGATTAAAAGGCTCATCTGTCTCCATAAAAGAGTTCCTAACAAAGTTACGGCAGCTTGTTTTTGGCAAAGCCAGACTGCATTTTGGCATGAGAGCATGTTGGACGCAGGATGGCATAATTGTTGTAAAAACGACAGCTGGTTCCAGGCATAAAATTACCACTGTGGAGGAGCTGAACTCATTTGTCCTGAAATATCCGAAGGCTGCATCGGGCTCTTCTACTGTTGGCAAAAATGTCTCCGGTAGTTCCGGTTCCTCCAGCTTGAATCGAAAGTGATGGTTTTCCTTTCAATGCATAGGATTTCGTGGTTCGGTAACTCTTATAATAATACAAGTTTTTTATATTGCGCTTAAATCACCCATTGTTTTCATATACTTTATGTTTGTTTACCGTTTATGCCGAAGTTAATAACCATTTGCTTTTTATTTTTTGTGATACTCAACGTTAAAAAATTACATATATTTGTAAAGTATAAAGGCAAATATCTTTTCTAAAAAACTTTTACAATTCTTTATTGCTGCACTAAGAACTTTGCATGTATAAAATACTTTTTGTTTACACTTAAGAGGTTATTTGTCACAGTTGTCTGTCATTTGACACTAATAGCTTGTTTTTTTTTAGATTATTTGAAGGCAAAAGTTTTCTTCCATAGAGCTACATGTTACAGATTTGTTTTTTAACTTTATTTCACAGTTACTTTTTTTTCTTTCTTGTTTACTATTATTGTTCTTAGTGTTTGTGTATGTGTGTAAGCTGGCGGGTGGTGCAGAGACAACCTAGTTGCATCATCTTCGCATGAGTTATTTATTATTTTTACATTTATTATAAATATTGTTTTATATATTGACGTTTAGGTATATTTATTATGAGTTCCGATGATGATTCATTTCATTCTGCCAAAATTACCGCTTCACTATCAAATGATGACAGTTTCAGTTCTTTTTCTGAAACACTTGGTGATTTTCTAGGTCACATATTTAACCATTCCCATACTATGTACAATGTTTGCCATATTAATGCTCAGAGCTTACCCAGTCATTACAACGAGTTGGTTGAGGGTTTCTCTAACGCTAACACTCATGCCATCCTGATTTCGGAGAGTTGGCTCAAGCTCCATCTACTTTCGACCTCTTATCCTTTCCCTGGCTTCACATTGATCCGCAACGATAGCATCGATAGGAGAGGCGGTGGTGTCGCCATATACCTCCGTAGCAACCTTCAAATTCTTGCCTCTTCTTCTCCTAGTTTTCCTACAACTGCAGAGTTTCTTTTCCTGGAGGTCTGTGTAAAAGGTACCAAAGCTGTCGATGGTGTTGTTTACTGTCCGCCAGTTGCCAATTATTTCTCCAGTCTCGAAACGATTCTGGAATCTTTAGGGTCTGAATATTCACATCACATTATCATGGGCGATTTCAATACCGACCTTCTTACTCCTTCCTCACCCCGTTCCTCTAAATTCCTGCAAATTGTCGAGTCAGTGGGCCTCCATATTCTCCCCTTACACGCCACTCATCACAATATCAACGGGGACGATACCTACTCGACTTAATCCTTACCTCTTCCGCATCCCATGTAGCATCCCACGGGCAGCACTTTGCACCAGGATTCTCTCATCATGTCCTACTTTTCCTCTCTTAAATCCTAAAATCTGCCAAATCCCCACCTAAAATCTTACTAAGGCACTGTTTTGGTCGTATGGTTGTGGAGGACTTCACGAGGATGCTTCTAATTTGAATTGGGATAACATAACATCTGCCCGTACAGTGGATGAAAAGTTAGTATGTTAAATGAGGCTATTTTTGGACTTTACAACAAACACGCTCCTATTAAAGAGTTAAGCTATTAAAAGAGATAACTCCACAACATTACTTCCTCTTCCCAGCCAATACCTGAAGTATATATAGGAATAGGTAAAGTTCTGCACCCGGAGCCTTGTGGGTCAATTGATTTAGATGATCTTAATAGTCATTTTATAGCTCACACTCCTCTGGATCATCAAACCAAGTGTCTCACCGTTGAGTACTTAAATAACCTACTACGTCGTAATATAGATCCCTTTCAGTTTTCTCCAGTGGCCGCGGATGAGATCAAAAAGTTTATTCTTTCCATCAAGTCTAATTCTACGGGCTGCGATAACATTAGTCGCTTAATGATTATCAATATCCTAAAATATCTCCTCCCAGTTATTTCTCATATTATTAACTTCTCATTGGATTCTGCTCATTTCCCTTCACTGTGACGCAAAGCCTACGTTATTCCTTTACCTAAGGTTCCGAATCCTTCCTCACCTAATCATTTTCGGCCTATATCCATTCTACCTTTTTTATCCAAAGTACTTGAGGCCTGTGTACACAAACAGCTGTCTCAGTTCATTTACCGTAACCATCTACTTAGTCCATTGCAGTCTCGTTTTAGACCAGGTCACAGTACAATCTCTGCTCTCCTCAAAGACACTGGTGATATTTGGCCAGGTATGGAAGACACTAAGGTTACTGTAATGGCCTTGGTTGACTTTACCAATGCCTTTAATATCATCAGCCACGACATTCTTCTTTCTGTTCTTTCCCTTGCTGAGTGCTTACGGATTGGTTCTCAACTTATCTTCGGTGGCGTCAGCAATCGATCCGCCACGATGAGTCCTCCTCTAGTTGGTGTGACCTACTTGAAGGCGTCCCTCAAGACGGAATACCGCCTTGATAAATAAAGAAAATAATAAAGGAGATAAAATATTATCTCCTTTGGCCTTCTTTATTATAAATCTCATCACCAGAATCTTCATTGTGCGTATCATTTGTATGTCGATGACCTGCAGTTGTACTCACAAGCGAGTGTTGATAATGTGGCTGCAGCGGTGGAGATAGTTAATAGTGACCTTGAACATATTAAAAGCTGGTGTGACAAGTTTGGTTTAAGTGTTAACCCATCTAAGTGTCAAGCCATAATAGTTGGTAGCCATCGGATATTTGGAAGGTTAGATTCAGACGCATTACCTCCGTTGTTTTAACGGGACCTTACTGGAATGGTCTCCTACAGTAAAAGATCTCGGCTTACATTAACTCCACTCTTAGCTGGCGTACTCAATCCATGTATGTAAGTCAAAAGTTACTGGAATCCTTCGAACACTCTACCTCTTTAAAACTTTCTCCTTCTAAGACCAAAACAACTTTAGTTCAAACTATTATTTTCCCCTTATTGACTATGGTGATGTGTGTTATTTCGACCTGAATGCAGACCTTCTTGACAAATATGACTGACTTCTCAATAACTGCATTCGATTCATTTTGTAATCTTCGTAAGTATGATCACGTGTCTAATTATCGCTCGCAATTAAAGTGGTTACCCATTCGCCAACGCCGTAGTTGTACTCACAAGCGAGTGTTGATAATGTGGCTGCAGCGGTGGAGATAGTTAATAGTGACCTTGAACATATTAAAAGCTGGTGTGACAAGTTTGGTTTAAGTGTTAACCCATCTAAGTGTCAAGCCATAATAGTTGGTAGCCATCGGATATTTGGAAGGTTAGATTCAGACGCATTACCTCCGTTGTTTTAACGGGACCTTACTGGAATGGTCTCCTACAGTAAAAGATCTCGGCTTACACATTAACTCCACTCTTAGCTGGCGTACTCAATCCATGTATGTAAGTCAAAAGTTACTGGAATCCTTCGAACACTCTACCTCTTTAAAACTTTCTCCTTCTAAGACCAAAACAACTTTAGTTCAAACTATTATTTTCCCCTTATTGACTATGGTGATGTGTGTTATTTCGACCTGAATGCAGACCTTCTTGACAAATATGACTGACTTCTCAATAACTGCATTCGATTCATTTTGTAATCTTCGTAGTATGATCACGTGTCTAATTATCGCTCGCAATTAAAGTGGTTACCCATTCGCCAACGCCGTAGTTGTACTCACAAGCGAGTGTTGATAATGTGGCTGCAGCGGTGGAGATAGTTAATAGTGACCTTGAACATATTAAAAGCTGGTGTGACAAGTTTGGTTTAAGTGTTAACCCATCTAAGTGTCAAGCCATAATAGTTGGTAGCCATCGGATATTTGGAAGGTTAGATTCAGACCCATTACCTCCCGTTGTTTTTAACGGGACCTTACTGGAATGGTCTCCTACAGTAAAAGATCTCGGCTTTCACATTAACTCCACTCTTAGCTGGCGTACTCAATCCATGTATGTAAGTCAAAAAGTTACTGGAATCCTTCGAACACTCTACCTCTTTAAAAACTTTCTCCCTTCTAAGACCAAAACAACTTTAGTTCAAACTATTATTTTCCCCCTTATTGACTATGGTGATGTGTGTTATTTCGACCTGAATGCAGACCTTCTTGACAAATATGACTGACTTCTCAATAACTGCATTCGATTCATTTTAAACTTCGTAAGTATGATCACGTGTCTAATTATCGCTCGCAATTAAAGTGGTTACCCATTCGCCAACGCCGTAGTTGCGTGTACTCACAACCCTGTACTCTATCCTAACATCTCCCACTGCACCTTCCTACCTATCTTCCCTATTTAAATACCTAAGCTCTAACCACGACAGAAACTATATATATATATATATATGTATATATATATATATACATATATATATATATATGTATATATATATATGTATATATATATATATGTATATATATATATACATATATATATATATATATATATATATATATATATATGTATATATATGTATATATATATATATATATATATATATATATATATATATATATATATATATATATATATATATATATATATATATATATATATATATATATATATATATATATATATATACATATATATATATATATAATATAATATATGAGTATAAAATATATATACCTACATTTTTTACATACATACATATAAAAATACATATAAATACATACAAATATAAATGCATACACTTATACAGATTAAATACTTAAATAATATAAATAATGTATGGCATTACATAATAAACGGATATTACGATGATTCTGCCAAAGTTTTTAGGAGGTGATCTCTCACCTTCCTTTTAAAAGCATAACGGCTCTTGGACATCCTGATTTCAAGAGGAAGTGCATTCAAAAGCAGAACAAATTGAACAAGAAAGGAGGAATGGATAAAGCCTGAAGTATGATGGGAACAATGAAGATGGAGGTTGTTTGATGACCGAAGGTTTCTGTCGTGGTTAGAGCTTAGGTATTTAAATAGGGAAGATAGGTAGGAAGGTGCAGTGGGAGATGTTAGGATAGAGTACAGGGTTGTGAGTACACGCAAACTACGGCGTTGGCGAATGGGTAACCACTTTAATTGCGAGCGATAATTAGACACGTGATCATACTTACGAAGATTAAAAATGAATCGAATGCAGTTATTGAGAAGTCAGTCATATTTGTCAAGAAGGTCTGCATTCAGGTCGAAATAACACACATCACCATAGTCAATAAGGGGGAAAATAATAGTTTGAACTAAAGTTGTTTTGGTCTTAGAAGGGAGAAAGTTTTTAAAGAGGTAGAGTGTTCGAAGGATTCCAGTAACTTTTTGACTTACATACATGGATTGAGTACGCCAGCTAAGAGTGGAGTTAATGTGTAAGCCGAGATCTTTTACTGTAGGAGACCATTCCAGTAAGGTCCCGTTAAAAACAACGGGAGGTAATGCGTCTGAATCTAACCTTCCAAATATCCGATGGCTACCAACTATTATGGCTTGACACTTAGATGGGTTAACACTTAAACCAAACTTGTCACACCAGCTTTTAATATGTTCAAGGTCACTATTAACTATCTCCACCGCTGCAGCCACATTATCAACACTCGCTTGTGAGTACAACTGCAGGTCATCGACATACAAATGATACGCACAATGAAGATTCTTGGTGATGAGATTTATAAATAAAGAAAATAATAAAGGAGATAATATTTTATCTCCTTTATTATTTTCTTTATTTATCAAGGCGGTATTCCGTCTTGAGGGACGCCTTCAAGTAGGTCACACCAACTAGAGGAGGACTCATCGTGGCGGATCGATTGCTGACGCCACCGAAGATAAGTTGAGAACCAATCCGTAAGCACTCAGCAAGGGAAAGAACAGAAAGAAGAATGTCGTGGCTGATGATATTAAAGGCATTGGTAAAGTCAACCAAGGCCATTACAGTACCCTTAGTGTCTTCCATACCTGCCCTAATATCACCAGTAACTTTGAGGAGAGCAGAGATTGTACTGTGACCTGGTCTAAAACCAGACTGCAATGGACTAAGTAGATGGTTACGGTAAATGAACTGAGACAGCTGTTTGTGTACACAGGCCTGAAGTACTTTGGATAAAAAAGGTAGAATGGATATAGGCCGAAAATGATTAGGTGAGGAAGGATTCGGAACCTTAGGTAAAGGAATAACGTAGGCTTTGCGCCACAGTGAAGGGAAATGAGCAGAATCCAATGAGAAGTTAATAATATGAGAAATAACTGGGAGGAGATATTTTAGGATATTGATAATCATTAAGCGACTAATGTTATCGCAGCCCGTAGAATTAGACTTGATGGAAAGAATAAACTTTTTGATCTCATCCGCGGCCACTGGAGAAAACTGAAAGGGATCTATATTACGACGTAGTAGGTTATTTAAGTACTCAACGGTGAGACACTTGGTTTGATGATCCAGAGGAGTGTGAGCTATAAAATGACTATTAAGATCATCTAAATCAATTGACCCACAAGGCTCCGGGTGCAGAACTTTACCTATTCCTATATATACTTCCAGGTATTGGCTGGGGAAGAGGAAGTAATGTTGTTGAGAATATATCGGCGTTTCGAGTAACGTATCATTTGGTTACACCGATTCCTTGCAGTTTTAAAGACAGACCAATTTTCCTCACTTCTAACCTTTTTAAACTTACGGAAAGCCCGATCCCTACGCCTCATAGCTATGCGGACTTGTGGAGTTATCTCTTTTAATAGCTTAACTCTTTTAATAGGAGCGTGTTTGTTGTAAAGTCCAAAAATAGCCTCATTTAACATACTAACTTTTTCATCCACTGTACGGGCAGATGTTATGTTATCCCAATTCAAATTAGAAGCATCCTCGTGAAGTCCTCCACAACCATACGACCAAAACAGTGCCTTAGTAAGATTTTAGGTGGGGATTTGGCAGATTTTAGGATTTAAGAGAGGAAAAGTAGGACATGATGAGAGAATCCTGGTGCAAAGTGCTGCCCGTGGGATGCTACATGGGATGCGGAAGAGGTAAGGATTAAGTCGAGTAGGGTATCGTCCCCGTTGATATTGTGATGAGTGGCGTGTAAGGGGAGAATATGGAGGCCCACTGACTCGACAATTTGCAGGAATTTAGAGGAACGGGGTGAGGAAGGAGTAAGAAGGTCGGTATTGAAATCGCCCATGATAATGTGATGTGAATATTCAGACCCTAAAGATTCCAGAATCGTTTCGAGACTGGAGAAATAATTGGCAACTGGCGGACAGTAAACAACACCATCGACAGCTTTGGTACCTTTTACACAGACCTCCAGGAAAAGAAACTCTGCAGTTGTAGGAAAACTAGGAGAAGAAGAGGCAAGAATTTGAAGGTTGCTACGGAGGTATATGGCGACACCACCGCCTCTCCTATCGATGCGATCGTTGCGGATCAATGTGAAGCCAGGGAAAGGATAAGAGGTCGAAAGTAGATGGGGCTTGAGCCAACTCTCCGAAATCAGGATGGCATGAGTGTTAGCGTTAGAGAAACCCTCAAGCAACTCATTGTAATGACTGGGTAAGCTCTGAGCATTAATATGGCAAACATTGTACATAGTATGGGAATGGTTAAATATGTGACCTAGAAAATCACCAAGTGTTTCAGAAAAAGAACTGAAACTGTCATCATTTGATAGTGAAGCGGTAATTTTGGCAGAATGAAATGAATCATCATCGGAACTCATAATAAATATACCTAAACGTCAATATATAAAACAATATTTATAATAAATGTAAAAATAATAAATAACTCATGCGAAGATGATGCAACTAGGTTGTCTCTGCACCACCCGCCAGCTTACACACATACACAAACACTAAAAACAAAAATGTAGGTATATATATATATATATATATATATATATATATATATATATATATATATATATATATATATATATATATATATATATATATATATATATATATATATATATATATATATATATATATATATATATATATATATATATATATATATATATATATATATATATATATATATATATATATATATATATATATATATATATATATATATATATATATATATATATATATATATATATATATATATATATATGTAGGATGTGTAAATGAGTGAGAGAAAGGATAAGTGAGACTAAGAGGGAAGATATGACATAATGATTGATAGAGATGAATGAGATGAGATAGAATGATGTGTGAGGGAGAGAGGAGACGAATGGCATACGTGAAAGGAAGAAGAAAGTGATAAGACGAAATTAATATTCTAAAATAGTAAAAGTGAAAATAAAAGACTGAAAAACCAATTATTTCATTTAATCAGGATAATCCCTAAAAATTTTGGGGGCTCGTCCGGGATCATCCCAAAATTTTTACGACGTGACCGGCGTGGCTTTTTTTCATAACCTCAAAGACGAAAAGACGAATAAACCAAAGAATACGATACAATCACAATGACGACGGAATCAGAAAAGACGACTGATAAGACGGAAAAACCGGAGAAGTTGTTTGCAACCTATTTAGACGGATTCTACAACATAACCAAATTCAACGGCGATGACGATACCTATTCTGCTGTGAAGTGGGCAGAAGACATTGAGGACAACGCAGAAATATTCAATTGGACACCTCAGCAGCAGCTCATTATTGCAAGAAGATCACTAGAAGGTACAGCAGCACTATGGTTAAAGACGGAGAAGGTGTTCAAAGGCTTTAAAGAACTGAAAGCGGCATTGTTACAAGAGTTCCCTGAAAAGATCAACAGCAAAGAGATGCATGAGCTGATGGCAGCTAGGAAGAAGGAACCTGGTGAAACCTACATGCAGTACATGCTAAAGATGAAGGAGATGGGCAAGCGCGCTAGGTTCAATGACAATGTGGCAATACAGTACATTGTTGAGGGCATTCAAGATAGTGAAGTAAACAAGACTATACTTTATGGCGCTGTTACATACTCAGTACTCAAAGATAGATTAAAGCTGTATGAACAAATGAAGGAGAGGTCAGAGGCTAAAAGAAGCTCTGCACCAAAGGAGACCAGTGAGCGACAAGGTTCGAGACGACCAACGACGAGTGGCAAACAGCAGACAGGTGGTCAGCAGCGGAGACGGTGCTACAACTGTGGGGAGAATGACCATATGGCGAGCGACGACAACTTGGTGATATCTAGACTTGGCCAAACAAAGGTGAAATCGAGCGGACAGTTTCGTGCTAACGTGACAATCGACGGAGAGCTCTACGAAGACGTGACATTCCATGTAGTGCCTAGAGACTGTATGCCGTTTACGGTTATTTTAGGGCAAGAATTTCTGAGTGAATTACTGATGGTGTTATGTGATGGAGAGGCGAAGTTGTACCCGAAAGATGATGAATGGTGGAAGAGAGTTGATTGTTTTGCTAACCAAATTGAGTTAACAGGTTGTGCAGCAGGTGTAAACACTCGAGAGCAGGTGGAGCAAATGGTATTGGATTACAAACCGTGCCAAACTAAAGAAGCACCAGTACAATTGAAGATTGTGTTGAAGGACGACATCCCAGTTGCCCAACGCCCACGACGGCTGGCGTTGACGGAGCAAAAGTTAGTGGAAGACCAGGTAGAGGTGGATAGAGAAAGGCATTGCGCGGGTAAGTTTTTCTGAATATGCTAGTCCCCTGGTGTTGGTCAAGAAGAAAGATGACACTACTAGAGTCTGTGTCGACTACAGGCTACTAAACAAGAAGATTCTTAAAGATGAATTCCCTTTGCCAATCATAGATGACGTGATTGACAAACTGAAAGACGGCAAGATATTTAGCGTATTAGATCTCAAAAACGGATTTTTTCATTTGAAGGTGAGCGAGGAGTCAGTGCCATACACATCATTTGTGACGCATCATGGGCAGTTCGAATTTCTGAGGGCACCATTTGCATTGACTTCATCGCCTAAGTATTTCATGAGATTTATAACGATTATATTCAGAGATCTAATAGCAAAGAATGTGATGATGATATTTATAGACGATATTATTATTCCAGCAATCAGCGAGGTCGAAGCCGTGGAAAGACTACAGCAAGTTCTGAATGTGGCAGCTGATTATGGTCTAGAGATAAATTGGAAGAAGGCAAGGCTTTTAAATGAAGAGATTGAGTTCCTAGGACATCGTTCCAAAGACGGAGAAGTACGACCCAGCCGTGAGAAGATAGACGCTGTGGTGAGATTCCCAGAACCAAAAACACAAAACAGGTGATGAGTTTTATTGGATTAACTTCATACTTCAGAAAGTATATCAAAGACTACGCAAAGATTGCAAATCCAATCAATAAAGAAGGAACACCCCTGCATAACCTTCATTTAGATCACATAGGACCACTCACGGAGACGAGGAAGCAGTACAATCATATTTTGACAGTGATTGATGCCTTTACGAAGTTTGTGTGGCTTTACCCCACGAAGTCGACAACATCCGCAGAAGTACTGACGAAGATGCAAGCACACCAGCAGATATTTGGCAACCCTACCAGAATCATAACTGATAGAGGAACAGCATTCACGAGTGGCGACTTCACGAAATACTGTCTAGATGAAAACATAGAGCATGCGAAGATCACGACGGGAGTACCACGAGGAAACGGTCAGGTGGAGAGGGTTCACCGCATACTCACTCCAATGTTTACGAAGCTGTGTATAGAGGACAAATCGTTATGGTACAAACATGTGAGCAGAGTACAGAGAGCGCTGAACAACACATACCAGAGGAGTACAGATACCACACCTTTTGAGTTGATGGTGGGCTCGAAGATGAAATGTAAAGATGACCTACAAATTGTTGAACTACTGCAACAAGAGCTAGCAGAACAACACAACGAACAGAGAGAAGAACTGAGGCAGAAGGCCAAAGAACAAATCCAGAAAGTACAGGAAGAAAACAGAAAGACCTATGATAAGAAAGGAAGGACAGCAACAAGTACGAGCTAGATGAGCTAGTTGCTATCAAGAGAACGCAGTTTGGACCAGGGTTGAAACTGAAACCGAAGTTTTTTGGACCTTACAAAGTGGTGAAGATAAAACGAAATGACCGCTATGATGTGGAGAAGGTGTACGACACTACAGAAGGGCCGAACAAGACATCAAGCTCAGCTGATTTGATGAAGAGGTGGCCTGGAGATGATGATTAATGTGTCTTAATATTTTTGTATGTTTCAGGTGAACACTAATTTTTGATAGTTTTTCAGCAGTATGTGTAAGAGTGGATGAAGAATGAATGTATATATATATATATATATATATATATATATATATATATATATATATATATATATTAAATAGATGTAGGTAGAGGTTATTAATATATATGACACAATTTATTAGAATTCAGAAATAGATAGATATTTGGCACATATTTGGTATTAATAATATTTTGTAAATATATTATTAATAGTAAATGTGTACCAAATTTCATACAGTTTTTCTATGACCAACATCCGAACATACAAAATTTTATTTTTATAGTAGTATATAATTTCAGGTCGCTTCGATTTAAAAGTAAACAAAATATACTTGTTCAAAGTACATTTTTTTTTGTTTAACTTCGTTGCTACGATTTCTCGTAACACGGGAACTGCATTCAAAGCGAACGAGTTCATTTCAGTAACGTTTGCTACGTTGAGTAAATACCGTCTTTGTATTTTATTTTCAATTTCATCTGTATTATAACTGTTATGTGTTTTCAAAGTTAATACACACGAGATTAATGAATCAGTGTCTATCTTTCTTTTTTTTTTCTTTCTTTTTTTTTATAAAGCTAAACCAATCCCTGCTATATCGGTATTTTACAATATTTTCTTCGCCATGTCTTAATTTTTATGCGGTTCGCGTAGACAATCCTATAACAGCAACGAATCGAATACATATTACTTTATTAATATATCCATTCGTATTTACTGCGAAATTTATGATTCTTATTATATAATCTTATTATATAATATATTGATATTTCAATCTCCAGCGTATTGAACTGTGGTGCACTAAAGCTTTGGATATATTTAATATTCAAAGTAGGAAAACATGGCGTTCCTAAATTATTTTAACATTTCCGTTTCATTACAGATTCCCCTTGCAAACTTCAACCTTAAAACAACTTCCGAACGCAATATGTGTCTTTGACTAAAGAAAACGTAAAGTGAAGCTACAGCTGGACTACAGCTGTTATATAACATGCCAAAATATTTCAATATTTTAAGTGAATACAAACATTTTAAGTAAATACGAAAGTACACTATACAGTAGTCCGTATACATATATAGACTATATAGGATTTGATTTCCGGCATGCGACATCCTGTGCGAACAAACTCGTTTGCGGGAAATGTGGCGCACAAATTTCGAATTTTTTGTTTCGTTTAAAATTTTTATGTGCGATTTTTTGCGCGTTAATTCCTTTGGTGACTAAATGTGTTTTCTTTTATCTTTTTTTTATATTCACACGTTTTTATGTGATAACAACAACCAATAATACCGAAGAAACATTTACGTATGCTAGCCATGTAGCAACCAAGTAGAATGGTATAGGGATCCGGACACCCTTATATTATAGAAATGTAAATAATATGTATAGGAATTGGGAAAAAGGGAGGAGAGTTGGAGGTATCCTCCACTTCTTACATTTTCCTAATTCCTTTCTTTATAATAGGCAACGTATCTACAGGCGAGTGTACATGGACATAGTAAGTAACTTGCGACCAGGCCAACCGACAGCTCCTTTACTAGCTATAGTAGTATTTTTAGGATATATTTTAAGCTATTCGGGGAGTTTGAGATACATACAAATAATAAGAATAGGCCCGCGGTCCTGTATCTAAAGCAAGCACGATTATTTAGAGAGGACTATATTCTGCATTGGACTATTATGAGCCGTTACGCAAATAAGTAAATATTTTTTTCTAGGGCTTTGAAGAAAACCAAACTAATTTCATCAAATTATTCAAAGATTTATAACTGTTCTTTACAGCACGAGTACTTGTGAAAAATTATGCATTCAAAGCAGGTTGCGCTTGAATATGTTTATCGTCGGACTACAGTATTAATGAGTTAACTTTGAGATTTGCATGCTTCTCTTACGTTCATAATAAGATCACGCCACAGCAAATACGTTTGTTACGTAAACATCAATAATTAAATAAAGTTGAAGTTTGCTAAAAAGTCACGATAGCCGAGTGGTTGGGTGGTCGGATTTTCGAGTCGTGAGACCCAAGTTCGATCCCCAGGTGGCAGGCTCGTACCAAACTGTTTCAAAAACTTATTTACAAATTGTATCGTTTGCTTGGACATAAAAGATGGCGACGGGCTCACCACATATCTGACTGCCTGTAACAGTACACTTTTAACATAGACCTCTCCCGTACAGGACAGTTTGCCAAAAACGCCACGCTCAGCAAATGGATTGGCGATCACCTTAGGTGCACATTAGATGTTGCTTGGGTTGCATTAGATTTTGGGCTAATTATTTTTTGAGATAGATAGAACGCCGTCAATTATCAGTCCTAGTCCTTTCTCCATGTTTTTCACTAATTCCTTACCTAAATGCAAAAACACTGTTACAGTCTTTATAGCCGAGCAGTTGGGTGATTTAAATTCTGGTCAAGAGACCCAAGTTTGATCCCCAGATGGGTTTTTGAATTATCCCATCAAAAACATAATCGACGAGAAGTGGGTAGAAAATACTTGATTTTCTGGCTACCCTAGTACTGGGAATGGTGTAAAATATTTTTTAAACAAACCTTTATTTCCTCTCATCTTGTGTTACGGATGTTATTACGACCGTAACTACTTTCTTTATAGTGAAATTTTCCTTTTCTTCTTTATGTGATTCATTTGTCACTCAAACCTTTCATCATTTTATTTCTTTTTAGATTTCAATTTTAAAAAAATAAAATAAAACATTTTGAAATTGAAAAATGGAAATAAAAAATTTTGAAAAATAGGTCACTTTAACAAAACCCAACTAAGTTTTGTGTTTTTGTTACGAAAAAATAAAACATTAAGGCCTAAACTTCGCGCTTGTCTACACGATGCGCAGGATTCTGCAGTCACAGAAACTTCCTCATTAAGCATTTCTCTAGTATCGCTTAATTAAGGACTCGCTTTTGTTAATTTCATAGAAGTAGCCTTTACAAATTAGAGTAACATCGCTTCATTAAACCGAATTAACTATGTCTATTTAATTTTGACGTTATTTTTTATTAAAATAACCCGTTTTTTATAAAAGAAATTGTAGAACATTAGTAAATCAATTTATGATAATAATAACAAATAAAGACATAGATAGTGACAATATCATATACATTGCTCTGATCACAAAGTTAGTAGCTAAAGCACTTGTGTTATGGAATCGGAAACATCGAAGGTACCACAAACACCCTGAACCAAGAGAATGTATAAAAAATACGAGCCTGATCGAACCCCTCCTATGACACCATGGAAATGTATGCAACTAGCCCACGGAGGTCTTCATCAAGCTTTCATAGTGTTGTTTCTTATAGACTATAACTGACCAATGCCAATGGACCTCTCCAATAAGTATTTGCCATAATAGCAGTATTTGGTAAGCAGACACTACTTCTCGCCATTATTTTAATTTGGAATTGTTTTTGAGATATCTGATATCTTTAAGACATTGGGTATTTTTGAGATAGTTACGAGTTGAGATGCAACGAGATGGTTAATTAATGCGAAAACATCTCGAAAAAAGACCCGAGTCCACATGAGGGAGACTAGTACTAATAAGTTGTTTCGGAACTTCACTGTGATTTTACTTAACTTAAGGATACTGAAGGATAGTGTATATTGGAAATAAATAAAAAAAAACTTATATTTATGTGTAAACTCTCTGGCACATTTTTGATGTGCAATAAAGTGTACTCTCTCTCCCTCTCTCTCTCTCTCTTGATCTCTCTCTCTCTCTCTCTATCTCTATTTCTCTATGATTTTTTTCGACTTGGACACTCAGATCGCAACTTGATCACTACTGGAAGGAAAACTCCTGTAATAAAAAATGTGTTTGCAGACGTAACTAACTTTTCAAAAGGTCGTTTATACTACTTTTCACACTACTACTCTCTTCTACTTTCGCTTTGTATATTTTCTTCAATGTGTAATTGTGTAATGTCCTAACCATCGAAGCAAGCCGTCCATTTTAGAGACAAAATTATCTTTCGAGTATACTTTAAATTATAAGCAAATATAAGTACATGATATATTATTACCGTAAAATAACTGTAATAAGTAACGAAATATGTGTTTTATAGGCATCAATCAGAAACAAAGAATTTTTTGTGGAAATTTATTTATAAGAGAATCGTAAATACAGTGAACGTAATACACAAATTATCCATCTTGTTAGAATAAACAACCAAAATTATTGCAAGATATATTGTTACGAAAATGCGAAATATTTCTGATCCCAATATTCGTTCGCCGACGTTTTATTTCCAAGTTTTCTTGTAAATAAGGGTCGTTGTTATTAGACGAGACTCGGATTATGGAAAACTTTGTCTTCGAATAACGGTGGAAAATTTTGATTCGGATTTATAAACAACGGCACCAATGTATTTACAAATAATATATATATATACATATATATATATATGTATATATATATATATATATATATATATATATATATATATATATATATATATATATATATATATATATATATATATATATATATATATATATATATATATATATATATATATATATATATATATATATATATATATATATATATATATATATATATATATATATATATATATATATATATATATACATATATATATATATATATATATATATATATATATATATATATATATATATATATATATATATATATATATATATATATATATATATATATATATATATATATATATATATATATATATATATATACATATATATATATATATATATATATATATATATATATATATATATATATATATATATATATATATATATATATATATATATATATATATATATATATATATATATATATATATATATATATATACATATATATATATATATATATATATATATATATATATATATATATATATATATATATATATATATATATAGCAATTATTTCTGTGTGTATGTGTGCATGTGCATGCGTGTAAACATTTTATGTATGTGCATGTGTATGCTTGCATCCAGTAAGTGAGAAATGTTTATTATATTAAATTATTAAGGTAGTGTATTATCTTACTCCTATAAATTCAGGGGCCGTAGGTAAAAATGTCAATTTCATTGAAGAATTTGTTATGAGTGGACAACATACGATTGACGGAACACCTAACTCCAGTATTAGTTCTACATAGTGCGGTAGCAAATAAGTCATGATTACGCGAGGATCGCATGTGTGGCCTTGATGGAATTTTGTAATCTAATTCATTGGTAAGTTCAATACAATTAAATTTGTTATTGCACATATTGTATAAAATCATTGCATCTAATTGAATACGTCTAGATTTTAAGTCTAACAATTTATATTCATATAATAAGTTTTTATAAGACAGACGTTTTTTATTGCATTTATAGTTAATATACCTAAGAAATTTCTTTTGTACTCTTTCGATATTGTTTATATAGGTATAGTAAATAGGACTCCAAATAGACACTGCATATTCTAGTTGGGGTCTTACTAGCGATTTAAATAAATACAAATATGTAGTAGGATCATTGAAAAATTCTCCGGAGCGAATAACAAAGCCATACATTTTATACGCCTTATTAACAATATTTTCTATATGTATATCAAAATGTAATTTAGAATCTAGAGTAATTCCAAGATCCTTAGCTATATTGTTTGTTTCAAGAATGGCATCGCAAAGATTATATTGATATGTAACATAATTCTTTTTTTTGGTAAAAGTTATGCTCTTACATTTATTGAGACTAAGTTCTGGCTTATTTTCATAGCAGTATGCAGAAAAATTATCAAGATCCTCCTGAAATCTTTTGTAGTCATCTGAATTATTAATAACCGAATAAATCTTTAGGTCGTCTGCATACAGTAAGAAATTACAAAACTTAAAACAGTTGTTGACATCATTTATAAATAACAGAAATAACAAGGGACCTATAATGGAACCTTGCGGTACTGCAGAAGTGACGGGTTTATAATTAGATTCATAGCCCTTCAATACAACTTTTTGCGTTCTATTAGTTATATATGATTTAAACCAACGCCAAAGATTACCTCTTATGCCATTGAAAGCCAATTTTTCAAGTAGTATTTTATGATCCACTCTGTCAAATGCTTTACGAAAGTCCGTGTAAACGCTATCAACGAGTTTACCAGCGTCAAAAGCTTTAAATATGTAAGTTACATAAATTATCATGTTAGTTACAGTAGATCTTTGTTTTACGAAACCGTGCTGCTGAGGTATGATAACATTGTGCAAACTGGGATATATAGCATTATGTACTAGACGCTCGTAAACCTTTGACAGAGTGGGTAAAATAGATATAGGTCGATAATTAATAACATCTTTTTTATGGCCTCCCTTATGTACAGGTACAATTTTAGCTGTTTTCCAGATATCAGGAAATACGCCAGCACGTAGACATTTATTAAATATTGTAGTAATTGGCTCACTTATTGATACAGCTGTGGCCTTAAGGAAATAAGCATGAATATTATCAGCTCCTACCCCTTTCATAACATTTAGAGTATTTAAACCTTTTGTACGTTACTTTTACTTATTACAATATCTGAAGTTACATTAACACTATCAGGAGTTTTCAAATCTAGATTCTTAATATCTTTGATATCAAAACCATCTGTAACTGATGATGGTTCAAATACTGAGTGAAAGTACTCAGAGAAGAGAGAACACATTTCATGCCGATTATTTGTGGTTTTATCCTTATATGAAATTAGATTAGGAAAATCCGCGCAATCCTTTCTATTTTTTATGTAAGTCCAGAAATATTTTATATTAATTTTTATACTACCTTCTACCCTTCTTAAGTAGTTTAAATAACAACGTCTACTCGCAAGTTTAAACTTCTTTCTATATATGAAGAAAATATTATAATAAGTCTCACTGTTATATTTTTTCGCGTTAATCCAGGCACGATTTTTCTTTTTATATAAATGGATAAGTTCGCGGGTAAACCAGAATGGGTAAGAGGAATAATTGACTATCTTAGTAGGTATATGTCTCTTTATTATTCTGTATAGTACTTCGTAAAAGCAAGAAACAATCTCTTCTACATTTTTGTTTAGGAATAAAGCGGCCCCATCCGTGTTGGATAATTCATCGTTTATGATGTTATAATCTGCATGTTGGTAACAATATTTTATATGTGGCGTACTGTCCAGGCATTTGAAGTTATTATAGTAGTATTTTATTTTGAAAAACCCATTGGTACGAGCCTACCAACTGGGGATCTGGAAAATATCTTCGGTGAAAGATTTTGGAGGTGCTGGGATTTAAATCCAGGACTTTCAGCATGCGAAGCAGACACTCTACCACTGAGTTACACCCCCGACGGTAATGGTATCGAAAAATTCTGTGACTTTATAATGAGATACGATGATGTTTGTTTGTTTCTTCATAATATCAATGTGTACTGTGAAGTGAAACATGGTATTAATTTATTTCTTTTCTCGATTGGTCAATACATATAATTTAAAGTAATTGACAAATTTAAAAAATATCTAACAAGATCAAGATTCGAACCCGGACCCATCATCGTACTGTGGTGACGCTGCCGCCGTTATTCACTTTGATGCGGATTGCAATTTTTAAATTTCTCATTAATTGAATGAAAAAAATCTTACATGCTCGAAAAATTATATGTAGATAGATGGATAGATAGGAACAACATCTCATACACTGCTCTGATCTCAAAGTAAGTAGCATAAGCACTTGTGTTATAGAATCAGAAACAACAAAGGTACTAAAGACATCCAGACCTGAGACTATGTAGTTCTGTAATCTGTATTTATACCTACCTATATGTTGGTAATAATCAGTGAATTCCTTTACATTAAATTCACAATAGCCACTACTGTTAATCTTTTGTAAGCCGGATTATGCCGGTGGGAAATTGATGAAACATATTTTATTAATTAAATTGCATAGTTTGGATGCAGCCACGATAGCCGTGAGGTTGGTAGGTAGGCTGGTACCAAAGGGATTTTACAAAAACGTATGTAAGATTATATCGTTGGCTTAGGCATAAAGACGGCGACGGGCTAGCCACCTGGCATGTTGTCCCAAAAAATGACGGGTGAATGGTGGGTCGAAAGGACTTAATTGTCTAGACCTCTGTTCTAGTGGGTAGTAGTATGAATGGCGTGAAGATAATTTATCTTTTTAGATGCAGTCAAAGTTCTTTACATTAATTGTTAGAATAAAAAGACAACGAAATCAGTAAGTTAAAAATAAAGTTTCTAATTCGATATAATTCAGGATTTGAAATTATCACTTATTACTGAAATAAAGGCCGAAATTACTAACAACATCAAACAATTGGAGGAATCGGACAACAGTTTGCTCAATAACTTCAATAATCTTAAAACCGACTTTGAAATTCCACAAAAAAATATTAAGGATGGAGAGATCAAGATATCAGAGCTGAGTTTGCAGATTAAAAAAGAACAGCAATGGGCAAGACTTTCTAATTTAGAAATTGTGGGTTTACCTGAAAATTCGAAAGAATCGGCATCTGAATTGACAGTCAAAATAGCCAATCATGCAGGCGTAAAGTTGACAAAAGATCAAATAGTTTTTGCGCACCGAGTTCAGACTATGAATAATCTAGGTGGCCGTTCAAAAAATATCGTTGTCAAACTTCACAACCGCGCCATTAAGAATGACATTATTGCAGGACTTCGGAAAGTCAAGGGCATTACAACTACAGATATAGGGCTGAAAGGCCCAACTAAAATTTTTTTTTGTCAATGAGCATTTGACACCTGACAATAAAATGCTATTAAAAATGGTTAAATCCCAAGCGCAGGCCAAATCATATAAGTTCGTATGGGTGAGATATTGCAACATTTTTTTGAGAAAAAACGAAGAGTCTCCTGCTATCATTATAAATTCAGAAAGAGATTTATCAAAAATTGTATAATTAGTTTAATAACTAAGTTGCCCTTTAGCTTTGTATCGATATTAGCAAATCACATTACGCAAACACATCTTATGTACACAAACACAATCACACTTTACAAAAAAAATTGCCCTATTTTAAACCTAATTATAACATTCTTCCCAATAAACAAAGATATGTCATTAGTGTATACAAAAACTAAAGCCTTAATCATTCGTTTCTTAAAATCAAATCCTAAGATCATATTTTTATATCTAAACCTAAATTTTAATGATACTTTATTGTACCATAATATTAACAAGACTGACTCAATAATATGGATATACAATTTTTTTTTTAAATGGCTCCTAATTCTCATCCTTTCCATATTTTATATCAGAATGTCCGTGGCTTACGCACTAAAACTAGGCAATTTCGAGAAAGCGTAATGGGAACTAATTTTGACATAATTATCATAACTGAGACATGGCTGACCGATGGTATTCTTAACAGTGAGTTGAGTGACCACCGGTATGACCTGTATAGATATTATAGAGATAATATGTCGTCTCAAAAAAAGAAGGGTGGAGGTGTTATGATCTGTACAAGAACTAGTCTGCAAGCTCAAGAACGAACTGAATGGTTATGTAAAGACCTTGAATCTCTGTGGGTAACAATACCTAGAAAGTGCTTTAGTAATCAGGAAAGGCGTGATCTACACATCGGAGTTGTGTATATGTCCCCAGATAACTTGCTTCCAAAACGACTGGAAAAGTTAATAGATATGCTTTCAAACATAATTACTCAATATCCTAATGATCTCTTCATACTAGTTGGTGACTTTAATCTTGCCAATATCTCATGGTCTTCTTCAGGGCCTATCTGGCTAAAGCGTGGCCCAGTTGATCTTCAAAATGCTGCTATTAAGCTAATAGATCTTTGCAACCTATTAGGTCTAAATCAACATAATCTGATAACTAATAAGAAAGGTAACGTGTTAGATTTGGTGTTTAGTAACATAAATATGGATGTAACACACTCGGTGGTCTATCTAGTACCTGAGGACAAACATCATCCCTCTCTATTGATAGATGCATCTGATTTATTAATACCCTCCTTAAAAATCAAACTAATTACTAAATTTAATTACCACAGAGCCAACTATGATAAAATTAATAAAGCTCTGACAGAAATTGACTGGTCCTCTATACTAATTGGCGATACTATAGATGATGTTGTTCAAAGTTTCTACATTCAACTCTATCTTCTTATTGAAAAATTTGTACCTAAACAATCGATCCGATCGTCCTCTTATCCGATTTGGTATTCTAAATCTTTAAAGCATATCATTTGTGAAAAGCTCTTGAAACATAAACACTGGAAAATGTATAAAAATCCCAACGATTATAGGTAATTTTGTATATTAAGAGCTAGGCAAAAGAAAATACAGAAGATATGTCATGAAAAGTTCATTACCAAGATGCAGAAGTATTTAAAAAAAGATCCTAAAATATTATGGTCATACTTAAAATCTATACGCAATAATAATTCTGTGTACCCTAACTCATTACATTTAGGCGAAGAAACCTATACAAATTAAATTGACATATGTGCAGGATTTAATAAATTTTTTGAAAGTGTAATTCAAAAACCAAATTCTTCATATGATTTTTCTCATATTTGCAACGTAAAGTCAAATGATATTTTACACAATGTATGCTTTAGTGCTGAGATTGTATTCTGTATATTAAGTACACTCAAAATTAATAAAGGTTCTGGAAGTGACAACATACCTCCTGTATTTATGATCAAGTGTGCTAAACAATTAGCTACTCCCCTATCTAATATTTACAACATGTCTGTTAACACTTATGGAGCATTCACAAATAAATGGAAAGAGGCATTAATAATACCTATACATAAGAACGGATCCAAAAACAGAATTGAACATTATCGTCCAATCTCAATACTAAACACGTTGGGTAAAATCTTTGAAAAACTAATTTCTAAACATATTAGGTATTTAATTAACAAATCTCTACCGGCTACACAGCATGGATTTATGGCAAAAAGATCTACAGTAACCAATCTTGCTGTTTTTATTGATTATATACATTCAACGATGAATGAAAGACAGCAAGTTGATGTAATATACACCGACTTTAAAAAGGCCTTTGACCGAGTAGATCACGCCATTCTTTTACAGAAACTATATGTCCTGGGTATACGTGGAGATCTACACAGATGGGTAACCTCATACATTATTAACAGAAGGCAAGCAGTTGTGCTTGGTGGTGCTCACCAGTGATTACGTTGTAGTAACTTCCGGGGTCCCACAGGGTTCAATACTCGGACCGCTGCTGTATAATGCCTACCTATTTGACATCAATGAATGTTTCATTCATTCAAAGCACCTAATGTTCGCCGATGACAAAAAATTTATCACAAAATTAATACACTAGAAGACTGCTTCAATATCCAAAAGACCTTAGCAATCTAGAAACCTACTACAGACATAATAAAATTGTCATCAACAGTGAGAAGTGTTTCAAAATAACTTTCTCTCGAAAGAAACACATTATAGATTTTAATTACATAATTAATAATCGTACGATAAAAAGGGTAAACTTGGTTAAAGATCTAGGTATTCAATTAGATTCTAGACTAACATTCAAAGTACATATCGATGGCATTGTGAATAAAGCATACAAAAAAATTGGATTTATTAAGCGTGTCTGCAACTCTTTCAGTGACATAGATTGCATTAAAGTACTATATTTTGCATATGTGCGTAGTATACTTGAATACGCAACTACTATTTGGTCCCCTAACTATTTAACACCCAGCCATAAAATTGAATCAATTCAGAAAAAAATTGTTAAATATTTGTGTTATAAAGACCATAAATTATTTACAACATACTCTGAAGCTTGTAAATACTATCGTTTAGACACACTGGAACTCAGGCGACGACAACATGATATGATGCTACTTCATGGGTTATGGTCTGGTGATATAGATTGTCCAGCTCTGCTTTCTAAAATATCTCTACGAGTTCCAGTGTACAATACAAGAAACACAAATTTGTTTAGTGTAGCCTTGAGAAACTCAAACTATACTAAAAACTCCACGCTGTGTCGTATTGTTGAAACTTATAATAAATACTATTCTAATGTAGACATATACAATCTATCCAAAAGCCGGTTTAAACATGAAATCATTAAAATAAACAGGGCATAAAGCACGCACACACACACACACACACACACACACGCACACGCACACGCACACACGCACACGCACACACGCACACGCACAAACGCACACACGCACATGCACACGCACACGCTCCTCAATGTCAATATTATTAATAAGTTTAACAAATTGTGTAATCTTTATTGGCCTTACTGTTAACAAAATGAACAATTGTAAATACTTAGTGATACGCTGTATGATTACCTAAATAAAAAAAATAAAAAAAATAAAAAATAAATAAAAAAATTCACTATAATGAAAAACCAGAAAATTAGAGATCCTTTTTTTTAATTAGCGTTTTTGTAATAATAACTTATTTAGAAATTTTTCTTTCTAAATGTCATATATTGACATTTAGAAGCGGGATTATGAAATAAAAATAGATTCATCGATTTTATTTTTCTGAAGCGTTCTACGAAGGACACATGTGTCAAGTAGGTCTTGAAAAACCACAAATGAACTGCTCTTATGTGTGCAATTCAGAAATACAGAGTAAATAACAGGGAAGTAAAGAGAAAAATACAGCAATATAAACGTGGAATTCGTAGACATTTCAAAATAATACACGTTAAAAAGGAAGTCGAAAATATATTTCAAAATAATATGCATTTAAAAATACTTAATGTAAATTAAATTTTCCTGTGTTATATATTCACTTTGCAGTCAAAGGAATTAAAATAAAATGGTCGACATTTGCCTACGTGCCGCCACTCGACTGATTGAGGCAGTACTGCTTTCATACGTTCATATTTACTTTACTGATTGCTCAATTGTCGAATTATCGAAAATAAAGCGGCTGTATTTCATTTAATAAATTCCATTTATTTATTTTTTTGATTTACTTAGGGTCAGTTATTCTAATATTAAAGTACTACATACATACAAATGTTATATGTCTATTTTTTAATATTATCAAGAGGAAAACTTTGTTTTCGATTTGTAATGGATAATCTCTGGAAATACCAGTCCGACTTCAAAAATTCGGGGACCTTTCGAGGCGTGCTTCCTAAATTATTAAAATTATTCGAAAAGGTCACTTGATATTATATAAAGTGAGAATTGAAGAAGTGGGCAGTGAATTAATCCAGTTGTGCAAAGACCTTCTCACAAAAATTTTCATAAAAACGTCCTAACAGGAAGACGAATGAATGTAAATAACTAAACACTAAAACTAAAAATTAAAAACAAAGCAAAACAAAAGTATGTATGTATGTATGTATGTATTTTATTGTACAACACAATAAACATGACAAAAATAAAAATAAAATAAAAATAAATAAAAAATTCACTATAATGAAAAACCAGAAAATTAGAGATCCTTTTTTTTAATTAGCGTTTTTGTAATAATAACTTATTTAGAAATTTTTCTTTCTAAATGTCATATATTGACATTTAGAAGCGGGATTATGAAATAAAAATAGATTCATCGATTTTATTTTTCTGAAGCGTTCTACGAAGGACACATGTGTCAAGTAGGTCTTGAAAAACCACAAATGAACTGCTCTTATGGGTGCAATTCAGAAATACAGAGTAAATAACAGGGAAGTAAAGAGAAAAATACAGCAATATAAACGTGGGATTCGTAGACATTTCAAAATAATACACGTTAAAAAAGGAAGTCGAAAATATATTTCAAAATAATATGCATTTAAAAAATACTTAATGTAAATTAAATTTTCCTGTGTTATATATTCACTTTGCAGTCAAAGGGAATTAAAATAAAATGGTCGACATTTGCCTACGTGCCGCCACTCGACTGATTGAGGCAGTACTGCTTTCATACGTTCATATTTACTTTACTGATTGCTCAATTGTCGAATTATCGAAAATAAAGCGGCTGTATTTCATTTAATAAATTCCATTTATTTATTTTTTTGATTTACTTAGGGTCAGTTATTCTAATATTAAAGTACTACATACATACAAATGTTATATGTCTATTTTTTAATATTATCAAGAGGAAAACTTTGTTTTCGATTTGTAATGGATAATCTCTGGAAATACCAGTCCGACTTCAAAAATTCGGGGACCTTTCGAGGCGTGCTTCCTAAATTATTAAAATTATTCGAAAAGGTCACTTGATATTATATAAAGTGAGAATTGAAGAAGTGGGCAGTGAATTAATCCAGTTGTGCAAAGACCTTCTCACAAAAATTTTCATAAAAACGTCCTAACAGGAAGACGAATGAATGTAAATAACTAAACACTAAAACTAAAAATTAAAAACAAAGCAAAACAAAAGTATGTATGTATATATGTGTGTATACTTTATTGTACACCACAATAAACATGACAAAAATAAAATAAAAATAAAACTTAAGAAATAAAGCACAATTTTTTGACCACCTTGGTCATAAAAAGTGATGTTAGCCGAGTGGTTGTATGATAAGAATTCGAGCCAAGAGACCCGAGTTCGATCCCCAATTGGTAGACTCGTACCAGTGGGTTTTTTCAAAACTTATGTACGATTTATATCGTTGGTTTTTATCTAATGACGGCGTTAGGCTTACTAACTGAAGAGGTCCAAAAAATTGTGTTCGGTGAAAGGCAGGTCGAAAGTACTTAATTGTCTTTACCTCTGTGTACTCCAGTATTGGGAATAACGTGAATCGTCTTTTTTTAATAACAGCATTGTATCATTTTGGCATCGAGCAATCACTTAACAGACCAAACCTTTATCGTAATTATTTCATTGTATGTTATTAGACCTCTGAGAAATTTCTGTTAAGAACTTTACCTTCCAGCACATGGTAACGGAAAGAAAGCTCAAGAATTATGAAACGGTGAAAATTTATTACTTTCGTGAAAAGTTTAAATATGTTGTGAAACATAGTCGTCTCGGGAAATCTTTTATGGCGGTACGTCATTATTGTAAGCACCGTAAACGTGCAAGAGTTTATTAGTTGCTGTCAAACATGTACTCTTAAAACGAGTTTCGGAATATTGTTTTCGACACAACATGTTACAAGATTATTACAGGTATTACTAAAATAAACATTAAAAAATAAATACTTAAAAAATAAATAAATACTCTATGTATGTATTTATTTAAAAAAAATTAATAAAATAGTAAAATTCACCCCCTCCCCCAATTCACTCTAAAGCCAGCAACGCATCTGCTATGCCTCTGGTATTGCGGGTGTTCATGGGCAGTGGTAATCACTTACCATCACGTGAGCCACCTGCTCGTTTGCCTCCCTTTTCTATAAAAAATAAATGTTTCTTTATTTGGTTTTTTTAATCACAATTTATATTAAATGTCTTAAGTAAATATATCTAGCATAGCTAAGTGGTTACGTGATCGGAATTCGAGTTAAGATACTCGAGTTCAATCCCCAGGTAATAGGCTCGTACAATTGGGGTTTTTCAAAGCCCTTGTACGATTTACATCGTTGATACGGATATAAAACCGACGACAGGTTTACCACTTGTCAGGTTGTCCCATAAAATGTCTTCGGGGAAAGGTCGGTCGAAAGGACTTATCTGTCTAGAACTCTGTCTACCCTTGTAATCGGATATGTATGAAGATATTATTTATTATTTTTGTCTTAAGTTCTAATATTATGTATACAATGACGTTAAAACAAGCATAAAAGTATTTATATTAATGTAAAACTAAGACTAAAAAGGATCTTTGTTTGCTTTGCAGTGAGTTCTTTACAGTGTCGACCTCCGTGGACGATTTGCGTAAACACCGGTTTTAAAGGTGTCACCATCTCGAGGTCCCGATTCCCGGTAGGGTCTTGGTAGAAAAAAACACTTTTTCTACATTTTCTCGGATCTGGGTGTTTGTGGTATTTTCGTTGTTTCCGATTCCCATACCTCAAGTGCTTTAGCATTTTACATTGGGATCGGAGCAATATATGTGATGTTGTCCCCATCTATATATGTATTTATTTATTACTAAAAAGTCACGATAGCCGAGTTGTTGGGTGGTCGGAATTTCGAGTCGAGAGACCCGAGTTCGATCCCCAAGTGGCAGTACCAATGAGTTTTTCAAAAACTTATGTACGAATTTCATCGTTGGCTTGGGCATAAAAGGCGGCGACGGGCTCACCACCTGTCACGTTGTCCCTAAAATATCTTCGGTGGAAGGTGGGTCAAAGGGACTTAATTGTCTAGACTTGACCTCTGTCTACCCCTGTATTGGGAATTGCGTGAAGATATTTATTTATTTTTATTTTTTTTACTAAAAATTTACGACGCTTTAATTTTCACTTATTTTTTTATTTCTTAAGGTAAATTAAATTGAAGTTGCACAGCAAAGAGACTGTTATTTTATTTTTTAAATAGTAATTTCTTCTGAATACCATCGCTTCTCGAAACACGATCTAAACCTTCTGAAATCGACTTGCTTAAGAATTAAGGCTTAATTGCCTTTATAGTGTTCGTCTTATCCGATGTATTTAATGATACAGATCAAGCAGATTTAGAGATAAGGTTCGTGTTCAATGTACCTTAGTGTAAAAGTGTACCTTAAAGCGATATTAATGAACATGAGTTGGTTTTTACCTATTTTTATTGTCTATTTAATTTTTTAAACTGAAAATGAGAATATAAGATTAAAAAAAAATAGTTTCTACTCGGGACATTGACCGCTTTATATACCGATGTAAGTTTACGTAATTATGGTTCACTGTAAAATTTTTAATCATAATTATATTTTGGATGGGGGAGCCATGGTAAAATAAAAGTAGCCTACATGCTTTTCCAGATTGTAAACTATTTTGTGACAAATTTCATCCCGAACCGTACAGACGTTTGGTGTGAATACTTAAAAAAATAAGATAATGAGAAGTAATATTAGGTGAGTATATAGTAGTAGTGAGATTATCTCTACTGCATGCACTGCCACCTCTACACAACTATACTACATCTGGTACGCCACCAACAATAACTACTCGACACTTGTTTCGCCTCTAAACAAGCCATTATTAAGCTTCAAATTTTACGACGTTCGAAGGAAGAGTCGATCGTCATAGAGTCTACTATCATGTTACCTAATATATTTTTAACCTGGGGCAGACAGAGGTCTACACAAATAAGTCCTTTAATCGAGCCACATTTCACCGAAGTCTGTTTGACAACGTGACAGGTGGTTAGCTCACCGCCGTCATGTCCTAGCAACGGCACAACATACTTTCACAGACATATATTTAAATAGATAAATATATAACGAATCCGCAATTAATTAGATAGATAGATAGATATTTATAATGCACAGATAGCTAGATAAATTAGATAGATAAAGAGATAGATAAATATATAACGAAATCGCGAATTTTAGCAGATTGTAAGTTTTATATGTGTGAATTATTTAATTTATATATTTTTAACAAATATTATGTACTAGCGAGAGGAACTCGTTGGTCGCCCACGTCGCTTGAAGCATTATCAAAAATACTCTAAAACGTGAAATGAAAAAAGTTCTTCTTTCTTTTCTTATTATCTGAAAAATGGTTAACCCTTTTGACTTGGGCATAGATGAGGTCTATGATAGAGCAAGTTTACTCATGAGAATCCCGTGTATTCGCACCTTGAATAGGTTTCTAAAATATAATAATAGGTAGGTCTAAATATAGTAGGCTAAATCCTTTCAGAAATACATACTCTGGAAAAGTAATGATCGAAACGAATAGTCCAAATAATGGAAATGTCGAAATAATGCGAATAAACACCGCGCACGTCAAGACAGATCTAAGACGGCAGGAGTCTTTCCGCTTTACTTGTCGTAATATACATAAAATAAATAAATAATATCTTCACGCAATACCCAATACAGCGGTAGACAGAGGTCTAGTCTAGAAAATTAAGTCCCTTCGACCAACCTTCCACCGAAGATATTTTCGGGACAACGAGACAGGTGGTGAGCCCATCGCCGTCTGTATGTCCAAGCCAACGATATAATGCGTACATAAGTTTTTGAACCATTGGTACGAGCCTTCCACCTGGGGATCGAACTCGGATCTCTTGACTCGAAATTCCAATCACCCAACCACTCGACTATCGTGACACGTAATATTATGGTCAATTTACACATAGTCTTAAAAAACTGTACCCCATGTGTTATATATTCATTTATATCATAATAAGCCGTATTGTACAGTTTTTTCTTTGCTAAATGCCTTGAATTTGTTAATAAATTCTTTCATCCCAATAATCATAGTGGAAGTTACTAATAAATTTATCCCTTAAAAGACAACCTACATAAATGTTATAGTCGACCTTACAACATTCTACAGAAAGAGATAGGAAAATCACTTTCTGTGAAACCTTTATATGAATAGATACTCATTAAATTGGATTCGCGGTTAAGCATTATTCAGTTTATAGCAAAATAACCAAACATGGATCTAATATGTAACTTTCGTCCTAAATTTCGCAGTTAAAGCGAAACAACGTGACAAGATAACCACGGCGACTTAGATGTCTGCAGTGTGGCTGTCTAACTATATCACACGACTAACTTTCTAAACTTTGGAAATTTCTAAAAGCATTGTCGCTTGTTTAAGTCAACGTCGCAGTAAATTTAAACGACTGTTTGCTTAGTTGCCTTTAGCAAACATAATTTGAAATTAAATAATAAAATAAATAAATAAATATCTTCACGCAATTCCCAATACAGGGGTAGACAGAGGTCTAGTCTAGATAATTAAGTCTCTTCGGCCCACTTTCCTCCGAAGATATTTTGGGACAACGTGACAGGTGGTGAGCCCGTCGCCGTCTTTTGTGTCCAACCTAACGATATAATTCGTACATAAGTTTTTCAAAAACCCATTGGTACGGGCCGACCAACTGGGGATCGAACTCGGGTCTCTTGACTCGAAATTCCGTCCACCCTACCACTCGGCTATCGTGACTCAGAAAAAAAATTAAATAATAAAATAAATAAAAAATATCTTCTCGCAATTTCCAATACAGGGGTAGACAGAGGTCTAGTCTAGATAATTAAGTCCCTTCGGCCCACTTTCCTCCGAAGACGCCGTAACCACATGGCAGGATATTTTGTTTACGTCTTTAATAAAATTAAAAAAGGGTGTGTGCGATTTACACAAAATAGAAGTGAAACTTCAGTAATTCGACAAAAGAATGAGACGAATGTGTATTACAAGGGTACGATAATTACAAAGTTTATTTATAAAATAGTATGTCTGTCTCATTCTTTTCCGGCTTTATCCTACACTTTTTTGTATTTGTGTCTCTTACCTGTCGTTTTTTCCGTTGCATCCAGTTTGAAATCACAACGATTCTAAAGAAGTTTAATTTAATAAGGTTAATTTCATAAAATCAATGTCATAAATTATATAAATATTTAACATCCAGGTGGTAAACATTCCCTTGACAATACTTATAGAGTAAGTAATAAATATTATTTATCAGACATTCTGATCTGTATCTCCTTATTTCTATTATCGTGATCATTAAAATGGCCTATAAAAGTTTCCTGCAATCATACAGAGAGCTAAGAAGAAAACATTTATGCTGCAGTCATAAAGCATTATAGAAGACTCTCATAAAGCATAATAAAGAGCTAATTCTCTATCGAAGTGTTTCATCACCACACTTGGTAAGCGGACTAGCGAAAGCAGTACCAGACCACGCAGCTTAGACCCTGGTGTCATCGGTCGGCTTTAATCTGGTATTATTGGAGATGGTTAAGCCGCCCTCTATCGGAAGGCTCATTGCATGTCAAAGGCTTTTCAGGCTTATCAAAACTGCAGCAAGTCTTACCAACTCACATTAATAATGTGATACGTATGTAACAAATTATTATTCATATTCTTTCACATTAAACAAATTGCATTTCGCACAGTAGGAACGTTCGTCTACTTAATGGGTAGATGCAATCATTCCGCAAGTGCTCTTTAAAATAGAACACGTGACCGTGATGAAAAATCAATTCCCTCAATGCATTCAATTTTATTTAATTTCTCCTAACACGTATCGTTGTAAAGATGATTGCATGAGAAAGTAGTTAATTAATATTAAATATGAAAGAAGAAAATAGTAGGTAAAATAACAATAAATAAAAAAATATATGTATATCTTCACGCCATTCCCAGTACAGTGGTAGACGGAGGGTCAACCAAAGATATTTTGGGACAACGGGACATTTTTATTGTGCTGAGCCCGTCGCCGTCTTTATCGTTAAGCCAATGTTTAATGTACAGATATGAATTATTAAAATTTTTATAATAGTAGGCCTTTAAGTTAATAAAAATTCGCGATAAAACTTATATTATCTTAAGCACGCCAGCCACATCAAAGGTTAACCAACTAAGAAACTGAAAGGACCTGCCTTAATTCCACGAGGAGAGCAGTTTAAGTAATTAAAAAAAATCGGATTTTATTGAAATAACTGGATCCGTAAAAAGAAAAAGCAACTTAAATCCGATCTTCGGATTAAATGCCGACTCTTAATTAAAAATTGTCCAAAGGAATACAATTACAGGGTGTATCTTTAAAGTCCGACTGCGGAAAATATTCCTCAATGGACGAGTTAAACTTTCTTTTCCGTAGTTATAATCAGCTTATATCTGAAAAAAGTTATTGAAGATCGAATAGAATATAAAAAAGGCTCAATAGATGCTACGCGAGCTCCGTAGATTCTTAAGAAATATTATCTTGACGACTTAGGCCCTGATTGAGTCCTTATTTCGTTGTCATTACTAGCTAGAAGTTACTTGAAAGGACGTAAGGTTCTTAATTAAAAAATTACAAATGAATTATACCCCTAAATGAATAACTAATAGAAACTAAACCTCTTTTTATATTCTTGTCTAGACAATTACGTAATTCACTTCTAGTAAATTTTAAATCTATTCATACAATTTAAATTGAATTTTCGTCTGCATAAATGAGTTGCTTTAAAGAAGATTATTAACACATATGATGAATTAATTTCGACTATTATTGTATACATAGAAAAGATATTTAGGGCTTATTTACCCTTAGTAAAAAAGTCATGATAGCCAAGTAGTTGGGTGATTGGAATTCGAATCAACAGACCCGAGTTCGGACCCCAGGTGGTAGGCTCGTGTTAATGAGTTTTTTTTTTTCAAAACTTATGTACGATTTACATCGTTGCCTTGGACATGAAGACCGCGATAGGCTCATCACCTGTGACGTGGTCCCCAAGAATGTTTTTCCTGAAATGTTAGTTGAAAAGATTTAATTGTCTAGACCTCAGTGAGGAATATAGCGAAGGTTTTTTAATGGTAGTAGGTACGAATCCTGCAAGGGATAAAAACGTGATAAAAATGAAAGTTTGAACTCGAGTCATGGACGTTTATAACTTTGAACAGTCTTAAAGTCTAAGTCTTGGATACTAAAACTCGTGATAGGCTTATCACCTGTCATGTTGTCCAAAGTGAGAAAGTGAAAAGATAGTCGAAATACTAAAAGGATCCGACCTCTGTCTATTTTCGAATTGGTAAAGGTAAAAATAAATGACTCGGAAAAGGTCTTTGAAGCAGTATCCTCAAATATTTAAATTTTTTATATGCTCATGGCATAAGACAAATCCAAGACAAAATCACAAAGTTTCCATGTTTCGGTCAACAGGCTTAGGAGTGGATGAGACAAAGCGCCGACGGTTGCTTTTCTTTGCGAATGTTTTGATGTTCCGTAGAACGTTACTTTACCTTTGTCTTTTTTCTTCTTTTTATTTTTGAAATGCCTAGGTATAGTAAAGGAACAAAATAGACACACTAAAATATTTTTACTTATAAATGAGATACTTAAAGCGTCAAAAGATTCTAGCGCAATTTGATGTAATTATTTTTTATAGAAAAGGGAGGCAAACAAGCAGGTGGCTCACGTGATGGTAAGTGATTACCGTCGCCCATGAATACCCGCAATACCAGAGGCATAGCAGATGCGTTGCCTCCCTTAGAGTGCCCCCCCCCCCCTCAAAGAACTCACCAGACGAAACGCAGAACGCTGTTATAGTAGATTTTTAGATCATACATTTATTCAATAAGCATCAGCATGAGTAAAATATTTATATATTTATATATATATCTTCACGCAATTCCCAATACAGGGGTAGACAGAGGTCGAGCCTAGACAATTAAGTCCCTTCGACCCACCTTCCGGCGAAGACATTTTTGGGACAACGTGACAGGTGGTGAGCCCGTCACCGCCTTTCTGTCCAAGCCAACGATATAATTCGTACGTAAGTTTTTGAAAAACTCATTGGTACGAGCCTGCCACTTGGTGATCGAAATTCCGACCACCCAACCACTCGGCTATCGTGACTTCGTAAAATGTTTAAGAGATAAAAAAACTAGACAATATTTACATAAATATAAAACTTTCATTCAGCAATAGATTTTAAGAAAACAACTCAATGTTATTTTTTTAAACCGGATTCTACTAATTGCAAATAAATATAAATTAATAAATATTACTCTCAGATCTAAAAGTAAGTAGTTAAAGCACTTGTGTTTTGGAATCGGAAGTGATGAAGATACCACAAACACCGTCACCCGACATAATGGAGAAAAAGTGGTTTTTCTACTTTAACCTTTTCGGGAATTGAACTCAGAATTCTTTAAAACTTCCTGTGCAGCGATTTAGCGATTTACCGTAATAAAGTTTCATCTTACCACGCCCTCGGGAAAAAAGGGAGTGGCGAATTCTTACGCCGATACTACATAACAATTTATTGCCAAATTGTCAATATAATTTTTAAAGAAATTCATTTTAACTATGTATTTATAGACTTATATCACAAAGCCCTAAAAGGGAGAGTCCAAATTTATGAATCTATGTTTATAAGCATAATTATCATGAAGATTTCCAAGCGCTCATAGTGGCAATCAACACAGTGGAGTATTAAATGGAAGAACGGGTTTTCGGGAACTAGCTGCGGCGAAATGTGGGTCGACAGCAACAAATTGTTTAGAGATTTGACTATTTCAGAATTGTGAATGCGTGAAGATATGAGAAAAAAATGTTATCTAGTCAACAGTTTTGTCTATTGCATACATCATAAATTCACAAGGATTTATCAGGATCATAAATTCACAAGCATATGCACTATGTACGTAATACACGGCCCTTGTTAAACGATATCTTATTTGGTAAGCCGGCGCCGTGGACCACCCGATAGAAGCTGTATATTGAATTATTAATAAAGAATGGCGCTTGCGTTGTAGAACCATCCAAGAAACATAATAACCAATTTCTGAAGACTTTAAGAAAGATTAAAAAGACTTTGAACGTATCATAGGAACGTCAAGTACATACTTCTATGGAATAAGGACGAATGTACGATTACCCGTGGGTGTCGTGAGAGTCACCAACATATGGCGAGATAATCATCTCAAAAAGTACCAAAAAAAATTCTATAGACCGGTGACGTGAAGTAGATATCTGGTACCTCGGCCAATTCGCTTTTGTTGCGATTATGGCAATTTCTTCCATAACATCATACTGCAGTGAACTTTTACTGGTCGTCCTATATCGTTGGCTTGAACATAAATGCGGTGATAGGTTCGCCACCTGTCACGTTGTCTCAAATATGCTATTGGTGAAAGGTGGGGCGAAATGGCATAATTGTCTAGACCTATGCCTCGGTATTGGGAATAGCGTAAAGATATTTTTTTTATGAAATGATGAAGTTTAAAATAAGCTGATAGTAAGTGGCTGATACGTTGTGCGGAATAAGTTTAAATGCCTATGGAAGAGATGCGTGAGACATGATTTAATAAATATAAAAAAAAAAAAATGTTGCAAGCACCGACTCACGATTGTACTTTACTCTTATGAATTCACATTTTATACTAATATAAAATTTACTTTTTTTCTAGTGTGCTCGCGGTTTATTGCTTAATTATTTTAATACTCTTCTATTATTCATTATAACATTGACTATCAGTGAATGCTCCAATAACATAGTGTAGTCTATAATAGCTCTAAAATTGCTTCAGCAGTTAGTCGGAACAATTAAATAAACAGACAGACAAAAATTTAAAAAGTTGATTTTTTGATTTTTTTAAACTAAGTATATACTTTCATATGCATTTATTGGGAGGCTGTTAATTTTCAATTACAAACAGATACTTGAATTTAATTTATGTGTATAAATCAATCGGTTATGGAAATATAAATAGCGTATGGCCTACGCAAGATAAGTTGCGTACAAACATAATGCATAACGTTATGGAGAAAGTTTTATTTTACTCCTCATAAATTTTCATACCCCGAGCTTTTTTCTTAAGATGTAATCTCCAAAAAACTTAAACCCTAGACTTGTTCGAATTATGTGAAGAAAGTGTTATAGTGTCGAATTATTTGAAAGGCAAAATTAAAAAAAAAAGCTACTAAATAAATATATGCTCATAAATTCACTTACTAAGGAAACTCGGTAACGTCAAAGCAGTTGCCTTATGCTTGTTTGAATAATTGTTGAACTTTGCGCATCCGCTTGGTGAACAGTTTCAAACTTGACAACCGGATTAGCCGAGGGAAGATGGGCACTTAAAATCTGTGGCTTAACTCCGAGCATAAATAACACAAAGCATTGAAATAAATCTGACGATTTAGGCTGTCTGAAATAAAATATGTTTCTGTTCACTAATACGGACCAAACAAACAGATCGTGCCCGCTTTGTATATTTTTATGTTTATCTACTAAAGTTACGGTAGCTGAGTGGTTGGGTGATCGGAAATCGAGTCAAGAGACCTACGTGAGTTCCCCAGGAGGTGGACTTCTACTAACGAGTTTTTATATTAGGCAATGCGTGAAATAAATAAATAAATAAATAAATAAATATATTCACAATACAGGGATAGACAGAGGTCTAGTCTAGACAATTAAGTCCCTTTGACCCACCTTCCACCGAAGATATTTTCGTGACAACGTGGCAGGTGGTGAGCCCGTCGCCGCCTTTATGTCCAAGCCAACGATATAATTCGTACATAAGTTTTTGAAAAACTCATTGGTACGAGCCTGCCACTTGGGGATCGAACTCGGGTCTCTCGACTCGAAATTCCGACCACTCGGCTATCGTGACTCATGCAATGTGACTCGGCAATGCGTAAATATGAGAGAAAATAAAAATAAGATATTTTTACATATATACATATATATAACCTACATGACTGTAGACAAACAACTAGAAAATCTAGTCGATAGATAGCCTTGAAATTGACAGGATATTGTATTTCTACCTCAGAATGTTTGTAAATAAATAATGATTATTCCAATGTTCGAAAATTAATCCAAATTCCTATTTTCTTAAAGATAAACTAAAGAGATATTAAATTAAAGATACGTAATTTGTTTCATATATTGCAATGGTTGCCACCATAAATTACGAAGATTACTACTTATTTTCCGCTGTTAGTTTGAATTATTAATTATTTTAATTAGTTAATTAGTTTAATTATTTTTTTCATAGTGTTCACATACTCTTTGATATGCCTCCCAACCGAAGTATCTCAAAGGTTGCACTTTTACTAATGTTAAAGAAAGACTGACTCACTGCGTTGTTTGGCTTAGCAAATTTTTTTATAAGTGCTTAAGGTTGGTAGGCAGATAGTGTTCAAAGGAGGAATAAAATATCATAATATTATCTTTGAATTCATAATTTGAAGTCATGTAAAAAAGAGCAGTAAAACATGTACACTCTGGCTTTCTTTTACAGAACCCTCTTATTTCTTAGAACTAGGGTTTCTTGATATGAATATATAATTTGTAATTTTACTATTTTAATCAAATTCATGTCCAACAAATATTCTATTCTCATACGATCTCATAATGTTATAAATATTGTGTGCAATAAGTTGTTAGTTTTGCATCCGACTGTACAGTAGAATAAGATTCGATTGGTGAGCGTAGGTATATATGTTTCTATGTATTTATGAAACTTATTTAAAGCACTATATCCTCACGCTATTCTCAATACTGGGGTAGACAGACGTCCTGACAATAAACCTTCTTCGACCAACCTTTCACCGAAGACTTTTTTTTTTTGGGACAACGTGAAAGGTTGTCGCATTCGCCGTCTTTTAAGTCCAACGAAATGTTATAAATTGTACAAGTTTCGAAAAAACTCATTGGTTTGAACTTACCACCTGGAACGGACTCGGGTCTCTTAACTCGAATTCCGATCACTCAATCACTTCAATTTCTTCTCCTCTATTCTTCTTCTAATATTACATATCCACGGTACGGAAATACCTTGATCTTTAATATGCCAATAGCACAGAGATTACTTTCAAAGTCAAATAACCAAGTTGCAGACTTATTGACAACGGCTTTCACCATTATAAAATTTTTTTTTTATTATAAAAAAGGGAGACAAACGAGCAGGTGGCACACGTGATGGTAAGTGATTACCGCCGTCCATGAATATCTGCAAAACTGGAGGAATAGCGGATGCGTTGCCGGCCTTTGAGAAAGGTATAGGCTCTTTTTTTGAAGGTCCCTAAGTCGTATCGGTCCGGAAAAACCGCTGACGGCAGCTCATTCCATCAAGTGCAAGTGCGTGGCAGAAAATTCCGCAAAAAAGCGCACTGTGGTGGAATGCCAAGCATCAAGGTGGTGTTTATGAAGTTTTTGGTTATGCCGTAAGGTACGATGGTGAAATTCAGGGGCTGTGATTAAAAAAATATAAAATATCTTTACGCAATTACCACCCAATACACAAAGGTCTAGTCAAAAAAATTAAGTCCCTTCGAACCACCTTCCACCGAAGATATTTTCGGGACAACGTGACAGGTGGTGAGCCCATCGCCGCCTTTATGTCCAAGCCAACGATGAAATTCGTACATAAGTTTTCGAAAAACTCATTGGTACTGCCACCTGGGGATCGAACTCGGGTATCTCGACTCGAAATTGCGACCACCCAACAACTCGGCTATCGTAACTTTTTTCTGGCTCGGATTTTTTCGGAGCACTGCCCGTAGTAGATCTTGTAGAAAATGCAAAGAGATGCAACATATCTTTGCAAAGGCAGGGTATCTAGCCGATCGGATAGAGTATGGTCGTCGACTATTCGAGCCGCTCTTCTTTGGATACGGTCAAATGGAAGGAGCTGACACGGGGGTGCGCCCGCCCAAAGATGACAACAGTACTCCATGTGCGGCCGAACCTGCGCCTTATAAAGTTGCAAGCGATGGGCCGGCATGAAGTACAGTCGCGCTCTACTGAGCACGCCAAGCTTTTTAGAGGCCAATTTGGCCTTCCCTTCCAAATGACCGCGAAACTGAACGTTGCTCGATATATCGACCCCAAGGATTCCGATCAAGGCTGAGGCAACTAGGGGAGTGCTCTCAAAACGAGGTGATACGACGAAGGGTTTCTTTTTAGCGGTAAACGCGCAAACTTGTGTCTGTTTAGGGTTGAACTGGACTAAATTTATTCGGCCCCTTTCCGAGATTTTGTCTAACAAAATCTCGACTTCAGACACAAATTTGTTCCGGTACTCGTCGACGTGTTCCCGAAAAATAATGGCACGGCCGGTGTATAGAGCATCACCAGTGCTGTCGTCTGCATAGCAATAAATGTTACTAATTTGTAACAAATCCAATGATTTGCATATCAATATATTGCACATCAATATATGCAGAAGAAACAGGGTCGGCGATAGCAGAAAGCCTTGTGGGACACCAGCGTTCACAGATTTGGAGTCCGAGCATGCACCGTCAACTACGACCTTGATGCTCTGGTCTGTGAGAAAATTAGTGACCCAATGACAAAATTTCTCGGGACGCCCATATGACGGAAGATTTGAGAGAAGCGCTTTGTGCTATACCCGAACAAAGGCTTTCGCTATCTCCAAACTAACTGCCAGGGCCTCACCCTTGCTCTCTACTGCCTTCACCCATCGATGAGTGAGGTACACAAAACCCCGACGGAAGCCGTACTGACGGTCATTGATCAACTGGTGCTCCTCTAAGTACCTGAAGAGCTGACAGTTTATAATGGACTCCATTATTTTGGAGAACAAGGAAGTGATGGCGATCGGTCTGTATATACCCGGATCTGAGCGGTCGCCTTTCTTAGGGATCGGGTGCACCAAATCTGTCATCAGGACGAGGCCTTTAGAGTAGGAGTACAAGAGAGAAGAAAAGACGCGTTAGAACCGGTACCATCTCTGGAGCACACATCCTGAGCACAATAACATCGGGCCCACTCGACTTCTGATTGCCCAGGGAGAGAACTGCTTTTTGCACTGAGCTCTGAAAAAACCGGATGTCCGGCATACAGCACTCACTGCACGGGATGGTCGGCGGTGAGTTCCCCCAGTCATTAAGAGTCGCGTTTGACGCAAAAAAAAAACCTAGAAGACGAACTAGTTTCTCGACAATTCTGCCAATATACTAGGACTTTGCCGCAGTAATTAGTCTTATGAAGGACCTGGCGGCAGAGTTATACTCCTTAAAAACACTAGTTTTTAAATCCCGAGAGGCCGATGCTTTAACCCTGGCTTTGTAGCACTGCTGCTTTTGGCGAGATGCCATTCTGCAGGTGCCACGAAACCAAGGCTTTGATCTACCACTGATGAGCACCACAGAGGAAGGAACGAAGAGTTCCATTTCTTGGAGCACCACATCATAAATTATCCAAATAAAAAGCTCTGTTAAACCTTTTTTTTTTTTAAAAAAAAGAGAGGCTAACTAGCAGGTGGCTCACGTGATGGTAAGTGATTACCGCCGCTCATGAACATCAGCAATACCAGAGGCATAGCAGATGCGTTGCCGGTCCTAACCTATTTAGGTTTGTTCCCTGTGGCTACCGACAGAGATTATGTGTTAACATAAGTAAGTAAGTGAGCTATAAATTCAGCAGCTTCCTTATCTTTACAACTGATTTGATATTGATTACCCTGGTTCTGCTGCAAATATTTTCAAGCTTATGTAAAGTTAAACAATAAATGTTTGAGTATTTCGGCATTAAAATCTTAGTAATTAAACTGTAAAAACCTTAGAATAGAATTGAAAAATTATGTTGTTCATGTATTAAATCAGTTATGCTTGAATATTTAAGTATAGATATAGTACTTAAACAACGATACCTGAAATTTTTACGACTGTATTATATTGCATTACTTATTGTGTTTGGTACGTGACAGTGGATGTTAGGATAAACCAACCGACGTCAGTTTATTGTCTCGTAAATTCTACTTTATTAAATTTTCACAGCGGGGAATGTTCATTGAATACGTGGCGAAGAAATAAATTATTAAGTTTTCTCCAACCAAAACAAATTTCACAACTTTACATTTATTCTTAATTTGGTGCATGACTAACTGATTATCATTACATGGATAGGTTTTTACATTTTATTTATTTAGATCTTTTTTCGCTTTTTGTCCATACTGATACACAGGGGTGTAGAAAATTAAGTCCTTCAGAAAAACTTGTCTTTCAACAAAACACCTTGACTTGATACTACCAACTATTATCTCAAATCTGAAAAATTAAAATGAAATATTACACGCCGAAAAACAATGGTTGCAATTTGTTGGCAGAATTTAGTAGGAGATTACAGATTAAATAATGAGAGTCATTTGCCGTGTGATATTGAAGCAAGAACACATTTCCTCTTTCTTTACGTGGGTGTCTTAAGAGGCGATTACGGGAAAAAATTTCTTCAAGCCGTTCCCAATACAGGGGTAGATAATGAAAACCTTTCAAACCACCTTCCACCGAAGACATTTTTTGGGACAACGGGACAGGTGGTGAGCCCGTCGCTGTTTATGTGTCCAAAACAACGATATAACTCGTACGTACTCGTTTTTGAAAAAACTCATTGGTGCGAGACTTGGGGGTCGAACCCGGGTCTCTTGACTCGAATTTCGATCACCTAATCACACGTCTATCGTGACTATGGGAAAAGCCTTCAAAATACCATTGGTTGCCATCTGATGGCGGAATAATTATATCGAAATATACCAGACCAAAGTGAGCAAAACGGTTACGTGCCATACCAGAAACATTTCACCTCAGACGCTGAGGTGGAATATTTACTATTACTTTCGTCAATTCGCTTACCAAGCGTGGCAGCTATGGCAAGCTCTCTCATACTAGAGATAATTAAAATAAAATATTAAAATAATTTAATAATAATTTTAATTTCAAGGGGATTTTAGCTTCGACTCGATAGACTAGTTGATGGTTAATTAGCCTTCGAAGCTATATTATTATAAATGAATATTTTTTAAAAATTTATATGTATTTATTAATATATGTTATTATACTGTACCGTTCGTTTGATAGTAGATGGCACTGGGGTCTCCAACAGGGCTGGAATTCAATTGTTTAAAAAAAACTCTTATTTATTTAAGTTTATTCGCAATAGATATGCCGACCGCAACTCCGAACTGCAAAGTTTTTGACATTTTTTTGAATAGCCCAACCATTATAGAATTTCAATCATCAATTCAAAGTTCCATAAATATTTATAGCTTTATAATGACGTTTGCAAACAAAAGCTCTTAAGGCTCTTTACGGGCCGCTTGTTATGAAAAGGAGACTTAAATTAATTTTATTTCTCTTAAGAATTTTTTTTTCTATTCTGTTTATTCTCAGAAATTTATTTATTTAGAGGAAACGATTAAACACTACATGATATATTTATCAGTCTTTTACTCGATGAGTTGATATAGACTTATAAAATACATCATATAACTATCATAGAAAAGGCAAAACTAAATAACGGCGGAAGTAGGTAGTCTACAAATAGTCAGCTCAATTGATGACAAGAATACACTTAGCAACACTTCATTAAAATGTATTTAAGAAAATAAGAAAGTAATGTTTATTTCAATTATTCTATAATTTTATTGTGTGTTAGGTACACACAATAAAATTATAGAATAATTGAGTGTTGATTTAGACTTATAAAATACATCATATAACTATCTTAGAAAAAGCAAAATTAAATAACGGCGGAGGTAGGTAGTCTACAAGTAGTCAGCTCAATTGATGACAAGAATAAACTTAGCTACACTTCATTAAAATGTATTTAAGAAAAAAAGAAAGTAATGTTTATTTCAATTATTCTATGATTTTATTGTGTGTACCTAAATAAGTCAAAAAAAATGTGAGCCGTCATGGGACGCCTGGCAGATGTGAAACATCGTGTGTGTACAAGTAATATGCATAAAAGATAATATTATTACAGGAATGAAAAAATGAAGTACTAACAAAATACTAATGAAAAAATGAAGTATTACGAATTTCTTACAGAAAATGGTAACTTTATTTAATAAACATTTATTTACATTTGATATAATAATTCGATATTAATATAAAGTGGCCACAATTTAAATATTTGCTCTCTCTATCTCTGTGACTTCAGTTATAGTTATATTCGATGTTTCCTCTGCCGGTATTACTGTGACGATTGGTCGATGATAACTAAACTACGTTACAAAAGTCCCGTAGTAGTAAAGTCCCGTTGTCCCGAAAATATCTTCGGTGGAAGGTGGGTCATAGGGACTTAATTGTCTAGACTTGACCTCTGTCTACCCCTGTATTGGGAATTGCGTGAAGATATATTTTTTAAGATTTTCACAAATTAAAAAAGACAAATTTAAAAAGACACGACAGCCAAGTGGCCAATATTTATATATTTATTTAATACGTTACAAAAGTATTGGATGAAACATTATCAAGATATCTCACAATTACAGCATCTATAGTTGTTCCATATTTGGTAGTAGATTCTTTTGGATTGTTGTTGATTTGCAATTGAAATTCTTTTTGAAGAAATGTCATTAATGGCAGTGCTTCAGCTCTTGCAAATTTACATTAAAATCTCCAGCTAATTTTAATGGTAGTTTATGTTTATTCGTTTTAAAAATTATTGAACATTTTTGACTATAAGGAAATGACCTTTCATGTAAAAATGAAATCTTAATATAATTTACATAGTCACTAATGTGAATAATATGAATATATGTAATTAATTAAATATAAAAAAGGGATTTCAGTGTTTAATTATAAACCTTAATTCTCAGGTAATAGGGTATAAATTAGTATACCTTTGTATAGCGTGCGTGCGGGCATGCATCGCCACGCCAGAAATCGGTTTTACGTGCGGCTATAGATGTTTCACATCAAAAACTTTATTTCTTGCTACAAGTCTGATAATTAATTAAACTTACATTAAGGATGTATTCAGGGGTAAAATGTGACACAACATAAGATCTACGCTCAATATACGTCACGAGTAACCGGAACACTGATTTTCAGGGCAGCCTATTTTAAACTGATATAAGAAAAGAAACATGTGTATTATATGAAACATTTTTTAAATAAAGTCACGATAGCCGAGTGCATGGGAGTTTTTTTTTTCTATAGAAGAGGGAGGAAAACGAGCAGGCGGCTCACGTGATGGTAAGTGATTACCGCCGCCCATGAACACCTGCAATACCAGAGGCATAGTAGGTGCGTTGTCTGTCTTAGATAATTGGAGGAGGGTGGTGTGTGAGCCTCCGGCTACCTGCACTCACCAGACGAAACGCAGAAGTTTATTAGACTTCTACTTCACGCCGGTATTCTGTGAGGTCGTGGTACTTCCCCGGTCGAGCCGGCCCATTCATGCAACAACAAAAGTTGATGCGGGGCTCTACCACTGTAAAAATGTCGGAATTTCGTGTCAAGAGACCCGAGATCGATCCCCAGTTAGCATGCTCGTACTAATAGGTTTTCAAATACTTATATACAAATTATATCTATGGCTTGGACATAACCACCACCTGTCACATTGTCCCGAAAATATCTTCGGTGGAAGGTGGGTCGAAGGGACTTAATTGTCTAGACTAGACATCTGTCAGCCCCTGTATTAGGAATTGCGTGAAGATGTTAACTATATATTATATTTATTTTAAATGGAACACAATTTAAATAATAACAAATTTAATAGACTCAGGCGTTACGAGGCGGAAATTCATAATTATTAATATGTCATTATACTGCTATAGGGTAAATTCCCGCATGCAAATTTAAATAGCTATGTTACCTGATCCGTAGATAAGAAGTGCACCACCCTCCATCCTACAGATGCGTGCACTAATTCTACTGAATACACCACCACCACTGCACTAATGTGCACTGTTGTACTGCTAATTGAACCAACACACGTCTCTAACTCATCGCTTTTAAATATTTTTGGATAGGTTAGTTTAAAAAAAAAATTGGGACTAATAATTTGGAAATGTGTAATATTAAAATATAATTGATAGAATAGATGTGAAATGATGTGTGAATAGATGTGTAATATACAAATTTAGTTATTATCCTTAAGTATAATATTATTTCAATTTTATGTATGTTCTATGTTTATTTTCTATTATATTTATATTCTCACAATATATCTATAATTTACTGATGTGTCAGAAGGTGGTGCTATTGAACCACATCTATAAAGGAATACTTTCACATTCAAAATCGCTATAGCAAATATTGGAATTACGTACATTATTCGAACACAATATTATGTTTGAGAACAAATTTAAAACTAACAGAACGTTTTGCTGTGCTGAATAACATCATAATATATTCAAAAACTTTTACACAGGATCAGTAGCGTAGGGAATAATATATGAAATATAAAGTTCGAATCTCACGAATAAGGCTTGTACCAATGAGTTTTTTTTTCTTTCAAAACTGGAGAACGATTTGTTTAAAGATGAGATTATACTTGAATGAAAATAAAGTTTTTTTTACGACGTAAGAATATACCACACCGTTTCCTCTATTGGGTACCGTAAGAGGTGACTAAGTTGTGACTAGGGACCACATCGCATACAACACCAATTTTTAACGTCAATTTGTAATTTAATCGTTTCAAAAAATTGTTTATAATTAAATGGAAAAAAAGGCTCTCAGTGAAAATTATACGCCGTATTCTTAATTTAAGCAGAAGACAGACGTTGCTATGAAAATGTTCAGCATCATTTTCGACGCTCTCCGGTCCATTAGTGAACAATTCCACTTTCCTTCTTTTATTCAACGCTGATTTCGTGGATATATTTGTCCACTTAAAACGCAGATGCTTAGAATTCTACGAATAAGCGATTTCCTTTTTTGATTGTAGAAATTCGCCATGCTTCTATTAGAAGGAAATATACAAAAATGACCACTGTGGACAAGTAGCACATACGCCGGTTTTCATGTTCTCGCCAGCTCTAGTTTCCGGGTTCCAATCCCGGTCAGGTCAAAGTAGAGAACACTTTTTCTAAATTATCTAGGGGTTGGATGTTTGTGGTACCTTCGTTGTTTTTGATTCCATAATAGAGGTTAAGCTACTTACTTTGGTATCGATGCAGTGAATGGGACGTTATTACTATCTATGTACGTATGTATAATTAAATTAATTCTATTTTGTCGCTTATATTATTTTAATATGGCATTATGTCTTTATATTATGATATGTTATTCGGTATATTTTAGAAAACAAATATTATTAAAATTTAACGCTTTTATAACAGTAGTAAACAAAATGAATATTATTACATGGTATAATGGTAAACAAAACTTTGCTGGCATTGACTAAATACTTTGTGTTACCAACAATGCGTTCGAAAGACTAATTGAATTCTTTTATTAAAATAAAGAAAATCAATTTCGTCAAATTGCATGCGCAAATTACACATACTTAAGTCGATGTCTTCGCAGAGACTTTTAGCATAAGTAGTAGCTCTTTGATGTTTTAATTTTGGAAAAGAAACAAAAACGTGTCTGTGGTGAGTAGAAAGTCTCGCTCGTTCCCTTTACAAACAAAGCTCTTGTCGCATTCCAACCTCCCAACACAGTGCTTAACGAAGCAGGAACGAGACCACTCTGCAAATGCAGGATGTGCCGTCTTATGTATAGAGTAATGATATCATTTCGGAAGTTTTAATATTGACACAATTCACACATACGCATAGTCTCTGACGGGGTTGCCAGAGAGAACAGATCGCCAAGTGTCGCGAACCTTATATACCTCTTTCGCTTCTTTTAAATTCAAAATTTTTTTCCATTGCCTAATATTTTTGTTTGATGCTGAGATAAATGTAATCCGTCGAGCAAAATTATTCTTCGGGTCTCGCCCAAAGTATTGGTACAATTTTTTGGGATGAAAACTAACGAAATTTATTTCACTTTGTTGTGGCGTGATTGAGTAACAAACATGTATCCATTCAAACTACATTATAGTAAGATAATATGATAAAGGAACGTGCAAGACTTCACAAAAATATTTTTAAAATATGAGCAAAGGATTTCTTTTTATATAACTCTCTATGACATTTTAGTCTATGGATAACACAAAGTGGGAAGAGCGTTATTTTTTTATATCCCTGTCATTTGTGTCTCATAGTTGTTTAAATATTAATACGTTTTAAACTTTGCTTTTGTAACTGATATCACCAGTTTACCAGAGTCGTGGTACTCTTAAAATTGAACTTTTCTTGCATATAAAAAAACCAAATAAAAAGACCTCCATGTTTTCGTACTTGTATTTTTTTTGTACAACCGTTACAACACTATTTATGAAATAAATTGTTTAATTGAAAAGATGACGACATTCAAAAGAAACGAGCAAATTAAATTAAATTAATTAATCAACAACATTTCATTGAAAGATTGCAATTGTAAATTCTTTTCCCGATATTTTAACATGTTATGTTTCGATTTATTTTTTTCATTAAAAACATTTCTGATCATAATTATAATTATGACTCGATAGTTTCATGGTCACCTTCGAATGTGAGAGTTTCTGGTTCGAATCAGGCTGGGGGCACACAGTTTAGTAATGAATATGAATATTACGAAAATTTGACTCGAGTTATAAAGTCGAGAGTGTAAAATGGAGCATGAGTCGAGAGTGAAATATAAGCACAATTCATGTAAATATACAGTTGATAGGTGGTGGTGGTGTACCACCTGTGACGTTGTCCCAAATAAGCTTCTTGTGTAATTAATAAGTTTGGTCAAAGGAGGGCTTGATCTCTGTCTACTGTTTAGAGAATTTTGTGAAGATATTTCTATATATGTGTATTTTTCCAGATTCTTACCACCTTTGTATCTTCACGCAATTAAAAATACAGGGCTAGACAGAGGTCTAGTCTAGACTATTAAGTCCTTTTAACCCACCTTGCACCGAGTGTATTTTCGGGACAACGTGGCAGGTGGTTAGCCCGTCGCCGTCTATATGTCCAAGCCAACGATATAATTCGTACATAAGTTTTTGAAAAATCCATTGGTACGAGCCTGCCACCAGGGGACTGTATTGACAGTATAGTAGAATGAGGTAAGCTTACTTTTTAATGTATTTAACCAACTTAATAAAAAAAATATCATATTCACTTTACTCTAATATTTAATTGCATGTTGCTCGGAGGTAAGATAGTTGCCACGGTGCAGCAGAGTTTGTAGGTTCGAACTTCGGCGGTGTCAGTTTATTTTTAAATTTCTCTTTAATTTAGTAACAAAAAGTCCAGCGTAAAAAGCTTACATGCTTGAAAAATTGAATGGAAACCACATCCATTCAATTTTTCAAGCATGTAAGCTTTTTACGCTGGACTTTTTGTAGTAAAAGTTTACTATATGTAAATATTTTTTTATTTATGGTTTAAAAGTAAACAGGTAAGTTACAAAAATTTAAAAAGTATATAATGAAATGTAATCAAATTCATAAAAGTGAATTTGAATTTAACCATAATACTACAAGTATGAGTATTAAATATTATACAAAATTATTTTTTTAGATAACTCTCTTTTGAAGGAAACTTTTTAATAGAATATTGAAAACAAACATTTGCCTTATTATAATATTTTCGAATACAACGGATAAAGTGTACCGTTCGAACCAAGTTTTGCTACAGGTAAGAAAAAGGAACTTCAGTTTCATTGTTTTGTTAAGTTTACGCCTATTTTTATACGTGACGTTTTATTATTTTATTTACTCAATTTCTGGATAGTCAGACACATAGAGTTTTTACACAGTTTTAGTAATTTGAAATCGCCTTTTATTGTAGCTTCTATCCTCACACATTTGGAATTACTGAGGTAGCCAGAAGTCTAGACAATTAAGTCATTTCGTTCCACATTTCACCGGAGCGTATATAGTGACGAAGGGACAGGTAGTAAGCCTGTCGCCGTCTTTATGTCCGAGTCTAAGGTCATATACCAAGCACTTTCATAAAATGAAACGAATTTTAACGTATTTTATTGCATATTTATTTAGTGTTTTAAAACTATTTTACATCTCGACAATACGGATACTTTACAGTATCCGTGGTCACGGGAGGACTGAGGCCTTGAACGTTCCGCTGACATTGTTAGTTTTGACTACTGTCAACTTTTTGACGTTTATTACATCAAAAGTAGTTTATACTTAACTACAGCATATAATAAGTGGGACGGATGCGCTTTTATACTGATTATAGGCTAGGCATCCTTAACAGTGCATTTATCTGTAAATAATACGTCTTGTTACTCAACCTTTAAGTCGAATGCACCAGAACTTACATATACATGCATCTAATCGACCTCTAATTTTTCGTGGGCATCGAACCCACTCACCTAAATGAACTTACTAACCCAACATTTCGATGCTTTAATATTTAACCAAAACCCAGTCAATCATCAAAATTTTGCAAATATGTAATTCCAAATTACCAGGCCTATATAACGTAATAACATGAGTTCAGGAATAAAGACGCTCATTCGCATTACTCAAGCCGTGAATCGTCTCTCGCTCGCGGCTTTTGAGAACTTTTTTGCTGCGCCGAGTAATTGCTGAATCTTCAAATTAAGGATTAATTTTACGGATTGGCAATTTTCTTAAAATTCCTTCTGTATCTTTGCCAAAAATAAATTCAAGTATATTCTTGTATATTTCTTGTCGCGTGATAACTACGAACGATTGTACCAGAAGAAAAAACATACCCTTTTTCTTCCCAAGGGTGTCGTAATAGGCGACTAAGGGAAAAGTTTAGAAATATAATTTCCTATAGCCAAAAGGATAACCGTTTTGAAATTTACCAGATCAAAATTTAGCAGGCCGGTTACGGTCTGAGGTGCTAGCTATCCGGTACTGCAATCGCATCACTTTGTCAAACGTAGTGATTATGGAAATTCCTCTTATAGATGAGAGGCGTATATCCTGCATTTGAATTGGAAAGTCCTTTATGATGATCGGTTTTGGTTATGGATTGGAGTATATATGAGGTCGTAATATCAAACTTTTTACTCTAACATATACAGTTTATTACATTTATCGGGGTATAGGCGTCGTATCCGCTCTGCTAATGGCCTGAGGAAGTAATATAACGCTGAAGGATTGGCTTGAAGCGAACTTAAATGCGGGAAACATTCATTATTCAACTTTAATGGTAGTTTTTGACGAATACATATCCGAATATATATATATATATATATATATATATATATATATATATATATATATATATATATATATATATATATATATATATATATATATATATATATATATATATATATATATATATATATATATATATATATATATATATATATATATATATATATACTTGTGATGTGAAAGTCACGATAGCCGAGTTGTTGGGTGGTCGGAATTTCGAGTCGAGAGACCCGAGTTCGATCCCCAGGTGGCAGTACCAATGAGTTTTCAAAAACTTGGGAATGTTTTTGTATTGGGAATTGCGTGAAGATATTATATATATATATATATATATATATATATATATATATATATATATATATATATATATATATATATATATATATATATATATATATATATATATATATATATATATATATATATATATATATATATATATATATATATATATATATATGTATATATATATATATATATATATATATATATATATATACATATATATATATACATATATATATATACATATATATATATACTTGTGATGTACAATATAGTATATTACTACATGTAAGTAAAATAGGAAAATAAATCGATGACAAATACATTATATATTGTGCTTCTCACACAGACAGTTTGTCCTTTTCGTTTTCCCGGAAGTCTGCCGAACTGCCGAATGAGCGGTGTCGTTTTCCAATTAACATTTAAATAAGGTCGAGAGAGCGTACGCACTTGACACGTGGCTATGAACTCGATCACGGCATAGGTGTAAGTCGATAATTGAACTGAGAATTTGCTAGGTTTAAAAAAAACATTAATAACATATATAGTTATCTTAATGATGTATCATAGTTAAAGTACATAGAGACAGCATCAGCATCATCAGCTCAAACACTTGTTTTATGGAATCGGAAACAGCGAAAGTATCACAAATAGTCAGACCTTAGAAAATGCAGAATAAGTGATTTTTCTGCATTAACCCGTCCGAGAATCGGGACCTCAGAAATGGCGACATCTTCAAAACTGGTGTTTACGTCAATCGTCCACGGATGTCGACAAAATTATTATTACTCACTATTCTTATATAAATGTAATACGTCTTCAAAAACATGCGATGTTCATCAACACCAAAAGCAACTACGTACCCGTGAAGTTAAATAAAAAATAAATATCACAAAAATGTTTAAAAAGCAAATAATGTGGGAGACTGGTCCCTAAGCCGTGCTATAAACTAATATAAAACCGTAAGAATTCATATGTCCGCATACTTGCATACTTTAAAGCATTAAAATTATGTTTTGTCGGACTTATTTACATAGAGTACAAGCCACGTCAAACAGACGCGTTATTTAACTTTCGTGAACGAAACTATTTAAGTAATGAAAGTAGACGGGGGTCTAGATAATTAAGTCTTTTCGATCCCCTTCTACCGACGTTATTTTTGGGACTACATGACAGTTGGTGACCCTGTCGTCTTTATGTCCAAGCTAAAGATAAAAATCGTATATACTTATTTTGAAAACCAATTAGTACGAACTTACCCTCTGGGGTTCAAACTCTGGCCTCTTAACACAATTCACGATTGCCCAACAACTCGGCTGGTGTGATATTTTTTAATTAGACATTTAAACAAATTTTATATTTTAAATTAATTTCTTCACTCCATTCCAAATACTGTACTGAGGTCTGTACAATTAAGTATAACATTTCATTAACATATTTTAAGAAAACGGCTCAATGGGTCGTTTATGTTGAACGTTAGAGCGAGAAAAGAATGGTAAAGAAAATATGAGGAGGTGAATGTTCAAAGAAATCCAGAAGATTAAGAATCACTTTTGAAGACCATTTCAGCACATTGTTACAAGAGCTCCCACATACCGCGACATTCATGTATGACGAAAACGATGTATATGACAGAAGCAAAAGTTAAAATATAACAAGATCTGTATATACCTCCCGTATATAAGGTTTGAAGAAATAACAATTAGTAATTATACCAGTGTGTGTATACGAAATGAAAATTATGTGGAGAAATTTGAGGGTTTTTTAGTTTTTTTTTGTAAATTTTATAACATATGAGATGATATCAAAGAGAGAACGAAGTGTGAAATATGATATGAGTAAATCAGGATCGTCTGGAACAGGTGAAAACAATTGCATACTTGGGGAGCGATTTTAGCCGGGATGGAATATGTGATATAAATGTGGACAGGGATGTGGCTGACGGGAACAAAGTTAGCGGCGTAGCGTAGTGAAAAGTGCACGCCTTGCGATACATATCACCATGCTGGTACCGACATCACCAAAAAGCAAGTTAAAACTTTCTAAAAGATGGAATGGTAAAGAATAGTCAGCGCAAAAATTACCAGTTCTAGGTACGCTGAGACTAAATATAGAAATAAGACATGTGAGCAAATTGTTCAACAGGGAAGAGTCAGGAGTACTCGGTAACCTACACGTTTGTGTGTGAAGAATATGATAAAATTCAGAGAAGTGAAAAAGGTATGTAAGGATCGTAGAATATGGCAATCTGTTCTCATTGGCTACTCCTTCGGGGACTGCGTGAAGATATTTATTGTTTTATTTGATAAAAGAGTATCAGCACTGCCCGTTTATCGACCGAGTGTTTGGCTAGTATTTTAATTAAAAATACATTATATTTAAAATAAGGATATTTATTAAGTAATAAAAGTTGCAGTAAGACACTTTAAGTTGGTTGGTTGGACGTGTTCCAAATTTGGCGTATGTCGATTTACTCTGTACTTGACAGCTGCTTAGCAGCTGGTCTAGAATATTCGGGTATATGCTTGTGTAAAGAAAATTATGAATTTGAAAGAAGCGAAATCCTTTCTTTCGCTTCCCTAACTTCATTCTTATGAAGCTTCTTTCGTGGCACTTAGCTATCTACTCCGTCTGACTAAACTCCCTCAACGTACAAAACGCAAAAGAGCCAGATGCCTCTACTTCACACCGACAACAACCTCCGTGGAAAAGCGACGTACACACCGGTTTTCATCATCGTCAGCACTGTCTCAATGTCAATGTAAAAAAAACTTTTTCTATATTGTCTCGGTGATTGTGCTGCCTAAAACAACTTCGTTGTTTCCGATTCCATAACGTTAGTGCCTAAACGACTTATTTTTGGATCAGAGCAATGTATGTGATGTTGTCTTTAACTATGTATTTTTATTTATTACTAGCTGTCCCCCGCGGCTTTGCCCGCAATTTAACACTTAACGCGGAACCCTAATTGTGTTCCTAAAATAAAAGTAGCATTTGTTACTTTTTGGAACTTTAGTTGTTTGTCAGTGAAAGTCCAGTTAACCACCAAAATATTTTACATACACACACACACACACACATATATATATATATATATATATATATATATATATATATATATATATATATATATATATATATATATATATATATATATATATATATATATATATATATATATATATATATATATATATATATATATATATATATATATATATATATTTTTAAGAAAACGGCTCAATGGGTCGTTTATGTTGAACGTTAGAGCGAGAAAAGAATGGTAAAGAAAATATGAGGAGGTGAATGTTCAAAGAAATCCAGAAGATTAAGAATCACTTTTGAAGACCATTTCAGCACATTGTTACAAGAGCTCCCACATACCGCGACATTCATGTATGACGAAAACGATGTATATGACAGAAGCAAAAGTTAAAATATAACAAGATCTGTATATACCTCCCGTATATAAGGTTTGAAGAAATAACAATTAGTAATTATACCAGTGTGTGTATACGAAATGAAAATTATGTGGAGAAATTTGAGGGTTTTTTAGTTTTTTTTTGTAAATTTTATAACATATGAGATGATATCAAAGAGAGAACGAAGTGTGAAATATGATATGAGTAAATCAGGATCGTCTGGAACAGGTGAAAACAATTGCATACTTGGGGAGCGATTTTAGCCGGGATGGAATATGTGATATAAATGTGGACAGGGATGTGGCTGACGGGAACAAAGTTAGCGGCGTAGCGTAGTGAAAAGTGCACGCCTTGCGATACATATCACCATGCTGGTACCGACATCACCAAAAAGCAAGTTAAAACTTTCTAAAAGATGGAATGGTAAAGAATAGTCAGCGCAAAAATTACCAGTTCTAGGTACGCTGAGACTAAATATAGAAATAAGACATGTGAGCAAATTGTTCAACAGGGAAGAGTCAGGAGTACTCGGTAACCTACACGTTTGTGTGTGAAGAATATGATAAAATTCAGAGAAGTGAAAAAGGTATGTAAGGATCGTAGAATATGGCAATCTGTTCTCATTGGCTACTCCTTCGGGGACTGCGTGAAGATATTTATTGTTTTATTTGATAAAAGAGTATCAGCACTGCCCGTTTATCGACCGAGTGTTTGGCTAGTATTTTAATTAAAAATACATTATATTTAAAATAAGGATATTTATTAAGTAATAAAAGTTGCAGTAAGACACTTTAAGTTGGTTGGTTGGACGTGTTCCAAATTTGGCGTATGTCGATTTACTCTGTACTTGACAGCTGCTTAGCAGCTGGTCTAGAATATTCGGGTATATGCTTGTGTAAAGAAAATTATGAATTTGAAAGAAGCGAAATCCTTTCTTTCGCTTCCCTAACTTCATTCTTATGAAGCTTCTTTCGTGGCACTTAGCTATCTACTCCCGCTGGCTACGCCGTCTAGACAACTCCTAGGTTGTAGAGTTTACACATGTCTGACTAAACTCCCTCAACGTACAAAACGCAAAAGAGCCAGATGCCTCTACTTCACACCGACAACAACCTCCGTGGAAAAGCGACGTACACACCGGTTTTCATCATCGTCAGCACTGTCTCAATGTCAATGTAAAAAAAACTTTTTCTATATTGTCTCGGTGATTGTGCTGCCTAAAACAACTTCGTTGTTTCCGATTCCATAACGTTAGTGCCTAAACGACTTATTTTTGGATCAGAGCAATGTATGTGATGTTGTCTTTAACTATGTATTTTTATTTATTACTAGCTGTCCCCGCGGCTTTGCCGCAATTTAACATAACGCGGAACCCTAATTGTGTTCCTAAAATAAAAGTAGCATTTGTTACTTTTGGAACTTTAGTTGTTTGTCAGTGAAAGTCCAGTTAACCACCAAAATATTTTACATACACACACACACACACACACATATATATATATATATATATATATATATATATATATATATATATATATATATATATATATATATATATATATATATATATATATATATATATATATATATATATATATATATATATATATATATATATATATATATATATATATATATATAATTGTTTTGTTGCATAGTTCGACGCCATATCTTTGACGCTATTGGTTGTTCATGCAGTCACTAGATGTCACATCACGTCATTATGTGATACTGACATTGACGTTTTGTAGTTCTAAAGTGTTGTCAGCTTTCACTTTTTCAATTATACTACTTTGTTTATGTTATATAATTTAAGGTGTAAAATGTTTTTAATATACTTGTTTTGTTTACTTGCTTCTTATAATAAGTAATTTTTTTTTATTAATTCTCAATGTCAAAGCTGGTAGGTAGAAATTGGTAAAACCTAGATTTAATTTTAATAAGTAGTTTTGAACTTTTTTTTCTCGTTCTGTCTTTATTATTGTTTTATTATTATTTTGTATACATTTGTAAGAAAACATGTTTTTTGATGAGAGTAATCAGGATCAAAGTTCAATCTCCTTTACCTCTTCTGTTGATATATTTAGTAGTGACGACAGTTTTGTAAGCATACCTTCTTTAAAAGAGAACCTTGACACTACGTTTTCTCAAACTTTTAATAATTTCAATGTTGTACATATAAACGCTCAGAGTATTCCAGCACGTTATTCCGATATGTTAACAAGTTTTGAATATAATATTATTCATGCGATTTTAGTCTCGGAATCATGGCTGAAGCCATGCCTTCCTTCTATATCGTATTCTCTTCCTGGTTTTCACTTAATACGCAACGACCGGACTGCCCGTGGTGGCGGAGGGGTTGCAATTTATCTTCGCTCACATATTGCTTTTTCTGATATTCGTTAATCTTCTCAATTTCAAAGTGAAAATGAAGCAGAATACTTATTTATCGAAGTAATCTTATCGCCCTTCTTCTACAGTGGACTATTTCAAGACATTAGACAACATTTTGGAAGAGCTCACTCCTTTGTATACACATACGGTGCTAATGGGTGACTTTAATACCTGCCTTATTAAAAAAGATACGCGATCTCAACGGCTTAGATCGCTCGTAGAAGGGGCTTATTTAAATATCCTCCCACTTTCTGAAACTCATTTCTTCCCGAATTGTGTCCCCTCTCTCCTAGATTTCGTTATAGTTTCCTCTTGTGACCATGTTGATAAATTTGGTCAATGCGCTGCGGACGCTTTTTCTTACCATGATCTCTTGTTTCTTTCTTATAAAATAAAACCTCCCAAAGCCAAATCTAGGATACTTCAGCAGCGTAATTTTGCTGGAATAGATTTGGATGGACTGCGTAAAGAGGCTGCTAGTACAGACTGGAATACAGTTATTAATGCTAGCACTGTAGACGAACAGATAACACTATTTAACTCACTTTTAATTCAACTCTATGATATATATGCCCCTGTTCGTTCTGTTCGAATGCGACATTCTCCGGCTCCGTGGTTGACAGAACATCTCAAAAAAATGTTGTCAAAAGAATTATGCAAAGTCGAAGTACAAGTTAGACCCTAATAATGATAGGCTCAAAGAAAAGTACAGAGTCCTTCGGAATCAAGGCAACAAGATGTGTAGAGATTTAAGACGTCGCCATATCCATAAATCAGTACAAAATGAAGATCCAAGTCGTGTTTGGAATTTTTTAAGGTCTATAGGAGTTGGGAAATCTCGCTCAAAATCGCTTTCCAATAACATAGATTTAAATTTGCTTAACCAGCATTTTTCCTCTTCTTCATGCATAGATGATGATGCTAAATTAAAAACACTTACTCAGCTTTCTCAAATTCCCACTCCTAACTACTCTCCTTCCACGTTTAGGAAATTTGCAGAATGTGATGTCAAGAGACACGTACGCTCCATTCATTCCGACGCTGTTGGAAGTTATGACGTCAGTCGTAAAATGATAATTCCTTTACTTGACATCCTTGCTCCTGTTATAACACATATCCTAAATTTTTCCATATCAACATCCTCCCTTTCCTTCGTTATGGAAAGATGCACAAGTAATCCCTTTACCCAAAAAAGTTAACCCATCAAGTTTTTCCGAATATCGTCCAATTTCCATTCTCCCATTCCTTTCCAAAGTCCTTGAACGCCTTGTCCAAGAACAATTATATTCCTTTTGTACAAGAAACAATATCCTTAATCCTCTTCAGTCTGGTTTTAGATCTCGTCTCGACGTCCACGGCCTTATTAAAAATCACTGACGACATTCGCCTCGGAATGGATAATCGTCAAGTCACAGTATTGGTCTTGCTGGATTTCAGCAACGCGTTTAATACTGTAGATCATGATATTCTACTAGGTGTGTTACGCTCTCTTAACATATCTCCAACTGCAATTTCCTGGTTTCAAAATTACTTGTATGGACGCCGGCAGCGAGTTCGAGCTCAGGATAGATTTTCTACTTGGCTTGATTCAGTATCTGGCGTTCCGCAAGGCGGCGTTTTATCTCCTCTGCTATTTGCAGTTTTCATTAATTCTATTACTTCCCAAGTGTCTTCTCTCTACCACTTGTATGCAGATGATCTACAGATATACGCTCAAACCACTTTGGACAATCTTGAAAATGCAGTGGATATTATTAATAGGGATCTGGCTTGTATTCTCGACTGGAGCCGACAGTTTGGTTTGGTAGTCAACCCTATAAAATCTCAAGCCATTATAATAGGGAGTGCAAGAATGCTGGCAAAATTTAATAAAAACGAAATTAAACCAGTGGTATTTAATGGCATCCAAATCCCTTATAACGATGTTGTCAAAAATTTGGGTATCATTATGGATTCTAGCTTTTCTTGGATTCCTCAAATTAATGCAGTCTGTCGTAAAATGTTTGCAGCATGTGGTTCGCTCAGAAGGTTGAACTACTTTTTACCTATTTCCACCAAAATTACGCTCGCTCATTCTCTGCTGCTCCCTGTCCTTGATTATGCTGACATATGTTATCTTGACATCACTGAGGAGCAACTAAATAAACTTGAGCGACTTCAAAATCTATGTATAAGGTTCATATTTGGGCTGCGTAAATATGACCATGTATCAGAATATCGCAATAAGCTCAAGTGGCTCCCGATTCGTCTTCGCCGGAATACTCACATTCTTTCTGCTCTTTACTGCATCCTATTTAATATATCAAGTCCATCCTACTTGTCTTTCAAGTTCACGTTTTGAATTTCTTTATTCTTCTCATTCCCTTCCTCTACGTTCTATTGAAAACCACTCCCTCAAACATCCTATACGTTCCTCTAATTTCTATCAACAATCTTTCACTTCTGTTGCTGTTAAGCTGTGGAACTCTTTACCTCTCTCTATTAAACTGGCTAAAAACATAGAATCCTTTAAAAAACAGGTCAAAGAATACTATCTGTCTCTTTAGCTCCTCTTTACGACAATACCTCTTTTCCTTTCATATTTCCCTTTGGCCTAATTATTGCTCACGAAAGATATGTTTTTCTTATTACTTTGTATTTATCTATTTCTTGCTTTCATGTACATCCTACCCGTTAATTATTTTTCTTTGTAGTAAATTTCTGAGGTTGCCTGGAAGAAATTGCTACATAGCAATAAGGTCGCCTTTTGTTATCCAATGTGTGATACTTATATTTTGTACTATATTGTTTTTTTTTTCTTTTCTCATTTGGTGTACAATAAAAGATATATATATATATATATATATATATATATATATATATATATATATATATATATATATATATATATATATATATATATATATATATATATATATATATATATATATATATATATATATATATATATATATATATATATATATATATATATATACATATATAATAATAATAATATCCTTAAATGTACACCAAATGGTGTGTTCAAAAGTGGTGTTTACGTAAATCGTCCACGGATGCCATACGGCTGCAATAAACATGCGATGTTCATCAACACCAAAAGCAACTACGTATCCGTGAAGTTAAATAATAATAACAAAAATGTTTAATAAGTAAGATTATGTGGGAGACTGAACCCTAAGCCGTGCTATAAGGTAATATAAAACCGTAAGGATTTATATATCTGCATACTCGCAAACTTCAAAGCATTACAATTATGTTTTGTCGGACTTATTTAATTACATAGAGTACAAGCCACGACAAACAGACTCGTTATTTAACTTTCGTGAAAGAAACTATTTAAGTATTGCAAGTATAAATAGTACTTAAAAGCTCTCAAGATGTAGCAAACTACTTTAATTAACATCATGTTAATGAGACATAAAAATACTTCACGGCATTCTTTATAATGGGTTAGACGGGGGTCTAGACAATTAAGTCTTTTCGATCCACCGAAGTTATTTTTAGGACAACGGGACCGGTATTTCCGGTATTATAGACCAGTTGGTAAAATTAATTTTATTTGAAAGGTTTAGGACAAATTTAAGTCACCAAGTCAGGATTTGATAATGGAATCTTGATGACAAATCAAAATTGTTGATTTGGGCACATTGATGGCCGACAGGCTCACCGTCTATTACGTTAAATAAAATCCGATGATCATCGAAAGGAATAAATTTTCTAGACCTTTGGACCTTGAGACAACGTGCCAGATGGTGAGCCTATGGCCATTCTAGTGTAATAATTACAAACAAATACATTAATATACATAAATATTAATATAATTGCGGGATTCGAACACGCAACCATTTGCTTCGAAGGCAAGGTCACTACGAATTCGACTATCGGGTCGTGGGGTATTATAAGTATGCATAAAAATATATAACTAAAAATAGTCAACGGAAAGTCAAGGCGCTACACGGATCGAGGTGCGGATGAGAGCTAATACATAATACTTTAACGTTTAAATCTATTGATTGATATTCGATAGTTCTAAGTATTCACCTCAGGCTTTCCATCTGATTAAACGCTTTTGCTAAAGTACTGAAACGTGCTCGAACCGACGACCGTTTCATGAATTTCAAAAAGCCATTAAAATGCATCCACTAAGGATGATGGCACTTGAGAACAAATTGAAAGTGCCGAAGACTCACCAGTAATTTATTAGAATCCTCTGTTCAGGTTATATAAATACGTAAAGAAGCGTTAATTATCATGTTTAATATGTATCTAATAATATTGTATAAAGGTATATTTGTACACTCACAAGCCGATAGGCTCACCGCCTGACACAAATAAATAAATAAATAAATAAAAATTAAAAAATTAAAATTACATATCTTCACGCAATTCCCAATACAGGAGTAGACAGAGGTCAAGTCTAGACAATTAAGTCCCTTTGACCCACGTTCCTCCGAAGATATTTTCGGGACAACGTGACAGGTGGTGAGCCTGCCGCCGCCCTTATGTCCAAGCCAACGATGAAATTCGTACATATGTTTTGAAAAACTCATTGGTACTGCCACCTGGGGATCGAACTCGGGTCTCTCGACTCGAAATTCCGACCACCCAACAACTCTATCTATAACGGCTATCGTGACTTATGACACGTTATAACAAATAGACTTTGGTGAAAAACTGATCAAAAGGATTTCACTGTCTAAGTCTGTATACCGGGTATGGGAATTTGCGTGAATAATGAAGTGTTAATTATGTTACAATTTACTTAGCTGCTGGTAATGTCCTATCGCGCCACCTAAGACACCTTTTGGAACAATTTTTAGAAGCAGCTAATAAAAAGACCTTGTAGATAGCTGACTGTCTAGTAGCAAGATAACTATTTCGAAAAATACACGGTCTAAATTAGGCAGACTGCTGACAAGCAGAAGCGTTAAGAGTACCAGGTGTCTGGTACTGCGATTACCAATACAATTAAGACATAAAAATAGTTTAGTAAGTTAATAAATAATATTTTTAACGTAATGTGTGATTCAACACGTTTATTGTTAAAATTACATACAACGTTTATGTGAATATTACCTTTGACAAGGTTTCTATAAAATATATTGTTTTAATATTACGCCAACGTAAAATTAATTAAATTTTCCTTGTAATCTCCGACTCGAAGCCAGCTTGTTGAATGGCAGCCATCGCAACTGCCGACCTGTGCGCGGGTGCGTTGTCGTGATGAAACAGTATGCCCCTCGAAGTTTTTATTTCCTCTTCTTGATGGTATTCCTCAACTTGGGAATTAAAGCTGCATTGGGAAATAAAGGCTTGTAATAGTGGTTCCATGCTCCAGGTAGTCTGTCAACAATATCTCTTCTGAGTCCCAAAATATTGAGGCCATAAGCTTGCCACTCGATGCCACGGCACGAAACTTCTTCGGGGTAGTTGATGATGGCGTTTCCATTGCGAAGACTGCTGTTTTGTCTCGGGATAAAAATTATGGACTTATATTTCGTCCATTATTACAAAACTAGATAAAAAGTTTTCAGAATCTTCTTGAAACTTGTCCAACGATGTCTTCGAAATTTCAAGTCGATTTTTTCTTGGGTGACTGACATCTTTGGCGGCCGCGACGCTGTACGCCTTCCGTGCTCGTTCTCCTTGCTCGAAATTGAGAAGCCCACCTTGCGACAGTGGAATACGGCAGAGCAGACTCTCCTAATGTTGCCTCCAATCAATCAAATCGCAATGAATCTCTTGCATTTTTATCTTTTTTCATCAGAGGTATTTAATAACAGCTCGCATTTCGTTTAACTCCATTTTCGACACTGAGCAAACAAATAACTACATTCAGAAAAAAAAACAAAGAGAATGGAAGATTGATTTCTTTATTAATATTACAAATATGTATACAGATACATATTAATTAGACACATAAAAATAAAATCAGATATATAAAAGAAATAAATAGCAAGTACCTTTTTTTTCTTACCTGGGAGTTTCTTACTACGTTTTGATACCTCCTCGTATGATGCTATAAACCTTTCCATCTGGTTGCCAGAGGGCATGCTGTTGACCAAATTGGTGTTGACCAAAGGCACGTGGAGCAAGGATTATTGATAATATACTATTTATTCGACAAGGCGGCGACGGGCTCACCACCTGTCACGTTGTCCCGAAAATATCTTCGGTGGAAGGTGGGTCAAAGGGACTTAATTGTCTAGACTTGACCTCTGTCTACCCCTGTATTGGGAATTGCGTGAAGATATTTATTATTATTTTATTTATTTATTCGACATGTGGTATAATATAGCGAATGTATATATGACGACCTCGGTGGACGAGGGGCATGTATACACCGGTTTTCACGTCGTCAGCTGAGGTCCCGGGTACGATTCCAGTACCCGACTGGAATCGTACCCGGGACCTCAGCTGACGATGACGGTGAAGAAAACATTTATTCTTATGTACGATGTTATGTGCTTATGTACGAATTATATCGTTGGCTTGTACATTGAGACGGCGACGGGCTGACCACCCATCACTATGTCCCAAAAATATGTTCGGTGGAAGGTAGGCCGAAAGTACTTAATTGTCTAGACCTCTGTCTACCCCTGTATAGGGATCGGCGTGAAGATATTTTTTTCTCGGGTACGCGTGTTTGTGTTAATTTTATACTTAAAGTAATCAATGAACACATTGATAGATACGGACGACGTAACATTTATTGCCGTCCCAAAGTAAGTATCAACATTACTTGTTTTACGGATTTTGAAAGAACGAACCAAGAAAAAGTGTTTTTATTTTCAATGACCAGTCCAAAAAACGTACCCAGCACCCCAGAGCTGGCGACACCATGAAAACTGTTGTGTTTGCTAAATCTTCCACGGAGGCCGTTGAAATGAATTTTTGTATACTTTATTTTTATTAAATCTGTATTTTTAATAATTAAAATAAATAGAATAGAAAGGTGTTAAGACGATGACTTGGATAAAGTGATGTAAAATTGAATAATCACGAATTTGTACAAAAATTTAAATCTTAACATTGCGAAAATCATTTTTATTCTTTTCAGTAAACAACAAACAACTTGTTAACAACGCAAAAGAATATTTAGCGATTCCTAAATATTTAATATACCTTTCCTATTTGAAAAGAACATTGTAAGTAAATCCCTTTATTCAAATTTTTAAAACATTCAACACTTATTTGTTACCATTTATATAACCTCAGGAAATACTCTAATTATTTAGGTATAACAGCAGTTCAGAAATTCCTACAGTACATTACTTTATTATAGTATTGTGTCATATGTTTAACTTGTTAAAAATGTTTATGAATAAATCGATTAGTTGACTGCAATAATGGAAAATACGCTATTAAATTCATTTCGAACTTGATAGAACTTAATAAAAATATAATAATAATAAATATAAATATCTTCACGCAATTCCCAATACAGGGGTAGACAGAGGTCTAGTCTAGACAATTAAGTCCCCTCGACCCACCTTCCACCGAAGATATTTTCGGGACAACGTGACAGGTGGTGAGCCCGTCGCCGCCTATATGTCCAAGCCAACGATATTCGTACATAAGTTTTTGAAAAACCCATTGGTACGTGCCTGCCACCTGGGGATCGAACTCGGGTCTCTCGACTCGAAATTCCGACCACCCAACCACTCGGCTATCGTGACTTAATAAAAATATGAGAAACTTAATAACAAATGAAACTCGCCACTTATAGCTGAAGTTAAAGCGGCAACATCGTGACTCATGGACGTCCTGGGAAATCTTTTATCGCCTTTCTCCATTACCGTAAGCCATTGGGAATAGTGCTGTATGAAAATAAATTTTTGTTTTATTTACTTACTTACTTAGTTACTTACTTACTCCCGGTTAGGTCGACGGTACATTTTTATCATAGTAGTTAAACAATAACCACCCAAAATTAAATATGTTGTTATTGTCTCACCCAACCCTACCAAATTTTTTTTTCCTTATATATTTTGGTTAAAACAGTCAATAACAAATTGTATTATTATGAAGTTTATTTATAATAAGTCACGATAGCCGAATGGTTGGGTGGTCGGAATTTCGAGTCGAGAGACCCGAGTTCGGTCCCCAGGTGGCAGGCTCGTACCAATGGGTTTTTCAAAAACTTATGTACGAATAACATCGTTGGCTTGGACATAAAGACGGCGACGGGCTCACCACCTGTCACGTTGTCCCGAAAATATCTTCGGTGGAAGGTGGGTCGAAGGGACTTAATTGTCTAGACTCGACCTCTGTCTACCCCTGTATTGGGAATTGCGTGAAGATATTTTTTTTTATAATAAGTATTACCTAAATATTATATAAATAGCAAAAAATTGTGAGCCCTTAGACAAACTTCATATTTGAAGCCAGCTTTGAAGTCTCGGGTTCGATTTCCAGTCGAATCAATTTAGAAAACACTTTTTCTAAATTTTTTCGAGTCTGCGTGTTTGCGGTACCTTCGTTGTTTCTGATTCCATAACACAAATGCTTTAGCTGCTTACTTTGGGATCAGAACAATGTATGTAATGTAGTCCCTATCTATGTATGTATTTATTAATGTATTCAAAGAGTTGTGAAATAGATCAATGTTCAATGATCAAAAAGTCACGATAGCCGAGTTTTTGGGTGGTCGAAATTTCGAGTCGAGAGACCCGAGTTCGATCCCCAGGTGGCAGAAAAACTCATTGGAGTTTTTCAAAAACTTATGTACGAATTTCATCGTTGGCTTGGACATAAAGACTGCGACGGGCTCACCACCTGTCACGTTGTCCCGAAAATATCTTCGATGAAAGGTGGGTCGGAGGGACTTAAATGTCTAGACTAAACCTCTGTCTACCCCTGTATTGGGAATTGCGTGAAGATATTTATTTATTTACATTTTTTCGGGGCTGCGTGTTTGCGGTACCTTTGTTGTTTCTGATTCCATAACACAAATGCTTTAGGTGCTTACTTTGGGATCAGAGCAATGTATGTAATGTAGTCCATATCTATGTATGTATTTATTAATGTATTTAAAGAGTTGTGAAATAGATGAATTTTCAGTGATCAAATGTCATGTCATTTTACGTGATGTTTATACGTAACCTAGGTGGTACTATGATATAATCGTTTCGAGAAGAACGAACAGGAAAACAAGAGAGCCAAAGGTTTATCCTTAATCATCTCTGACTTATGAGAAGAAAGGGTATATTCCTACCGAGGATTTACCTACAAGGTAAATAATTGCAATAATTTTGTACAATTTAATATTACTTCCACCATTAGTCGTTTTCATGGAAATAAACTGCTAAATATGTAATTCCAATGTTGACTGCTCGATAAAATTGAGATTTACAAAAATCCAATAACATTAAACACGCTTACGTGCTTTCACGCAAAACACACAACGCGAAAAGCGTAGGGAATATTATCAATGATACAGCTCTGAGAGTATCGATCCCTCCTCAAACATAATTTAACTTCTGATTCTAATAAATTAGATTATCGAAACATTCCCTTTTTGACGGGAAACCCAATATCGACTACACTTACCAATTTTGTAACCTTTTACGGCTCTACGAAATTTGTACTTATAAAATGTTGTCACATGTAATACACATACATACTTAGGCTTTCTCTTAAGATTAAGCTACCTGTTATAAAGTAGCTGTGTGTATCGGTGTGAACTATGTGTTGTATCGGTATATGTATGCATATGTATGGCCGTGGGTGCTTTAAGCGACCAAGAGAAAATAAATAAGTACATACATAGGTACGAACGACAATACCAAAAATATCGAGAACCGAGGCAATGCAGAAAAAGTGATTTTCCGTATTGATCCGTTTGGGAATTGTACCTGGAGCCTCAGAACTGGCACTATAGAAACCGGTACGTAAGCCTCTCGTTAACGACGGTCGGTCCACAGTAGTGAGGTGGTAATATATAGAAAAAAAGAAGGAAACATTTATTGAAAACAAAACTCTACAAACCTAGTAAATTAAATCAGTTAAATAATAAAACAAAAATTAATAAATTTATGGGACGAAATTAAACAAATTGTACTAAATTTATAAGTAATTTATCATTGTCACATGAGTAGTATAATAAAAATATATTATTAACATAATATACTTTGCCGCTCTTGAGACCTGGCTATCAGTTACACGCATGGCGTGGGCGTTTTACCGTGGGTGTGCGCCCTGTGACGCGACTAAGACGAATGGTTTGGTAAACTCATTGGATGATGATGTCAGGTGTCAGGTATCGAGCTCGCCAATCAGCAACCGTGATGATTATGCCAAATCTGGAGAGACATAATGAGCGAGAGAGAGGACCTACATACATAGATACATACATACAAACATACATAAATTACGGCCTGTTAAAATCCACTGCAGGACATAGGCCTCTCTTATAGAGAGAATTTGCCATAATCGCCACGCTTGGCAAGCGGATTGGTGATCGCAGTACCAGACCACTCGCATCTCAGACTCTGCTGCCCATCTTCGGTCTTATTATTTTAGTCTGATATTTTTAGAGATGGTTATCCCGCCATCTATCGGCTGACATAATGATATTCAAGACTGTTGCACTTAGTCGCCTTTTACGACACACACGGGAAAAATGGGAGTGGCAATATTCTTACGCCGTTACCACACATCCAAAAGAGAACCTATTGTCTTGCAATGACTTTTGGATGTCGTTAAGTAAGTACAAAATCTTTGCGCCATTCCCTATACTGGTATAAACATTGTTCTACAAATTAGGTCCTTCGACTCATCTTTCACTAAATGCATTTTTGGAACAACGTGACAGGTATTGAGCCTGCCCAAGCGAATGTCGTCTTTATGTCCAACGGATATATAGGATCGTACCAATGATTTTTTTAAAACTTATCACAGATTTATATCATATTAGCTTTATATTAGCTTGGGCATAAGGAGGGCGATAGGTACAAGGTGAGTTAAAAGTACTTTATTTATTTATCTTCACGCACAGTCCCTGACGGGGTAGCCAGAGAGGACAGATCGCCAAGTTTAATAGGACTTAATTGTTTATATTTGTCTACCTAGTGTTAATATCTGTCAGTATTAGGAATGGTGTGAAGATATATTTATATTAGAAGAGAAAGTACATATTCCACTAAATTTAATAAAATATATTCTGCCGCGGAGTGTAGGCGTAAGAATTTACAATTCTCTTTCTTCCCGTGGGTGTTATTAAAAGCAACTAAGTGAAAGACCTTGAAATGTGCTATGGTTAACCAACAAATGAAGGATTAATCTTCTCAGGACCAAAATGAAACAGACTGTCTGTCAGATTCTGAGGTGGGGGTAGTTGTTGAAACAATAATAACGATTAGCTCTTCAATTTTTTGTAAATTAAATTGATTATTTTCTGTCTTACTAATTATCAATGAGTTTAACGATAATCTTATATTAATTTAACTACCAGTGAGTGTTTTTTCAAGAATCCTGTCTCAGTTTGTTCGACACTACACCTCATACCATTTCACTTATCATGGAGGCATCACTAAGAAATAGTTTATCGGATTTAATAGATGTATTTAATGGCGAATTTCGAAGAAGAGTTTCGTAAGGCTCTTAGTTCTCCCACAAACACTGAATCTTTAGCTGCAGACTATGCTTCCTTTAAGAAATTTATTGTGGGCGTCTTAAGCAGTCTTCAACAGCAAATGGAGCTTCTCGCTCGGAATGTTGACCAACTTGAGATGCGCAGTCGCCGGAAGATGCTGCTGATCCACGGAGTGCCAGAAGAAACTAAAGAGTAGCCTGTTACAGTTATCGTCAAAGTGTTAAACAACCAGCTTAAATTCACCGCCTTTTCGGCTAATGATATAAAACGATGTCATCGCTTGGGCCGAGCAGCTGCGCATAAGACTAGACCAATCTTGGTGAAACTCCATGATGTTGTTCTTCGCGACAAAATTTGGTATTCTAAATCTACACTTAAGGGTTCAGGTATTACATTATCGGATTTTCTTACTAAACAAAGACATGATGCATTCATGGCCGCTCGTGATAAGTTTGGGATATCCAATTGTTGGACTAAAGAAGGATATGTGTTCGTTGCAAAATGTGATGGTTCCCGTCAACGCATCTTCTGCGTCAACGGCGTCAGCAAAATGGATTACCAATTGACTAGGGTGAAAACTGGTGTCGTGAAGACTACTTTGGGTAAGGCCAACCGCGGTGCTACCATCAAAAAATGATTGTCTTATTTAAAATGCTAATATGCTTATAAAATATAAGTAAATAAGTGAATATTTGAATATTCAATAGTTACTTCTTTACTAAATTTGTCATCGAAATTTTACTTAACTACAATTTGTTTTTTATATAAGGAAAAGCGTTTTAAATTTATTGTTTTGCACTCATCTTTTTTTATTTTTGCTGTTTGATAGTATTAAGTATTAAGTTTATTCTGTTTTAATCTGAGGGTTGTATAACAAAACTACTAGGTAACTTTAGAACCTTAGGTCAATGTCAAATGACATGAATGAAGGTATGTCAACTGACAATGTCAAATGTCAAATTTCAAATGTCAAGTGTCAAATGCTACTTTATTTAGTTTGTTATACTAATTGCGTTCCATTCTATCAATTTACTTATTTTATATGTATATTTTATTTTTGTGGTTTTTGTTGGTTGTGACTTTATGCTAAGTAATAAGTTATTTATAAGCATGTAAGCAAGTGTTGCGACAAATTTGTTTTTACATACAATTTGGGACACTCAACTGGGAGATGGATATGACTTGTTTTTTTTTCTCTCCCACTATTTATTACTTTTTAATATTTATTAAACTTGATATTAATTTTTATTAATTTATTTATTATATATATTTTAATGTCTTTTTCAGATGATAGTAGTGACCTTGAAAGTTCTTTCTCAGCTAACAGTAGCGGTTCTTGTAGTAGTTCTCATAGTTTCCAGCATCTCTTTGAAACTCTCGTATCGCAGTTTTCTGATGTTCCCAAAAATTTCAATGTAATTCACGTAAATGCCCAGAGCATTCCGGCTCATTTCCCAGATATGCTGGCGACCTTCAATTATAAGCATATTCATGCAATTCTTATATCTGAATCTTGGCTTAAGCCCTGTTTACCTTCAACTTATTACTGTTTACCTGGTTTTCAAATTATTCGAAATGATCGTACATGGGGAGGTGGTGGGGGTGTTGCCATATATCTTCGTGCACATATTCCTTTCTCTATTGTTGATGTATCGGCACAGCCCCCACCATCTGGTGCAGGTGAACATCTTTTAATTGAGATAGAGCTTCATCATACTAAAACTCTTCTTGGTGTGTACTACTGCCCTTCTTCAAAAATAGATTTCTTCTTATCCTTTGAAAAAGTTCTTGAAAATATCACTCCATTTTATCCACATACTACAATAATAGGTGATTTCAACACTTGTATGCTTATGCAAGATTCTCGATCTTCTTGTTTTCAATCAGTTATAAATTCCACAAACCTCTCCATGCTCCCGTTAAATGCAACTCACCATTTTTCTAATACAGCTCCTTCTCTTCTTGATCTCATTTTGGTTTCTTCTAATGAACTTGTCACTAAGCATGGTCAATGCTCTGCTGATTCTTTTTCTTACCATGATCTTATTTTCCTCTCTTATAAAATACGTCCACCTAAAATAAAGTCAAAAGTTTTCTTGCAACGCAATTTTGGTGGTATGAATGTCGATAGTCTTGTTAAAGATGCAGCGAATATTGATTGGTCATCTCTTTTAAGTGCTGGCTCAGTTAATGAAAAAGTTCAGTTACTTACGACTAACTTAATAAACCTTTACGATGTGCATGCTCCTGTGCGAGCGGTAAAGGTTAAACATTTTCCTGCACCATGGCTTACTACTGACATTCAGTTAATTATAAATAAAAAAGCAGCGGCTAAGACAAAATATAAATATAAACCTAACCATTATAACTGAGAAAAATATGTCGCAATTCGCAATCACTACAATAAGGTGTGTAGAGATGCTCAACGTTGTCACATTCATGAAAGGGTTCTAAATGGCGACCAAGCCAAGGTTTGGAATTTTCTCAGATCATTGGGTGTTGGGAAGTCACGTCATAATTTTTCCGCTAAAACTTTGAATATCGATTTATTAAATCAACACTTCTCATCTTCATCTAACATTGATTGGACCACTAAAAATAATACTTTAAACTATCTTTCATCTTTTCCAACCCCGAATCACTCTCCTTTTATATTAAATCAATTGTCTGTTTGTGATGTTAAGAAGAAGTGTTTTATCGATTACTTCCAACGCTATTGGTACCGAATGTATCAGCCGTAATATGGTACTTCGAATCCTCAATGTTATCAGTCCGATCCTTTGTCATATCCTAAATTCCTCTATCTCCAGTGGTGTTTTCCTTCACTGTGGAAAGATGCCTTTATTATACCTTTACCCAAAAAACTAAACCCTACTGCCTTCTCCGTATACCGTCCTATTTCTATATTGCCGTTCCTATCTAAAGTCCTAGAGCGTTAAGTGTGTAGTCAGCTCCGCACGATTCTGTTTGTGTGTGTCTAAGGTGCAAAGTATATGGTAGTCTGATCCATAATCTGCACGCCAATGTCGGCAATAATGGCAAACCTATCTTATGGAAGAAACCTACATTTTGCAGTGGCCAGTAAGTGAGTAAATAAGTAATATATACATACATAGATAGGAAAAACCTCAAATATATAGCTCTGATCCCACAGTAACTTGTTGAAGCAATTATGTTATGATGTCGTAAACAACAAAGTTACCACAAACTCTTAGATTCCAAACCATGTAGAAAAGGTAGTTGACTCAGTCGGGAATTGAATACATGTACTCAGAGCTTCACTTAGACCACTTAAACAATGTGAAACCGGTGCTTATGGCTCACGTTCACGGAGGTCGTTTAAGATAAATCAGAATCTATGGCAATCGCCGAATACAGACTGAATCCAACGTTATCTCACACACTTGTGAAGTCGGGTGTAAAGTAAATATAGATATAAGACGGATCATTCATAATTGTTTAAATAATCGTCTTGAATAAAATGTAGGTGTTGAGCAAAGTTATTTATCCAATTATTGGCAACTTTGCTCAACTGAAATTATCTATCAGTTTTATTCCGAACTTAATTTATGGATACTCTATAGCACTAATTTCCTGAGGTACACGTAGTCTTGAGTAACTGAATTTGTTCGCGGATAGAATTAATTTCAGCTTTTCAGCACTTTTCGATTGGGTTTTATTCATTTTGCGTTATAACCTATTTTAAAGACAGAGGACTTAACTGTGAAATTTTTCTTAGTAACTATAGCCGAGTGGTTAGGTGATCGAATTTTGAGTCGGGAGACCCAGGTTCGAACCATCCAAGTTCGGTAGGCTAGTGCCAGTTTATTTATTCTTTATTGTGCCCACCCTAGACTAAGGGCTACAATATTTAATTCTTACTCCAACCTTCTTTTTGTTGAAAAGTAGAAAGCAGAAAACGAACTTAACAATTATGGTAGTGTTATATGAGTGGCCCCTGCCCCGTTGTGGGCCATTTTCAGGCTATTTAGCTAAGGTTGCTTATTGCAAAGATCCGGTATAAAAAATAACAAATTTTTCTTTGTAATGTGTAAATATAAATATTTGGATATATGTGTCTTCGTCGCTTCTTAAAACTCCCACGGCAAAATCGAGGAGTGGTATATTATTCAGTTAATACCATTTTATGTTATCAAACATTAGTAAAAGAGTTGTAAAATATATATTTTACAGTTTACAAGCTGCCATTGATATGGTGATGTGACTTTAGATACGCCACATTTAAACATCTTTTATTTGGGTTTCTTTGACGCTACAATATATTTTATGTTACAATTGTTTCATAAATATGCGACATAAACGTGTTTTTCAGTTTTTTGTGTTTTTATTTATTGTGTTGTTTTACTTAATAAGTCACGATAGCCGGATGGATGGGTGATCGGAATTAGAGCCAAGAGACCCGAGTTCGATCGCCAAGGCTCTTTTTAAAGACTTTTTTCAAAAGTCATGTACGATTTATATCGTTTGCTTGGACATGAAGACGGCGACTAGCTCATCACCTGTCACTTTGTCCCAAAAATGTCTTCGGTGTAAGGTGGGTGGAAAGAGCTTAATTGTCTAGAATTTCGTATACCCGTATCCTCTGTATAGGAATGGCGTGAAGATATTTTATTTTGATTTCATATAAATTCAAAGTATTTTTTATTAGATCATTTTTTTGTAACGTAGCTGGAGAAACTGAACAACAATATATAAACGTTACAGAACACAAAAGAAATAAATAGTATACTAAATAACGTATAATTCTTTTAAATAAAACGAAATTTCATACATCATAATATCATAATGTTTGTGTATACTTAGTACATACAAAGTTTTTATTTCGAACGAAAATCTTGTCAAACTTGGAACATTACGTAAGTCGATATATACAGAAATTCCATTGAAACAACATTTCTTTGTTATGATTTTGTTTTAATATTCAATATTGTCACACTTTTTCTACATTTAAAACTTTCATAATTTGACTTTTAGTTGCACGAAATCTATAAAATTTAGTATAGTGTTAATTAAAGGTTCAAAACTTGTTCTGTCTTATTAAATTAGAATGTAGCCTTAAATTCAATTAAAGTCCCTCAATTTCTTGATTTGAGTTACAACTAACGACCCCAACATAATTTTCTATTTGCTTAAACAATTTAACTAATTGTTTAAGCAAAAAATTAGAAAATTATGTTAAATGTCTAAACGTTCTTGCTAGTGTTAATTACGTTAAGTTGTTGACATAATTTCTGTAATGACAACAGCGGTTTGTTTTTTTTTTCAAATGTAGTGCATTAGTGGCTAAGCTTCGCTTAACGATCATAAATGCTTTTTTAATTAATTTTTAGTAAATACTGTCATGTTATTTTCATGTGCGGTAGAAAGAGGTCTAAATATTAAAGGCTTTTCCACTGAACATGTTATTTGGGACTATGTAACAGGTGGTTAGCCTGTTGCCGTCTTTAAGGCCAAGTATAAAATTGTACATAAGTTTTGAAAAAACCCATTGGTAAGAGTTTAACATCTAGGGATTTCTCTAATGAGGCATTTCTGTAATTTTCTTGTATATATATATATATATATATATATATATATATATATATATATATATATATATATATATATATATATATATATATATATATATATATATATATATATATATATATATATATATATATATATATATATATATATATATATATATATATATATATATATATATATATATATATATATATATACATATATATAGTTGCTTATGTAGTGCTTTAGTTACTTATCTTGTGATCAGAGCGATGCATTTGATATTGTCCCTACCTTTTTTTTTATATTTATTTTTTTTTATATTATTACCCCTATTTATTTATATTTATTACAATTACAAAACTCCTATTTAAAATACAGATTAGGTTTATACATTTATTATTAGAAGTTATTTTGTTTCGAATACGGGGAAGGGCATAGTACTCGGATACTTCGACGCCGGTACATGATGAAAATGAGGAATCTGAAAGAAGCCAAAAAAGGTATATGAGAAATTTGATACTTGGTGATTTGTTATCTCTAATAGGATACTATCAGGGATAAAAAATTAATAAATATCTTCACGCAATTCCCAATACTGGGGTAGACAGAGGTCTAGACTAGACAATTAAGTCTTTTTGACCCTCCTTCCACCGATGATATTTTCGGCACAATGTGAGAGGTGGTGAACCCGTCGCCGTCCTTATGTCCAACCCAACGATGTAAGTCATATATAAGGTTTAGAAGAACTCATTGGTACTGCCACCTGGGGATCGAACTCGGGCCTCTTAACTTGCTATTCCGACCACCCAACCACTCGGCTATCGTGACTACTATCGTGGGATACGGATAATTATGGAATATATAATAAAAATTTATTTCGAACACATCATTATTAATCGAAACATACAAAGGTTTCATTAGTGCCACTTAAATGTCTTTACGTTTACAAACAAGAAATAATAATATAAGAATACCAATCTAAAGCAATTATGCGTAGTCTAGGTCTAAATTAGAATATTTTAACTTTGATACCGTTAAGTTAGAGACAATTCAGTAGTAATTTGCATCCACTTTGAAACGACACTTCGATTCTTCGATCTTCTGCGACACTTCGATCGCTCTTTGAAATTTATGAAGCGGACTGGATTGAGCTTGAGCAGATTGCGCTTCAACGAAAGTCAGGATAAATTTATGTGCACATATAATTTAAAATAAAAAAAAAGATTAAGTGGATTTAAATAATTTGTAAATTTATTTTGTGGTGCATGTATTTTAGTAATGCACGAAGAAATGAAGAAGCTACGATAGCCGAGTGGAGGCATGTAGTTACTATTTTTTTTAAATATTTCTTTGGCAAAGGACTAGACAATCATCTCTTCTTGATCCAATTTTAACAGAAGAACAAAAGCTTTTTTGGGACGATGTGAAAATGTGCTAAGCGTATTGCCATCTTAATGTCCTAGTTAACCGACAATATACTTACATAGATATGTATTTATATAGATGAAAACTATCTTCACCATTTCCAATACCTATTTAGACAGAAGTCCAAAGAAAAAAGTCCTTTACATTCTCCTTAATCTTAATTTTTTCGTACAACGTGACAGGTAGTTATCTACCTATCTACCTATATTTCTTTTTAAAATCTGGAAGAAGTTTTTTGCCCGACCGTGGGCATGTACAGACGACCACTTCAGTTGTTTTAACTGCACCTAAGAAGTTTTAAAACTGACAACTTTGACGCTTGCTTATTAATGAAAATAATGTAATTTTTTTATTTTTTTATTTCATACTTTTCGCAATTAATAATTATGTAGTAAAGGCCTCAAAAATTAGGTACTTTTGAAAATATTTGAAAGAACGTGGTAAGCCAATCGTCCAAGGCAACAATAGAACATATATACAAAGATTTATAGTTCAAAATATATAAAAAAACTATCTTCACGCCATTCCCAATACAGGGGTAGACAGAGGTCTAATCTAGACAATTACGTCCCTTCGACCCACCTTCCACCGAAGACATTTTTTTGGACTACATTACAGGTGATGAGTCCGTCACCGTTTTTATGTCCGAGCCAACGATATTATCGTACATAAGATTTTGAAAAAAAAAAAAAAAACCATTGCTACGAGCTGGCCGATCGAACTCGGGTCTCTCGAGTCGAAAATCCGATCACTCAACCACTCGGCTATCGTGGCTTTATATTTCCGTAGATAAATATTTATCTGAACATTACATTATTATTTTTAAATTAAATCGGTAGAATACAAACTGTGAAAGATGTTCAATTTGTATTATTCGCATATAGTATACAAGTCCTATAGACAATGCCGTGACGTCACGAAACATCCCTTGTTCAGACAGAACTAACTAAAGCCCCTATGGCAGATAATTTTTATCTGACCTACATCTCTTAGTATTTCACCCCTGTCCCACTTTAGCTATATTTTACATCGTAATTATATTGTTAGCTACAGCATAAGTTTAGTTGTGTTATATTGTAATTAATATAGATGAAACACTATATATTATATATTGTTATATTGTAATTAATATAGTGTTTCATAATTGTAACGCTTCCTTGTGGCCCAAAAGACATATTTTCATTGCACGTTGCATAAATAATATAAACTATAAAAGTTTAGCTTGATAATAGTGTTTATTTTGATTATATTGAAATAACTTATAATTTTATAAAAAAAATCCAATAAAATACTTTTCACTGAGAAAAATCTAAGAACTAAGACACTTTTGAACACGGTTTACCCGCAAAAAGGATCTAAATCCTTTCGAATTTAACATTGAAAAAAAAATATCTTCTCACCATTCTGAATATAGGGGTAGACAGAGGTCTAGACAATTAAGTCCTTTCGACCCTCCTTCCACCGAATTTAATTTGGGACACGGTGGTGAGCCCTTCGCCATGTTTATGTCCACTCCAACGATATAATCGATAAACGATTTAAAAAACTTATTAAATCGTGACGTCTATCGTGACTCGAATTTGACGTGAAGTATAGAATTTGTGTCCGGTATTATTGTATAGTAGCATATCATCAGACGCGTCGTTTATCGATCTTTCTAACAACAATTAAAAAAAACATATATATGGCGACCAAAATGTAAAATGTGAGAGACTTAACGGTGTGCGTACAGTATTTAATGTGAAAGGAGACATTAACGCGAGAGGAACCGTGGGTAAAAGCAACTATTTATAAAAAAAAAAAACGGTTTAATTATCTGCGATTTGTTTTCACGGCTAATTGTTTAATACAAGTAGTTATTTTTATTTAAGGTCTATTCTTTCAATAAGATATAAACGAGATGGTAAGTAACTTTTGTAACACCAGGACACTCAACACTGAAAGTTGCAATATACAGATGCGTTGTCAATTACACTGACGCGTTATGCCTTTCAAATCGGAGCACAGCGATTGCCATACTGCTAATTGGGTGCAGAAATTGATAAGTTTGATATTAACTAAGACGACTTTTAGATATACTTTAAGTCCACCATCTTTGTAATGGTTGATTTGCTATAGCTGTCCATGTGCCGCAGCGGATTTTTAAAAACCTTCAAGTTTTCAGTTTCAGTTTATACGGGCTAGTTTCCGAAAATCCCCGACATAGCGTGGACAGCTGCGTAATGTTCCTGCTCACACGCTTAGTTTGGGTGTTATAACTTAGCTCGTCAAGGTACGTCAGCAGATTCTTAAAATTACCTCTGTGTACTTATAATTAGCCCTGATTACCGCTATACAATAATTGATAATAAAAACATACAAAGATATAACATCACATACATTGCTGTGATCCCAAAGCAAATAGTCAACCCACTTGTATTATCGAATCAGAAACAACGAAGGAACCACAAAGATTCAGATCCGAGAATGTTTTTTTTCTACGGACCATTCCGGGAATCAAACCCGATATCAGAGCCGGCGACACCATAAAAACCGTTGTTTACGCCACTCGTCCAGGAGGTCAATGTATGACTGATTTTTGAAAGTCGAAAGGCCACTTAGCTTGTCTACACTCGAAATGGTACATCCAGAGTTGTATATGCCGATCCCTGGTACGATTACGTATTCACATAAAAATATACATATAAACATTCCTCTTAAGACACCCATGGGAAGAAAGGAGTTGGCATTATTGTTATATCCGTGTCCACACGGTTACGTATTTGGGAGCGGATTGTTAGATAATGGTAGGGGAAATAACGTTCCGGTCATTTTAGAAGTCGTTAAGTGAGGTATAATTTAATTTTACCTAATAATAACACATTTAACAACTAGGAAGTCGTTAGAAAAGTAATTGGACCAAATAGATGACCACTTTAATAGAAATAAATATGCTACGGTCGAGATAAAACGTTAATGGACGACAACGTTTATTACAGCATAGCATTCTTTTATTTTTATTAAAAGTGTAGTCTTTTATTGTTGAATTAAACAACCCTAACATGACTTATGTGCCTTCTCATTTAATGTAGTGGTCGATCTATGTTGACACACCGTAGCTTAAACATCAGTTTTCGTCGCCAGCTCCGACGTCCCAGGTTCGATTCCCGGTCGGGTAAACGTCCCTTTTTCATCCCTTTTTCATCATTGTCTCCGGTCCTTGGATTGTCATTGTAAGATGTGTGGCGTTACCTTGGCCGATTGAAAAAAAAAACTAAGAGATTAGCAATACGGTAGGTTTAAAAGATGACTTTATTATTAAAATTGATAAGGGCTTAAATCGCTGGTTTGGACATGTTGAGCAAATCAGTGAATACCGAATGGCGAAGAAAATACGTAACACGAAAGTTAATATTAAAAAGTGTCGGGGTAGGCCGTGACTAACTTTCGAAGACTGTGTAAGCAAATTAACCGAAAAGGTGAGAGTCAAGAATACTCGGATACCTAGACGTGCATGTATGAAGAAAATTTTGAATCTGA
>JAGSMR010000052.1:657500-737500 GCA_029286605.1 Sericinus montela
TACGTCTATGGTTTTATTTAAATTCATCATTTTCTTCATACACGTACTTCTAAGTATCCAAGTACTCTTGATCCCTCCCTCTTCGAGCAATTTGCTCACATGGTATTTAAGAATCGTGACACATGGCGATCTACGCTCTCTGGCTATTCTGTCAGGGACTGCGCAGTAAGATAAGTAAGTAAATGATATCTATACTAAATGACACAATTATTTTATTGCCATCATTTAATTACCAAATTACCATATTTTATTTTATTTGAGTTGATCAGTCAGACCAAATCAAATAAAATATGGTAATATACATACCTACATATCGATCTGTTAAAGTCCACTGCAGGACAGAAATTAAGGATCGAAGTCGAATATAATTATTAATTAATATGTATAAGAAATTTGAAGACAACAATTCACAGGCTTTATTGCTTGAATGTAATCTGCAAATCCTAATTTTAAATTACATTCACATAACAAGAGGCGTACTTCATTGTCTATGCAACAGTACTTAGCGATTTTCATGGGAAAAATTCGATTACGACGATTAAGGGACTGATAATTGAAATACCGTGTGTGCCACTCCCTTTCTTCCTGTGGGTGTCGTAAGAGGCGACTAAGAGAAACAGCCTGGAATATCTTAATGGCAACCGAAATATGGCGAGATAACCATGAGAAAAATATCAGACCAAAATAATTAGACCGAAGATGGGTAGCAGCGTCTGAGGTGCGAGTGGTCTGGTACTACGATCGCTAATCCGCCTGCCGAGCGTGGCGATTATGGCAAATCCTACCCTTAGGTGAGGTCAATGTCCTGCAGTGGACTTTAATAGGCCGTTATGTATGATGTATTGATGTATGATGATTGATATCAATTTCAAATTTATAACAATTGAGACCATTTTAGACTAATTTTATAGCAAAATTATGTTTCAAACACGTAATAATGAAATAAATATAAATATTTTCACGCAATTCCCAGTACAGGGGTAGACAGAGGCATAGTCTAGTTAATTAAGTCCCTTCGACCCACCTTCCACCGATGCTATTTTCGGGATAACATGACAGGAGTTGAGCCCGTCGCCATCTTTATGTCCAAGTCAACGATATAATTCGTTCACGAGCGTGCCACCTGGGGATCGAACTCGGGTCTCTTGATTCGAAGTTCCGACCACCCAACCACTTGGCTATCGTGACTTCTACACTTAATGTGTATATTTACATAGTTGAAACACTTAATCTGTAAATATTTTATTGTTAGGACGAGGCACGATAATGAAGTTGTTTTAGGTTAGTTAATGCTAAGTTTCTCCACGCATGTGTTACCCTTTCAATAGTGAGGTAGGCAGAGATAAATAACTACTTTTAATCAACTTTTTCCAATCTATGGCTAATTTTTGTCTAAACTATTTCGATCGTCGTATATTGTGGAGATTATTGTGTTTTTATTTAATATCATTTTTGTTTTTATCATTAAGTCCGCCTTTGTTCTTTCACATGTAGTAAGGTGTATAAAGAATAAATAAATAAACATATTGTCGGTAAATAATTTCAATAGGTATGAAAGATGGTCTTTCACTGTAATTAAAAAAGTCGTGTTTCGATGGCTTGGACAAGTTGAGCAAATGAGTGAGCGCGATAGTTAAAACTAAAGAGGGGTCAAGGTAGAATCTTCGAAGATCATGTGAGCAGATTACTCACCAAGGGGTCAAGAGTACTCGGATACACAACGTGCGTGTATGAAGACAATGATGAATTTGAAAGATGCGAAAGAGGTATGCAAGAGTCGTGACACTTGGCGATCTGTCCTCTCAGGCTACTTCGTCAGGGACTACACCACTTAGTAATTAGATTGCGCTAGAATTATAGCTACGGAACCAGCAACCAGTGAGTTTTTCAAAAACTTATGTATGAATTACATCCTTGGCTTGGACACAAAGACGGCGACGGGCTCTCCACCTGTCACGTTGTCCCGAAAATGTCTTCAGTGGAAGGTGGGTCGAAGGGACTTACTTGTCTAGACTAGACCTCTGTCTACCTCAGTATTGGGAATTGCGTGACGATATTTATTATTTATTTATTTATTTTTAACAATTGATATTTTAGTGAATTGAGCAACTTATTAGGTGTAAAATTCAAATAAAATACCCAGACAATTAGATTTGCATAACCGCGCCTGATAAACTCAACAGGGTCTTGGGTTTGCTCGGCTAATCCAGTTAGTTCTTTGCTTTGTTTATCAAGTAAGATTGCTAGCGACTGTTGGAAATTCTTTATTTCATTGATTATTTTCATTTTTTAATAAAAAAGTTAGGTATGATTACATGTTTTATGCATAGTTTATTGATTTTTGAAGCATGTAAGTCATGCTGGTTTTTTTATAAAAGTAATCAGAAATATAAAAATTCAACTGACACATCAGCTGAATTTTGGACAGTGGAAACGAGGAAAACATTATACTATCAAATCCGTATTACCTCAACTCCACGATACGGGGCTTGCCTAGTGTGAGGAGCACAGCAATGTGCCGACTCTGCTAATAGTCGCAACTAATGCATGTTTATTGTATTTTATGTGTAATAGTTGCAAATAAATAATTTTCATTTTCTTTTTTTTTTCATTTAAATATGTAATCTTTGGTATGAGAATAAAATTATATATTCGTACAGATATTTTATTTATATTTTCCGTGAATAAATGATTAATAGTAAATTCTCTAATAAATAACCAATCACAAATTATTGTTATTTATGAGCTATTTTTGAATTTTATTAGTCTGATATAAAGACTGTAGCGCTAAATACATTACGTACATACATACATATATTCACGCCTCTTTTCCGTAGGGGTAGGCATAGACCACTTCTTTCCACTTGCTACGATCCTTACATACTTGTTTCGCTTCGTCCACTTTTATACACTTCATACATTCTCTTCGATTTTGGGTACTCTTGACATGGCCTTTTTTCAGGACGTCCCTGATTTGGTCGCGAAACGTCCGCCTGGGTCTTCTCATTCCTGCACTTCCATTCACACTCGCTTCATACACTTTTTTCGTCAATCGCTCTTCATTCATTCTCTCGACATGGCCAAACCATCTTAGCATACCTTTCTCAATTTTAGTCACTATATCTTCTTTCAGACTACAACGTTTCCTTATCTCACTATTCCTTATCCTGTCTCTCAGTTTAACTCCTATCATACTACTTAACGCTCTCATCTCAACTGAACTTATCCTGATTTCATGTTTCTTCTGCCATACCCAACTTTCACTTCCATACATGAGTGTTAGAACCAACACTCCCCTACGCACAGCCAAACGAGCCTTATTAGACACCTTCCGACTATTCATAAAGGAGTGCAGAGCTCCATTCACTATGTTTCCTGTATTCACTCTTCTTTCGATATCACTCTCACACTTTCCATCTCTTGTAAACTTTGAACCCAGATACACAAACTTATTCACCTGTTCAATTTGTTCATCTCCAATCACGATATTGCTGTCTGTCATTGCCTCATCTCTTTCAAACACCATCACTTTCGTCTTCTTTACATTTATCTTCATTCCCTTTTTAACAAAAGCTCCACTCATAGTTGTTTCCATCTCCTGCAACTCCTTGGCTGAAGACGCAAGTAATACTTGGTCGTCAGCATAGAGAAAACATTTGACGAGTAACTCATTCATTCTTTGAATCTGTCATGCAAATGTTCATGAACAGATTAAAAAGCCACGGTGACGCTACACATCCTTGGCTAACACCTTTTTCGATATTAAGCCATTCAGTGTATGCCCCGTTTATCCTTACACAAGCACTAGAATCCCTATAAAGAGATTGTAATGCCCATATGAGGATACTGCTCACACCGTTCACGGATAATGCTGACTATAATTCATTCCTCACCACTCTATCATAGGCCTTTTCTAGGTCCACGAACGTGCAATAGACCTTCTGGTTTTTAGCCAAAAACTTTTCTTACTCGAAATATTATTTTTTGCCAACAATTTTTTAAATATTACATACATGCTTGTTAATTTTATGCAACTTCAATTTTTCTATCTAAAATTATATTGCAATACCAGAGGAATATCAGATGAGTTGCCGGCCTTTAAAAATACATAAAAATGGTGCGAGGAATCTAGTTCAGCGATCACCAGTAGCTTGCCAAGCTAGGAGATTATGACGAATACTTGCTTACGGGAGAGGTCTATGTTCTGCAGTAGACTCAGGCCGAGGTGATATGACGAGTTTACTTATTTAACAATAATGATAAACTAGATGACTCGTGCTGAATGTATTGAAAATTAAGAGGCTCACCGGCAAGACTCACCAATTTCATAAATTCTACTAATTGTGTTTATGTACTCATATGTTATATTTATACAATGTATGTATGTGTATGTGAGTGTATAAGTATACATATTTATGTATATACAGTTATATCTAAGTTTTCTGCAAATGAAACTTGCGCCAATCCATATAACAGAAAGAAGGTATTCTTTTTACAGCCGGTTTGTCGGGAACAAATTGCTTTTAAACGTATTGACCACCAATTGTAGTCCGTAAGCTTTTCCAATATTGTAATAAAAGAATGTAAAGAAATATAAAAATGTCACGATAGCCGAGTGGTTTCGTGGACGGAATTTCGAGTCACGAGACCCGAGATTGATCCCCAGGAGACAGGCTCGTACGGGTTTTTCAAAAACTTAAGTAGGAATTATATCTTAGCAGTATTATATCTTAGTATCCGTGGTCACGGGCCACCCAGGGGGCCGTGTCCCCCCGTGACCACGGTTGCTGTAAAGCATCCGAAACGTCGGAAAATAAAAGTTTGTAAAAACTAATTAAAAACGCGATAAAATCCGAAAATCGTTTTATTTTAAATGTGCAGTATTCGCGTAAATACAAGAAATCATTATAGGAATTATATCGTTGGCTTGGACATAAAGACTACGACGGACTCACCGCCTGTCACGTTGTTCCGAAAATATCTTCTGTGGAAGGAATTGCGTGAAGATATTTATTTATTTATTTATTTATATACATTGTAATAAAAGAAACTAACTACAATAAAAATTATCTATCTACCTATCTATCTATTTCTATAAATTCTTACATAGAAGTTATATAACTGATAGTTAAAATGGTCGTTACGCCATCTGCCGATATCAGAGGTATTCTCAAGATTTATATCGTAGCTACCATTTACGCGGTTGTGAGGTTCACTTGATTTGAAAACTAGCTTACTATGAAAGTTAGTTAACCTTTCTATCATACCTGTAATCTCCGCAGATTGGTTGGAACTTTATTAAATGTATTTCAACAAATAATTAAAAAAATTTTTTTTTTCATCTTCACGCACAATCCCTGACGGGGTAGCCAGAGAGAACAGATCGCCAAGTGTCAAGATCCCTACATACTTCTTTCGCTTCTTTCAGATTCATCATCTTCTTCATACATGCACGTCTAGGTATCCGAGTACTCTTAACTCTCCTCTCTTCGAGCAATTTGCTCACATGGTCTTCGAAAGTTAATCTAGGTCTACCTCGACACCTTTTAATATTAACTTTCGCGCTATATATTTTCTTCACCATTCGGTCTTCACTCATTCGCTCAACGTGCCCAAACCATCGAAGCACGCCCTTATCCATTTTTGAGACAAGGTCATCTTTCAAACCTGCCATATTGCGAATCTCTTCGTTTCGTTTTCGGTCGGCCATGGTAAGGCCGCACATTTTACGAAGAGATCGCATCTCCACTGCATTCAACCTGCTTTTATGCTTCTTCTGGCATACCCAGGTTTCGCTGCCATATAACAAAGTCGGTACCAACACTGCGTTATGTATTGCAAGATGTGCACTTTTCACAATGCCTTGCCTTTTGATTAACGCAGTCAGGGCACCATTGACTTTGTTCCCGGCAGCGACACGCCTGTCCACATCTAAATCACATCTTCCATCCCGGCTAAATGCACTTCCCAAGTATACAATTTCATTCACCTGTTCTAGACATTCCTGATTTACCCAAATTTCGCACTTCGTTCTTTCTTCGTCCCTTTCAAATACCAGAACCTTAGTTTTATTAGCATTCAAACGGAGAATTTCACATTCTTCTTTCATACACGTGACTAATGCCTGCAGTTCTGCCTCTGATGGTGCTATAAGCACTGCATCATCAGCATAAAGCAGACAATTTACTTTTATGTCACCCAATTTCACACCCAAACAGCTATCTTTCAGCTTCTGTAAACAGCTTTCGAGATACAGTATGAATAGCCAGGAAGACATGACACAACCCTGTTTTACGCCCGTTTGGACGCCAAACATGGGTGACAGGTCATGCCCTACCCGCACACAGGCTTTACAGTCACAGTAAAGTGACTGCACAGCCCTTAACAATCGACCATCCACACCATACCCCGGCAACAGTTCCCACATTTTCTTCCTTACAACCCTATCAAATGCTTTCTCAAGATCCACAAAAGCACAGAAAATCTTCTGGTTAGCAGCCAGAAGCTTCTCCGTGATCATGCGGAGAGAAAACATTTGATCCGTGCATCCTCTTCCAGGTCTAAATCCGCATTGTTCCTCCCATAGAAATCTTTCCGATTTCTCTTGCATCCTAGTAAACTTAGCATTCGAGTAAACTTTACTTGCTAAACTGGTCAAGCTGATCGCCCGATAGCACCCGCAGTCATAATGTGAACCTTTACCTTTATATAAAGGCACAATGACCGCGGATCGCCAATCATCCGGAACAGCCCCGTTCGCCAGCACAAATTGCACAGCAGATGAAAGCTGTCCCAGACGCGTGGCCCACCATACTTGACCATTTCAGCAGTAACTCTGTCTAGTCCCGCAGCCTTACCACATTTCAAACTTCTAATCGCACATTCAATCTCTTTCATACTGATGACCTCAGTGTCATCGAGGTCCGGGTCTGGCGTACCAGTCACGGCGTCACCCCCGGATCCCTCACTAAGATCATCACACGCATACATCTCTATAAAATTCGCTCCATCGCTGCATGACGTCCGATTTTTCTGAGAGGACGTCATTGGTTCCCGAAAGCACTTTATTCATTCTTAAGGCTGTCGCACCACTCCGGGTCCTTCCAACCTCTTTCCAGAAGAGTTTGGAGTTCTCCTTGAAGTTGTGCGACAACCTTTCGTCCGCTTCCATTCTACTCCTTTCACGCATTTCCTCAATCAATGCTTTCGTGTGAACTTTCTGAAGCTTATATCTTTCTTTCCTCTTCTCTCTCATATCCTTATCATTACTAGAGGCCAAGTAGTCTAACCATGCTTTCTTCTTCTTATTTACAGCTTCTTTCACTTCGTCATTCCACCATGCATCACCCTTTTACTACTACCTTTTTCACATTTCCACACACGTCTTCCGCTGCACTAACCATTCCATCTCTAAGGCTCTGCCATATTTCTTCCACACATTCTTTCCTAACACCAATGCTGTCCAGCTTTTCGGCTACCCTTGCTTGATATTTATTCCTAGTGTCCGCTTCCTGAAGCTTCCAGCTTCGGATGCTGCCGACCGACTGTGGTTCTGGTATCGCCGTCCGGTGGCGCCAACCCGCGAACAGACCCCTAAATCTAGTAATCACTAGGTAGTGATCCGTTCCCAGGTCAGCACCTCGGAACACTCGCGTATCCATCACCTGTTTTCGCAGTCGGTCATCCACCAGGAATAAATCGATCATACTTCTCTCATTCTCTCTTGTTCTAGTATACATATGGATTTTCTTGTGACTAAACATAGTGTTTGTCTCAAGAAGACCCTTTTCCTTGCATACAGCCAGTATAAGCTTGCCAGCATCGTTAACCCTTTTATCGCCAAACATTCCAAGCACCGACTCGTACCCTGGCCGAGCGGTACCAACCCATCCATTCAAATCACCACATACAACAATTCTTTCGTTTCCTCTAACCAAGTCTAGAACTTCTCTTACATTCTCCCAAAACTCCTCCAGCTCAGCTCCGGACGACGAAGCCACCGGCGCATAAACAGCCAAAAGGAATAACTTCGTCAGTCCCAATTTAAAGCGAACCCAGAGAAGTCTCGAGTTCACAACCTTATATTCAGTCATAACATCGACCAACCGAGACGACAGCAGCACCCCCACTCCCTGGCAGGCGCTCTCGCTCTCCGGGACTCCGGACCATAGAGCTAACGCCCCGCCAGGGAGCTCTTCAGTACCACTGCCCTTCCGCTTGGTCTCCGACAAACACACGACATCTAATTCTCTTTCTTTCATTATTTCAATCAACTCATTCGTCTTATCTCTCATGCCTCCTCTAACATTCCACGTGCCAACTCTGCACTCCGTCCTCCACTTTCCGCCGTGTCGGGCTGTGCGTGACGGGTGGCGGTCCCCATCGCCGCTTTGCGCGCTGCATTTCACACCAACGGGGACGAACTGGTGTGCGTCGCCTTGGGGAGACGCCCTAACCCTCGTTGGCATGGGTGCGCAGCTGTGTAGAATTGCAGCCCTGAAAAGGGCTGGCAGGGGTCGCGACGAGCACGCTTCTACAATGACCCCCTAAATAATTAAATAATAAATAATTAAAAAATATTTGTAATTATTTGTAAGCATTTATTAATATCGTATATGAAATATTTACAAGAGAAGTTTAAAAAATGCTACGAAAATATTGATTAAGGTATACAAAGCCATTAATGTAAACGATATTTGATAGAAGATACAAATAAGGAACAAGGAAATATTTATAAAAAGGTAAAGAGAAGTTATTAAATATGACATAAATTATAGAAATATATCGAACACACAAATTCACCTCATACGTAACCACACCAATGTTTGAATGATTCGAATCCGTTACCCTTCTGTTCGAAAGCAAGAACACTACCAACCAGGCTATGGGGTGGTTAGAAAAAGTATTCTTCTAAAGTAACTTGATTTTAATATTATAAACATAAAAATACTACTTAAACATTTAAATATGGCAAGCAAAGTATTAATGATATGATAGGTTACTCGATAGTTACCTTGCCTGCGAGATCCTAAATAAGTTCCTATGAAAATTGGATTGTAGAAGGTCATGTCTAGACCTCTGTTCACCCCTTTATACCGGGACGATTATATCAGAAAAAAGTATATATTAGAGATCATGTTTTTACTTTTGTATAGTTGTTATAATATATTAAATGAAATAGTAATACACATCTTAACGCTATTTCCAATACAGTAATGCAACTAGCATTACAGTATTGAAAATCACGAACATTTGAAAGTTTGGTTCAACAAATTCCGAGGAATATTAACCAGTTTAACAATCCGTGAAGAATATGAAATATTTCTATAACAATATAACAAATTTAGACATTGTTATAGTAATATTTTATATTCTTCACGTAATTCAATGCGATAAATTTTAAAATTCATTTTACTATAATAATATTTCCTAGTGCATAATTACAACTCTTTGGTTTAATGGAATCTCTCTAAGTGGACATAAAACCACCATTTTAGCGAGTTTGGCCTAACATGGAGCTGCGGTTAAATATCATTAATTTCTATTGGAGCAATCGTATGTTCCATTTAGGTTCCTACTACTGCGACCTCCATATTTCTAATAGAGTTTTAACCATTTTGATGTAGAAAGTCGCGCTTGCTTTCATAATAATATTTATGTAAGTTTTTTTTTATTATTCAATTTTACGCTAGTTAATTATTAAATTATTAAGTGTGACTTTAGAATGGTTTAAGTTAAATTACTTTGAATGCTTGATAGTAAATTTGTGCATTAAGAAAATTATAGAGATTTTGTAATCGATCAGATAATTATGGAGTTAAACAAATCACACAACGGTTACTATGGAATTTTAAACATAAATTACTATAATTAATTAATGCATATTTTGCTTTTAATTAAGTCTATATTTCCTGTAATTATAACTTATTGCTGTTTTAAGAGAGTATTTCCCGCGAGACCTTGTTGGGTAAAAATGCAACAATATCCGTGTTATAAGTTTTTGAGTTTTGCGACCACAAACTTAATTTTTTATGAATGAAGATTACAGTGATAAGCTAAATACGTTCACAATCCAGAAAATTTAAGGTTGTATAAACACATTGTCTTCAAGAGTAAAAAAGAAAAAAAGCAAAATAACTCGGTCATTCCCTACGACTATTGTCCAGAAAATGGAAAACTCGGATTCATAAAACTAGAGTTTGCTTAAGTTTGAGTCCTGAGTTATTTAACGTTCAGGTAGGCATAGGTACAGGCAATGAAGTACTTTCGGCTCACCTTTCACCGAAGTTTATTTTGGAAAACGTGACAGGTTTGCAGCTTTTCGCCGGCTGAGTTTCCAAGATGAGGGTATTTATATACAGTATTTATAACATATTATATAGTACAACGTATTTCATATTACGTATATTTTAGATACAAAAAAATATCTTTACGCAATTCCCAACACATGGATGGACAAAGGACTAGTCTAGACAATTAAAACCCTTCGACCCACATTCCACCAAAGATATTTTCGAGACAACGTGACAGGTGGCGAGCCTGTCGCCGTCTTTGAATCCAATCCAACGACATGAATCGTAAATAGGTTTAAAAAAAAAACCCATTGGTACGAGCCTGCCACCTTTCTTGACTCGAAATTCCGACCAACCAACCAATCGGCTATCGTATATGGCTATCGTGATATATATCCTTGTTGCCTTTAAAATAAATAAATAAATATCTTCACACAATTCCCAATACTGGGGTAGTCAGAGGTCTAGTCTAGAGAAGTAAGTTTCTTCGACCCAGCTTCCACCGAAGATATTTTCGGGACAACGTAGGTAGTGAGCCCGTCGCCGTCTTTATGTCCAAGGCAACTATATAAAGCGTACATAAGTTTTTGAAAAACCCATGGGTGCGAGCCTGCTATCTGAGTATCGAACTCAGGTCTCTTGACTCGAAATTCTGACCACCCAACCACTCGGCAATCGTGACTGAGTTACCTATAAATTATACTAATAAAAATTAACAAAACTAATTAAAATTAATAATATTTTAGAAGATGACGTCATACTCTAATATTTTAAGTTCTCCGACTGTGCGGTTATTTAACTGTCACTTATGACGCTAATTTATATAAAAGTGTTTAAACTCAACTTAGAAACTATTACTAGAAGGACTATTGGTTAAGAACAATACTATCAAATCAGTCACCTCTAGTATAACAAAATTACTAAAACAAATAAAAATATACAGAGGAAGAAAAATGTTCTGATAGGATAGAGAGAGGTCTAGATAATTAAATTCTTTCGATCCACCTTTCACTGAACACATTTTTTGGGAAAAGTGTCAAGTGGTGAACCTGTCGCCGTCTTTAAATCAAACGGTATAATCAAACGATATATGCGATTTTAAGCAAACGATATAAATCGTACATAAGTTTCGAAAAATCGATTGGTATGAGCCTACCTGTGGATCGAACTCGGGTCTCTTAACTGGAATTCTGATCACTGAATGGCTGTCGTGAATGTTACAACTAAATTATGTTTTAATTTAAAATTACTTTTAGTAATTTTGTGGCATACAGAATGACAGTATGTAACTGTTACAGATTATAATGGTATCACATTAACATTTATCAAGTAATATCTACGACGGAAGTAGATATATTTAATTTTCCATTAGATACAATACCAACAATTTCCTTTGATCAATGGAGCGGTTAATAGAGTACAAATATTTAAAAATGTGAAGGCTGAAACGAAACTTTCATGTAATTCATATATTGTAAGTGTTCATTAGTACGGAAAAAAGTATAATTAAAAATAATATTAAAAACATATTGCCCCTTTGATTGGAAAGATATTGTATAGAAAATCATTATTATTTATTATGTCTCTATTAAATGCGTTTAAGTATGGTTTTAGCTACTGAAAGGGTCTACTTTCCATTTCATAAATATTTAGATTGTTTATTCGATTTATTGCCGTATCTTAAATTATAAATAAAAAAATCAATGAAAATTATATTTAATAATTTAGTGTCACGATAGCCAAATTGTAAGGAGGTCGAAATTTCGAGTGAAGATACTCGAGTTTGATCTCCAGGTGGCCGGAACGTACCATTGAGTTTTTTCAAAAACTTATGTACGATTATATCATTGGCTTGGATATAAAGACGGCGACGGGATCACCACCTGTCACGTTGTCCCGATAAATGTTTTCGGTGGAAAGTGGTGAAAACTTAAAATTTTTCATTAAAAAATAAAAATTTTATGTTAGAAATTATCAGAGATGTACATATAACTTCTCCGTCAATTAAAAAAGATTTAATAATATAATTTAAGAACAGTTGAATGTATAAACTATACCATAAATTACCTTAATTGTTTCATTACGCGTAACGGAAATATAAAACATTACAGGTTAATTGATATCATGGGCTAGATTAAAAAAGAACTGTACACTACTTGCAGAAAAAAATCAACAAACTACAAAGGACTAAATTTTGATTTAATCAAGGGAACAAAAAGGATCCAAAGAGTTTAAACTTTCAGCATTCAAGTTGCTAGAAAAAACTAAGATAAATTATTTTCGCCGTTTATCAGTGGACTTGAATAGAAGTTGCAATAGAAGATATTTAAATAAAACTTAACAAACTCAGCATTTGTAAAAGAGAGAGAATATATATGGAATATTATTGTTAAAAAAATAAAAACAATAATGGGCATGCCGACAGCGCAAGAAAAAGCCTGGAAGTTATCCAAAGTGTTTCGAAATGGCTAAAAAGTATAGAAGACAGATGCTTCCGATCTCTTCTATTTACTTTGACTGCGATGTTCGTTGATTTGTATTCTATGCAGTCTCTTTTAAGTGGTGATAAAACTATTAATAAAATTTACTTACTTTGCCGTGTGGTAACGGCGAAAGAATATTGCCACTCCTTTTCTTCCTGTGGGTGTCGTAAGAGGCGAATAAGGGACACAACCTTGAATATCGTTATGACAACCGATAGATGTCGGGACAACCCTCTTTAAAATAAAATCAAATAAATAAATAAATATTTAAAATAAACTCAGACCAAAGTAATTAGACCGAAGATAGGTAGCAGCGTCTGAGGTGCGAGTGGTCTGGTACTGCGATCGCCAATCCGCTTTTCAAGACTGGCGGTTGTGTCAAATCCTCCTTAGGGAGAGGCCAATGTGCTGCAGTTGACTTAAAAAACCGTTATGTATGTATGTACTTACTTACTTAGAGGCCTGTAATTATCCACTTCTGGACGAAGGCCTTTCCCGTGGGAGGACTTGTCATAATCCTTACGCTCGGCAAACGGATCGGTGATCGCAGTATTAGACATCTTGTGTGACGCTGTTGTGCTTCACCGGTCTGCTTATTTTGGTCGCGAATTTTTCCTAAATGAATGAGAAGAAAGGTAGCATAAAGTTCATCGGATACCACTACTGCCAAAACCACCACAGCCAATAGCTTACAACAAAAATAATAATTGTTAAATTAATATTAAAACGTATAAGTTTGTTATGTATTGTATTTATTTATTTAATATAAATATCGCGGTACCAGCTATGAAGCTGCTGCCCGCCACAACTCTGATGAGTCAGCACATCTTTTTCTTTTCCCTTCGCCTCTTAATACTCACCAAATAGAATAAACGGGGCGGTAAATAATACGCCTATGGTTTTATTTACATTCATCATTTTATTCATACACGTACTTCTAAGTATCTTATTTACCAAATTACCATATTTTATTTTATTTGAGTTGATCAGTCAGACCAAATCAAATCAAATAAAATATGGTAATATACATACATACATATCGGCCTGTTAAAGTCCACTGCAGGACATTGGCCTCTCCTAAGGGTAGGATTTGCCATAATCGCCACGCTTGGCAGGCGGATTAGAGATCGTAGTACCAGACCACTCGCACCTCAGACGCTGCTGCCCATCTTCGGTCTAATTATTTAGGTCTGACATTTTTTCACATGATTATCTCGCCATTTTTCGGTTGCCATTAGGATATTCCAGGCTGTTTCTCTTACAACACCTACAGGAAGAAAGGGAGTGGCACACAGTATTTCAAATATCAGTCCCTTAATAGTCGTAATGGAATTTTTCCCATGAAAATCGCTAAGTACTGTTGCTTAGACTTAGCATTAAATAACCTAAAACAACTTCATTATCGTGCCTCGTCCTAACAATAACATATTTACTAACAATAAAAACATTTATTAATATTTATAAAATTCGTCTGGTGAGTGCAGGTAACCGGTGGCCCACACAACCCCCTCCCCCTATTCTGAGGGAGGGGGGCACTCTAAGGGAGGCAGCGCATCTGCGAAGCTTCTGGTATTGCAGGTGTTCATGGGCGGCGGTAATCACTTACCACCACGTGAGCCACTATTTTTGAATTTTAGTTGTCTGATTTAAAGACAGTACTGCTAAATACATAACTCGAAATGTTATTTTTTGCCAATAATTTTTAAATGCCAGTATACTCGTATGTCTATATATATTTTAAATGCGTAAGCGAGTCTTTATGTTTGTTTCCACTTAAAATGTTAAACCGATTTTAATGAATATAGGTATAGAGATAGATAGGATCCCCGAGAAGACAAAGGTTTGAATAACTTGAATCGCGAACTGATCAAGCATAGCTGCGGCCAAAAAGATAATAAATCAATATTTGTTGTATTTTTCTCACCATATCGATATAAAACACGATGTTTCAATAAAGCTATTAATTATGCGTGCCATCAGTTACAGATGGAACGAAGGGGGCTTATGATAAATGATTCCTGTGCTGACATTAATATTTACACGTCTTACACAATTAATAAATTTATTGTACTTAAATTTATATTGGTGTCTTTTTTTCACAATTATTTTCTTTACATTATTTTTTATCTTCATGCTTTGTTCTAGAACTGTGACATACAGTCCACCTTTCACCGAAGCTTACCTGGGACAGTGTGACAGGTGGTGAGCCTTTCGTCATCCAAGCTAACCTAAGTTTCGAAAGCAGGATTACTACCAACTATCGGGTCGTAGATTATTGCCCCACATTTCACTGGAGCCCATTTTAAGTAACAGGTGATGAGCCTGTCGCCGTTTTATATCCAAGCCAACGATATAAATTGAAGATAAGATTAATAAAAACTCATTGCCTATATGCCGGAGATCGAACTCGGGTCTCTTGACTCGAACTCTGATCACATTCAAACACTCGGCTATCGTGGCTATCGAAGAACATTATCTTTCTTTACACAGTACCTTTCTTTAAACGGATGATGAAAATCCAACATAAATCACCGCCTCCCTCGTAAACGAGATCGGGAGCTTTCAAAGTTTTATCGATGCCACATAATCAACAACTTTCAACTTAGACTTTATTAAGATCTATTGACTCGATTGTTTTCAAGCCTCGTTAAAAGCTGTTATATTCCTTACAAACTTATTATTCAATATACATGTTACATATTACACACTCACATATATTTAGCTAGTTAGTCAATTAAAACTTTTGCCGTACATGTAAAGTTTGTTATTATTATTATTATTTTATTAAAATGCCGTATATATTAATAGGTTAGAAATAAGCTAAAACAAATAAAAAACCATTTAAATTTAAACCAACAAAAACATTTAATTTGTTTCACTAATAAGAATTAATACAAAAAAGTACTTTTTAGATTGGGTGAAGATAAAATAATAAAAAAAATATGGCGACATGTGGTTGTGAAGCTAAAATTTAAAACCTTGAACTTTGCATCACATTCCTGTAACAAGTATTATTCAATCATTCCTCGTATTTTGTAAAATTTTCAAATTCAAGATATCAAGGTAAATATTATTACTCGTATATCATTATTATGGTTTTCAGAAAACTGATTACGAACATGCCAAAAATATTGACACTAGAGACAACTAAAGTAGAAATGCCTTTTTCAAAGATTCCAACCTCTTTAATATATCTGCCATCTTGAATAAAAAAAAATCGGAATAAAAATAGAAAAACCTTAAAATATCATAATTGATATTTTAAGGTTTTCCTTTTTATTCCGATTTTTTTAATTAATTAATATCAAAAGAATCTATATTATTTGAAATTTTCAAAAAGTGAATAAAAGAGTTTAAAAATATGAACCATATTTGACGATCGTCATGGACATGTGGCGTACATACCGACTACCAAGGTATCGTCGGCTCTAGGTCGCGTGTACAATTCGCGGATGGGTCAATGCAGAAAAACTACTTTTTCTACATTTTCTCGAGTCTGCGTATTTTTGGTGCCTTCGTTGTTTCCGATTCCATAACACAAGTATTTAACTGCTTAGGGATAACTGCTAACTTAGGGATCAGAGCAATGTATTTGTTACTGTTCCTATCTATGTATGTAATTAATCTCGAAAACAGGGTTAATTCTTTAAAACAATATTCATAGTATCGTACATAGATCAACAACATTCACTGGCAATAGTCCAATACTTAGTATAACATTGCGACGATATAGAAAACAATATTGGAATTGCGAGACGATCTATAAAACTTTATAGTTAATGTGATTGAACGTCGTATTTAATGGCTCTTCCATGATATACTGTATCAAGAATACAAGGATGAAAAATTGTATTTTGATGTTAGCTAGTTTAGTTTAAAACTTTTATTATTGGAAACAACTTGCACATAAAGTTGATTTTTACGATCCGGATTGCGGAGTAACAGTGACAGGTGGTGAGCCCGTCGCCGTCTTTATCTTCAAGTTTTACTACATTGACTCGACAGGGAACCGAACCCGGGCGCTCGTGATAGCGACACCTTGAAAACCGATGGTTACGGCATTCGTCCTCGGTGGTCGCCACTTTAACTTTTGAAACTTACTAATAGTATTATTAATTATGCTAATAATTATCATTAGGGATATAATTTTTTTTAATCTATTCACATGATAACTATGATGATTAATCTTCCTAATACGTAATACTGATACATAAATCGATAGAGACAACATCGCATACATTGCTCTGATTCCCAAGTAAGCTGCTTAAGCACTTGTATTATGTAATTATATAGAACGAAGATGCCACAAACACCCAGACCCGAGAAACTATAGAAAAAGCGTTTGAGCGTGAATATGATGTCCCTTCGACTGTTAGTTATATTGTACTTATGGCTCTGACATCCCTATTTCAGCTTGCGAATGACCTATCATAATTATAACACCCTTGGACCCCTCGCACCCCCGTTTCAGCAACAGCGTGCCTGTCCCAACGTATCAGGAAATTACGTTTGAGTTATATCACCTCCTTTGTTCATGAAGTCACGATAAGCCAAGTGGTTGGGATCACCCAACCAATCAGAGTGGTGAAAGAGTGGTTGGGTAAGTAAGGCAAGAGACCCGTACTCGTTCGCCAGGTGGCTACCAGCCTCCCACCAATAGTTTAGTACCAATGAGTTTTTTCAAAATTTATGTACATTTTACAGCGTTGGCTTGGACATAAAGACGGCGATGGGCTCACCACTTGTCACTTTGGCCAAAAAATGTCTTCGGTGAAAGATGGGCCTAAAGAACTTAATAGTCTGGACGTCTTTCCGTCGAAAAAATCAATCTTCATTTCATTTCCAATACGCAATATAGGTATTTTTTCTTCATCTTGTGTGTAAGATACAATAAAAGTTTTAAATATTGCAATGTCTACCTACAGATCTTGATCGCAAGATATAACCATCTCGAACATTGGCAGAGTTCTAAAAAGAGGGGCCATAGAACTAAGCAAGAAGATGAACCATCTCTAAGAAAATTATAATACAAAACTAAAATAAGCAACTGTTGATGGTCCGTTGAATCCATGGTGAAGAGTTTATTACTGTGATAGCAAATGCCTATGGTACAGGAAAGGCCTGTGTTCTAGACTTTTGCAAATGAACTTACCTTGGCACCTAATCTTGACTACTAGTCTCGGAAGAAAAGACGTGTTTTAGAGAAATCTAAGTATCGATAGTTAACTTGTAAGTTGTTGTAATAAAAAATGAGAGCCGTCATGAGACGCCTGGCAGATGTGAAACATCGTGTGTGTACAAGTAATATGCATAAAAGATAATATTATTACAGAAATTAAATATAGCCTAATGAAAAAATGAAGTATTACGAATTTCTTACAGAAAATGGTAACTTTATTTAATAAACATTTATTTACATTTGATATAAAAATTCGATATTAATATCAAGTGGCCACAATTTAAATATTTTCTCTCTCTCTCTCTCTCTGTGACTTCAGTAATAGTTATATTCGATGTTTCCTCTGCCGGTATTACTGTGACGATTGGTCGATGATAACTAAACTACGTTACAAAAGTATTGGATGAAACATTATCAAGATATCTCACAAATACAGCATCTATAGTTGTTCCATATTTGGTAGTAGATTCTTTTGGATTGTTGTTGATTTGCAATTGAAATTCTTTTTGACGAAATGTCATTAATGGCATTGATTCAGCTCTTGAAAATTTACATTAAAATCTCCAGCTAAAATTAATGGTAGTTTATATGTTTATTCGTTTTAAAAATTATTGAACATTTTTGACTATAAGGATGTAAAAATGAAATCTTAATATAATTTATATAGTTACTCATATGAATAATATGAATATAATTAATTAAATATAAAAAAGGGTTTCAGTTTTTAACTATAAACCTTAACTCTCAGGTGATAGGGTGTAAATTAGTATACCTTTGTATAGCGTGGCGACCCGTCGCCACGGCATGCGTCGCCACGCCAGAAATCGGTTGTACGTGCGGCTATAGATGTTTCACATCAATAAATAAATAAATATATGAATATCTTTACGCAATTCCCAATACAGGGGTAGACAGAGGTCTAGTCTAGACAATTAAATCCCTTCGACCCACCTTCCTCCGAAGATATTTTCGGGACAACGTGACAGGTGGTGAGTCCGTCACCGCCTTTATGTCCAAGCCAACGATGTAATTCGGACATAAGTTTTTGAAAAACCCATTGGTACGAGCCTGCCACCTGGGGATCGAACTCGGGTCTCTCGACTCGAAATTCCGACTACCCAACCACTCGGCTATCGTGACTTCAAAGTTGTTGTAAATAGCAGAATTAATGAAAAATTTACTGACTATTGTATTTTAAACTGAGATTAATTGTTACTCATGAATAACATATGGAAATATGAAAATTCAATTTGAACTAACTTTATACGTAGTTTTGTAAAACTGCTTGAACAGTCGTTTCAAAACTGAAATTAATATGAATGTGTATAGTTTAAAATTACAATTGTAATCAAACTATTTGTAATATAACATTTATTGTAATCTCTTAATGAATTTTAGATTCACGATAGCCAAGTGGTTTGGTGGTCCGAATTTCGAGTCAAGAGACCCGTTTGATCCCCAGGTGGCAGGCTCGTACCAATCGGTTTTTCAAAAACTTATGTACGAATTATATAGTTATCTAAGACGGTGACGGGTTCACCACTTGCCACGTTGTCCCGAAAATATCTCCGGAGGAAGGTGGGTCAAAGGGACTTAATTGTCAAGACTTGACCTCTGTCTATTGGTAATTGCGTGAAGATGTTTTACTTTATTTTATTTTTATTAAAACTATATTTAATATTTAGTACACTATAATATAATTTAAAAATAATTCTTATAGTAAAAATAAGTTACCGGTTAAGTGAACCCGTAAAAGCGTTAATCTGCGTAGTTACCCGGTTCAGAGGGCAGCGCTATGGTCAGATAAGAATAGTTTACGCGTTCAGCAAAGCCTCTGCTTAGTCGATTGTAGCGACAAACGCAGAGCAACCCAGATACGTGGCTTGTAAGTTTAATGTAACATTTTTATTTACGTAATTCTAAAGTTATGAAAATATTTAAGAAAGACGACAGATTTTATGTAATTAACTTTTTTTATCATCACGTATTTTCCTAGAACTGGGATAGACAGAGGTCTAGATAATTAAATCGTTTTGGTAAACCTATCACTAATGCTTATTTCGAACTGGTGGTGAGTCAATCGACATTTAGATAACTTTTAACACATAAGAAAATTATTAACTCTACTCTTCCTTGATGTTGAAAGAGCCGACGAAGGACTAAAGATTTGAAAATGCAATTGGCTACGGACAAAATTAAACTTGTAATAATCTTTTTGAAAAACACCTTAAAAATGGCCGGTGGCTGTCTTCGGCGTCAAAGGTGCAAGATGTATGTCACAGCGATCGCCATGCAGAACAATTATGGCCTATCCTCCTTAAAGAGAGCTATGTCCTCTCGAAGATTTTAAGAGGCTTTATAAGTCAATAACAACCTTTATGTTTAACTTAAACTCTTTTTTCTTTAAATATTATTTATATAAATATAAGTATATAATCATTAAGAAGCTGTGCAGTAAAATTGGACATCTACCACTCCACTTACTTGGCCTGTCGAATCAAGTACTTTTGTTCTCTCTACACCGTTTTGAATTTACAAGACTTTCAATACAGTTGTTATCACAGCGTTTAGATACGTTACCAAAAATATCAGCATTATTCACATCTCGGAAGCGTAGTAGTAGTGGAAGTATGAGAAACATAAGCATTTTTACCAACCGAGTCTTATGATCTTGTTGGGTTTTCCATACCTCCATATCATTTGTTCTGCCATAAATAGACTGCAAGAGATAGATAGCAATATATATAAATCTATATAGAGATAAGATTTTTTATTTTTATTAAAACTATATTTAATATTTAGTACACTATAATATAATTTAAAAATAATTCTGATAGTAAAAATAAGTTACCGGTTAAGTGAACCCGTAAAAGCGTTAATCTGCGTAGTTACCCGGTTCAGAGGGCAGCGCTATGGTCAGATAAGAATAGTTTACGCGTTCAGCAAAGCCTCTGCTTAGTCGATTGTAGCGACAAACGCAGAGCAACCCAGATTACGTGGCTTGTAAGTTTAATGTAACATTTTTATTTACGTAATTCTAAAGTTATGAAAATATTTAAGAAAGACGACAGATTTTATGTAATTAACTTTTTTTATCATCACGTATTTTCCTAGAACTGGGATAGACAGAGGTCTAGATAATTAAATCGTTTTGGTAAACCTATCACTAATGCTTATTTCGAACTGGTGGTGAGTCAATCGACATTTAGATAACTTTTAACACATAAGAAAATTATTAACTCTACTCTTCCTTGATGTTGAAAGAGCCGACGAAGGACTAAAGATTTGAAAATGCAATTGGCTACGGACAAAATTAAACTTGTAATAATCTTTTTGAAAAACACCTTAAAAATGGCCGGTGGCTGTCTTCGGCGTCAAAGGTGCAAGATGTATGTCACAGCGATCGCCATGCAGAACAATTATGGCCTATCCTCCTTAAAGAGAGCTATGTCCTCTCGAAGATTTTAAGAGGCTTTATAAGTCAATAACAACCATTACGTTTAACTTAAACTCTTTTTTCTTTAAATATTATTTATATAAATATAAGTATATAATCATTAAGAAGCTGTGCAGTAAAATTGGACATCTACCACTCCACTTACTTGGCCTGTCGAATCAAGTACTTTTGTTCTCTCTACACCGTTTTGAATTTACAAGACTTTCAATACAGTTGTTATCACAGCGTTTAGATACGTTACCAAAAATATCAGCATTATTCACATCTCGGAAGCGTAGTAGTAGTGGAAGTATGAGAAACATAAGCATTTTTACCAACCGAGTCTTATGATCTTGTTGGGTTTTCCATACCTCCATATCATTTGTTCTGCCATAAATAGACTGCAAGAGATAGATAGCAATATATATAAATCTATATAGAGATAAGATTTTTTATTTTATATAGAGATAAGAAAATATGACGTTAACTTATGTACGAATTTCATCGTTAGCTTGGACATAAAGACGACGACGGGCTCACCACCTGTCAAAATATCTTCGGTGGAAGGTGTGTCGACCCTTCTGTGAGATCCCTGTATTAGGAAAGGCGTGAAGATATTTTTACATTACTAAAAAAATTAAAGTCACGATAGCCGAGTTGTTGGGTGGTCGGAATTTCAAGCCGAGAGACCCGAGTTCGATCCCCAGGTGGCAGTACCAAGGAGTTTTTCAAAAACTTATGTACGAATTTCATCGTTAGCTTGGACATAAAGACGGCGACGGGTTCACCACCTGTCACGTTGTCCCGAAAATATCTTCGGTGGAAGGTGGGTCAAAGGGACTTAATTGTCAAGACTTGACCTCTGTCTATTGGTAATTGCGTGAAGATGTTTTACTTTATTTTATTTTTTATTAAAACTATATTTAATATTTAGTACACTATAATATAATTTAAAAATAATTCTGATAGTAAAAATAAGTTACCGGTTAAGTGAACCCGTAAAAGCGTTAATCTGCGTAGTTACCCGGTTCAGAGGGCAGCGCTATGGTCAGATAAGAATAGTTTACGCGTTCAGCAAAGCCTCTGCTTAGTCGATTGTAGCGACAAACGCAGAGCAACCCAGATTACGTGGCTTGTAAGTTTAATGTAACATTTTTATTTACGTAATTCTAAAGTTATGAAAATATTTAAGAAAGACGACAGATTTTATGTAATTAACTTTTTTTATCATCACGTATTTTCCTAGAACTGGGATAGACAGAGGTCTAGATAATTAAATCGTTTTGGTAAACCTATCACTAATGCTTATTTCGAACTGGTGGTGAGTCAATCGACATTTAGATAACTTTTAACACATAAGAAAATTATTAACTCTACTCTTCCTTGATGTTGAAAGAGCCGACGAAGGACTAAAGATTTGAAAATGCAATTGGCTACGGACAAAATTAAACTTGTAATAATCTTTTTGAAAAACACCTTAAAAATGGCCGGTGGCTGTCTTCGGCGTCAAAGGTGCAAGATGTATGTCACAGCGATCGCCATGCAGAACAATTATGGCCTATCCTCCTTAAAGAGAGCTATGTCCTCTCGAAGATTTTAAGAGGCTTTATAAGTCAATAACAACCTTTATGTTTAACTTAAACTCTTTTTTCTTTAAATATTATTTATATAAATATAAGCTTAAGAAGCTGTGCAGTAAAATTGGACATCTACCACTCCACTTACTTGGCCTGTCGAATCAAGTACTTTTGTTCTCTCTACACCGTTTTGAATTTACAAGACTTTCAATACAGTTGTTATCACAGCGTTTAGATACGTTACCAAAAATATCAGCATTATTCACATCTCGGAAGCGTAGTAGTAGTGGAAGTATGAGAAACATAAGCATTTTTACCAACCGAGTCTTATGATCTTGTTGGGTTTTCCATACCTCCATATCATTTGTTCTGCCATAAATAGACTGCAAGAGATAGATAGCAATATATATAAATCTATATAGAGATAAGATTTTTTTTATTTTATATAGAGATAAGAAAATATGACGTTAACTTATGTACGATTTATATCGTTGGCTTGGACATAAAGACGGCGACGGGTTCACCAAAAAGGGACTTTATTGTCTAGATTAGACCTCTGTCTACCCCTGTATTGGGAATTGCGTGAAGGAAATATAACCAATATGTTCATATATATATGTGTGTAGATTCATATAAAGGTACATTTGTAGAGATAGATACGTAGGGAATATATGCTGTAGTAGCCTATTACTCAGGGTGTTACTGTTATACGCGAGTGATCCCCGATTCAGGGGTCGACCACTGAAATTGTTGAAAGCTATTTTAGTGCTGAATTTACCACGTTCTCGGCGGTGAAAATAAACATTGTAAGGAAACCTGATCGTCAGAGAGACGAGTTAATTCCACCAACTCGCAAAATGGCGGACATTCTTCTGCTCTTATATTCACTTAATTAATTGAGAGGATGCCTTTGTCCACTAGTGATCATACACAGGTTTCACTTTATGTCTTTCTTATAAATAATAACGTTAAATATGACCTGGAATTTATTCCTTCGCAACAAGGATTAAAACTTCTAATTGACATAATCTTCTCGAAGCTTGAGCACAGTGACTGCGTATTAAATGTCATTAGCACTACTAACTTCCGCACGTAGGTGTTACTTATGATCTTCTAACGTGTGGTACAAGTCACGAAGGGAAGGCGCTTATTTGATAGACAACAGATAAATATATTTCAATTTTGATTTACTGTCTGTAAACAAATTAAATATACATCGATTCCTTTTATTTTCATGAGTATCGTTACCTTAACTACGTATCACTTATGGAAGGTGAGACAATGACAGATGATGATTAAAATAAAGCCCCACAGTATTCAATACGCTTTCCGGTGTACGTGTTCGGTTTCACAATGGTATTCTGCGATGACAGAGGCGCGGGAACGCTTCAGCACACATCTTTATTCATCGTGGGTTACTCTTACTCATTACTCTTTGTTCATCGTGGGTATTTAGTCCATCCCCTGGTTATGAAGCACCAATGCAACAACAAGGCTTTAACCCATCGGGAGGAGAGGCAAGAGGGGGCGGTATTAAGGTATACGTATAATTTTTTTATAATCTATAGCCCGCCTCATTATTTCAATCAAATACATTCAAAATGATTGATCTCGTAACTTAAGTCATTTTCAAAAGGAAAACTATAACGTGGAACCTCTGTTATTAGGTGACAATTTAAGAAAATATAGAAGCGTTATTATGTACATGGTTACTTATTGTTTCAATAATACTAAACCGTAGAAAAATAAGGAGTAATAATGTAGTAGATTATGGAAAAATTCCACATACTTTGAATGAAATTAATTAAATCTAAGCTAAAATCACATATATCTAAAATGTTATGAAAAAAATTTTAAACGTTATTAAAACTTTGCAAATATATTTTAATATAAAATTAATGAAATTATTAAGAAATATCAGAACTACGGTGTGAGTTTTTATATTTTTTTTTATTTTACGCATTTAAATCGAAGTTCTTAATCAAAAAACTTTTATTAAAAACCAAAAATCTTATAAAAGTTCCCGTTTCACTTTTTAATCTCAAAAGTTGATCGAGTTATTTTCAAGTACAACTATTGTAATTGAATCTGACTACCTGATATCGTAAACGCTATATCGACTTCTAAAAGAGGCGATCGGAACAACAGAATAGAGCGTACCTTTTGTGGAATATAATATATTACGTTAAATAATGACTAAAGTAAGTAATGATTAAGGAATGAATGGATTATACTATATCCGTTTCAAATAATTTTACCGGAACATGTAAAAATCTGATAATGACAATCTCCATGGACGAATGGCGTACATATCAGTTTTCATAATGTCACCAGATCTGAGGTTCCTGGGTCGATTCCCGGATGGGTAAAATTAGAAAACCCTTTTTTCTATAGTGTCTTGGGCCTGGGTGTCTGTTGTAATATCCTTGTTTCCAATTCCGTAACACAAGAGATTTCACTCCTTACTTTAGGATCATAACAATAAATGTGATGCTGTCAATATCTATGTACATATTTATTAATGTTTTTTTTAAATGAATAATTTTAAATGAAATGAAATTTCACTGAATTCGCAAACTTTTCTTCTCCATTCTCAATAAATGTACAGAAACACATTGCAATGTTATACATTCGAGTCACGTTGTGTTTGTATGTGTTATACGTCGGAGTTAGGTATTAATGAGCAAACTTTGGGTACGGTTTCTGTGGGAAAAGTATAAGACGTAAAATGAGTACATGACGTACTCTTGCCGTGTGACATTTAAATAAAATAAAGGTAGGACTGGATTAGTTACATGGAAACTGACTTTGCTAGCTTTCAGTAGAAAAAATATTAATTTATCACAAATGTAAAAGTCTAGTCACATTAACTTAATGTTAAATTTCTAGCAACGCATCGGTTTGGCTAAGGTGTTGTTGAAAAACATACACTGATTCCATAATCGCCACACATAGCGATCGCATTACTAGACACTTTTACCTACACTTAATCCATGACCTGCCTTCTTAAATTTGACTTTGGTGTTATTCAAAATCATCATCTTCTTCTTAACAATTGTCAAAAGACCACTGTTGAACATAGGCCTCGGCTGAAGATATTCACGAAGAACGGTCCCAAGCATTCATCGACTCCACGCAATGTTGTGCAGATTGTCACTTCATCTTGTGCGGTTTGCCCAGAGCCTTTCTTACTTGACGGTTGACCATGTAGCCTGATCATTGCCACTTCATTCTGAACTGTATGATAATGTCAGTTACACTGGCTCTGCTGTAGTTTTCATTATTGCAGATTTTATCATGCAGAGAAACACCAAGCATAATTACAACGCCATCTATCAGTATTGATAAATTCAAGGCTTTTGTCTGTAGTTGCCAGTAACGACATTCACGGAAAGAAAGGGGTGATGAATTCATTCAAAAATATCACACTAAAAATATTAAAGATTTGTTTTGTTTATACCAATTTTGAGCGATTACTTAAGAAAAAAGTTTAATTTAAGGACACATTGAAAACAAATTTTACATGTTACGTAAATTAAAAGTAAATGAAGAGGAACTTTTTATATCTATATCAAAACAAAGAATTAGTAAGTGATACGATGTTTACGAAAAGAAAGTGTTTTTCGTATACCATATGAAACCCAAAGTTATGTTCACAATGACTGCGTCATGGGAGTATGAAAATTACCTCGCCAGCGCCGTCTGCTTGCGAGGTAATTTTTATAATAATAAATTGAATTTTTATATTAAATTAAGGTTATCTTCATTCATATTCTCAAAACCGGTATAGATAGAGGTCTTGAAAATTTATTCTTTTTTACCCACTTTTCACCGGAGTTTAACAAGAACGTAAATGCTAAAGTCTATCGCTAAGTCTATCGCCGCTACACTTATATTTACATAGATACACATTTACATCAATGAATATGAACCTAAATGCCTCTTATACATAATTCATAAGCGTTTTCCTATAGATAGGGTCAATATCACATACATTGCTCCGGTCCCAATGTAAGATGCTGAAGCACTTGTTATATGGGAATCGGAAACGAAGCCACTACAAACACCCAGACCCGAGAAAATGTAGAAAAAGTGGTTTTACTGCATTGAACCGACCGGGAATCGAATCCAGGACCGACGAAGATGGCGACATCTTGAAAACCGGTGTTTACGCCACTCGTCCACAGAGGGCGTAATTCAAGTTTTCCTTTAGCGGGATATGAATATATAACCCTCAGCTTCGATGACTTACAACTAGACTATCAGGTGGTAATGTTTAATTAAAATTTATATTAAAAGTAGAAAAACCCTTTTTGCAGGAGAGGCCCACATTTAGACTTTTACCGGATGTTGAGTTAGTTAAGTAGGTAAGGTGTGGAAGTGTGAAATAAATGGAATAAAAAAACTAGATTTATTAACTCTCTAAAAGCCATTGCTATAAAAAAATAAATTTGATGAGTTTTATGGATGGAAATGGAATGAGATGGAAAGAGGAGAAATGTCAATATTTCAAGTGACACGGGCGAGATTCGAACCCGCAACCTTTGCCATACCGCGGCAAACTCTGAGCCACCGTGTCCTACACGCATCAGTTAAAATATCTTATATCTTTTAGGTACGGTTGTCAGTTGATTTTTTTTTTTATTTCTCATCAATTTAGAAATCTCTTTCTCTAATCTAATAAATCTCTTTTATTATTTATGCCAGTTTTGCTTATTTAGTCGACATTGCTTATAGTGGAATATTTAACCTAACCACTTATTGCTTCAGCTTAAAATATAATGTTTCCTTAACAACCAGCTAATTATTTTTAATCAGTAAAATTTTTCTTACTTGGCAAAATATTCTCGTCGGTTGCAGATATACTCTCATATGCGTTTAGTGTAAAGTTGTTTATTAACTTTGCTGAAAAAAGCTGTGAATTACAAACAGATACTATGAAGTTATAATTTTGCACCAACAACACTTTTATATATTTTGAAGAAGTGCCAGAGTGTGTTAGCGCTTGCGAAATATCTATGTGAAATTGTGAACAACATTAGGGTGATGTCGTAATAACTTAAATTAATTCAGGTTGGCTGGTAGGGACATACATTATGGTAAAGGCATATATCTTCTCCTTCCTTTACAGTCAATCAAAAGTTCACTGCTGAACATAGTTCTCCCCCAAAGATTTCCCTAAAAAATAGCTCCAAGCCACCTGCGTTCATCGACTCCTCGCAATATTGTGCAGGTACTTATTGCAGTGACCCCAACTAGTAAACTAACCCTAACTAGTGTGTTGAGTGCTTGAACAAGGCCGCCACTCGAGAATGTTTTCCATTTGCCTTTTCTACGAGCTATGTAGCCGGCTCATTAGAGAATAGAAAAAAAATAGAAAAGTATACATATGCAACCATAATACAAACACTACGTTAACATGCTACAATAAGTATACGTAATCATTTATGTTTATGATTGAAGAAGATTTATTTCCACATAGTCCATTATGTCTATACTAGGCGAGCCTGTATCGTGAAGACCAAACTACGACTTACATATTTTTTGACTCTTCATCTATTTATATTAATTACTAATATTTGATATATTTAATTAACACATAAATGTGTAAATTACATATACAATAGATAATACTAAGTAATAAGTAATCATATACCTTCTACGATATTTTTCTTACACAGCAGATTATAATAGTAAGTATACAATAACAGCTATAGACCAAAGCTATTGATTATTCAATATCATTATATTTGCAGTGTAATACATACATATACATACAAACGTGCTTATTGTTGTGTCTGTTACTCTAGTTATTTTACGATTATCATCGTTCTCGATTCTATCACGCAGACAAACGCTAAGTGTGCTCTTCCCATAACCCGCTGAGCAACTTTGAGCTAACTCATTCAGCATACATGACTCCATTTAAATAGTTATATTACAGTGTTTGAAAATAAGAAAAAATAAATGTTTATCAAATTACATCATTATATGAGATAATAAAAATTCTATTACATAACCCAGGTATTAATAATTTGCCCTGCGCATTTGATTTACTTTTCAATTCCCTTAAGCTAGTATAATCGTTATGCCTGACTGTCGTCTTCCTTCAAAGAAAATTATACATTGAGGTTTTCTAAGAAAAAAATAATTGATTAAACATTTGATCCATGTTTCCGTTTAAACGTCACCAAGAGGCCAAGCTTTACTTAGGTTAGATGGCACTTAACATATGATATATGTTTTGAAAACATATCACTTATTGAAGTTTCGATAGCTGAATGAATGGGTGATCAGAATTGGAGTAAAGAGAACCGTGTTCGATCCGTATATGGCAGGCTCGTACCCATGGGTTTTTTGAAAAAAAAAAAATATCTAAGATTGTATCGTTAGCTTGGACATAAAGACGGTGACAGGCTCTTTAGGTACTCGGTAAGCCATGGTCACTCCTCAAAGTTACTGGTAGCTTCAAGGATCTGCTGAGTTTCTTTGTGTTGTTGAATCGGCTCGAATAATCGTATATTCCTTTCCATACGCAAAATACGTGCTTAGCCGTTGATTTGCGGAAACCAGCCAGTCTGTACTAAAATAAACTAAGCAAAACTAAACTAAACTAGAGATAGATTGTAATACAACGCTTAATTGAATAGTGAGCTGACTGCCGACAATCATGTTTGTCGGCAGTTTTCAATACTCAATAGTGAGTATACTCACTTTTAAAAACGAATACTAAATAGGAAATGGCAATTTCGTGGTACGACTTACGCCTTTTCACCTGCGGATCTTTGTCCTCGCATATGAAGTTATAAAGCAACAACATCCTGTGGATGGTTTTTAGTCGGTATGTTTTTCCTTCTGAGATCCGAGTCCGACACTGTTCGCTTCGGTGGCCTACCGCTCAGGAAGCGATCGTGCGTAAACAATTTTACTCCACGGAAATAAAAAAAAATACGAGTTCGCCGGGTCAGCGATAAAAATATATTAAAAATATAAAAGCCATTGAAATCTGATCGGAATTTCCAGGGCTAACTTTTAATTTGAAATGTCTTCTGGTTTTAATTGCTAAGATTTCTTTGGATTTAGTTGAAGCTTTTTTTATTAAAAATACGGGGATACCAGATAGCTTTTTTCAAAATTAAAAAGATTAATGTGTAAAAAACTTATATAGCTCAAGGAATTATATTTCAGGGAACTTATTTTAATTATTGTTTTTTTTTAATATAGTTATTATTATAAATGATTATTAGATTCAAGAGTAAATTTGCAATGGTCATATTTCGGGGATAAATATTTCATAAATACTTAATGTAATTCTAACTAAAAGACGAAGACACTACATAATTAACCATAAACATATTTTCTTAGCGAATAGTACCCATTGCATGCGCCACATATAGTCCATATTGTCCGAATAAGCGACCAAAATTATTGCAGGGAAAATTGGTAAGAAAACGAGAAATATTCCCGATACCAATCTCTGCTCGCAGACATTTTATTTCCGAGTTTGTTGCAAATAAGGGTCGTTGTTATAACACTGAGACTTGGATTATGGAAATTTTTATCTTCTTGTCAAATAACTTGCGTAGAAAAATTCAAATTTAATACTCGATTGGTTTTAGGGTTGTTTCTTGAGGACCTACTTCCTTAAATATTATAATGTGTTACTATAGAGTATTTTGTGGCGGTATCGGGTTAAGAATAAATCCTGACAGTATCGATATCTAACAATACAAAATTTATATACTATGCTGAAATGAAAACATAAATCGGTTAGGTAAGACGGCCTGGTGAACTGGTACACTTGTTCTTCTTCTATTAAGAGTCCATTGCTGAACATAGGTCACTCCTAAACTTGACACCAACAATGGACGTCAGCATTCATCGAATACCTGCAACATTATGCAGGTGGTCATTCCATCTTGTGGGAGTCTCCCTACACTGCCTTAACTCAGTGGTAACTCGAAAATTTTGGTTCCCCGAAGGTTATCAGATTATTACCAAATGGCTCGACAATTTGAAAATCGATTTTATGGCTATGGCGGATTCTCTATTTTACAGAAACACTGGGTTGTTGATTTTACAGAAACCACTGCGAGCTGTGGAATGGTGACACTTTTCTTCATCTTTACACAGCATGTTTAATTACTTTGAGCTTCGATATTCGAATAACAGTAAAATACCACGTCATCACTGGCAAACACGCACCGGTTGTATACTTTGATCTTAAGATATCGATTTCATTTCATAAATTCTTTTATTATATAGATAAGGTTTTCTATTAGATTAAACGATTTCTTTGACGAATAAACAGAAGTGCTTGAATTAAAGAGCGCTTCATGAATTTTAAAGAGCTATTAAAGTGCATTTACTGCAGGGGATTACACTGAGAAAATTTTTGCAGTAAATGGCCGATAACTAACTCATCTGTTATTATGAATGACTTATTTCATCTTAGGATTTTATTTTAAGTATAACTGACAAATATTTTTATTTCAAACCGCAATAGTACCGCTATAAAAAAAACTTCTTGTGGGTGTCGTAAGAGGCGACTAAGGGAAACAGCCTTGAATATCGTTATGATAACGGAAACATGGAGGGATAACCATCTCTAAAAATATCATAAAAATAATCGGACCGAAGATGGGCAGTATCGTCGAGTGGTCTGCGATCGCCAACGTCGCTGTATTTATGTCCAAGCCAACGATATGATCCGTACATAAGTTTTTTTTGACCGATCGGTACGTAAATTCCGACCAACCAACCACTCAGCTATCGTGACTCTTTGTCTTTGATGTATGTATGTATGTATCCAAAAATTGCTTTACGTACTTATAGAATAATTCGCTCCAAAAGTTTCCCATATCTATAAAATTTAAAATGTAACAATATATACGTAGGTATTAACAAGATATGAAGTGACATGTATATTCAGCTAACATACTTCATAGCAGCGCACCGGACCCTTTTCAACTTCAAAATCCCATATTAAAAACAAGAAGTTATCTAGCACTCAATCATATTTTATATTTCATTATGTTTTATCGTTTAATTGAATTTGTTATTTACTTTTTATATTAAACACTGAACAGTGAATTGATTTTTTAGATACTTTTTAATTAATTATAAAGGGCTTCCTGTTAATCAACGAAGCTAGACGACGGTACAGATGTTATTTGTTTTAGAACTGTGTAATATGGTGAAACTAAAGGGTCCGGGTATTGTACAGCATATTAAAGAGTTTTTGTCAAATAGAGCAAAATAAAACAAAACTATTTTATGAAAAATTGTTCATTTTTCATTTCACTCAGTCGCTTTCTTCTCCATTTTCTACTGCAGGAAGTAAAACTCACTAAAAAGTATTTTACATGTATTGTTTACAGTTCAAACTTGATAATAGGTAAGCATGTGATATATTATAAATATTCCATTGGAAAGAAGAGATAGAAGGAAAGCGTAATAAAAAATTAACTAGTAAAATCATTGTGGCATCCACCACAGTACGCTTTTCGTGGAATTTCTGCCACGCACGGTTGTTTCGGACCAATACGACTTAGGGATCCTCAAGAAAGAATACCTTTCTCAAAGGCCGGCAACGCATCTGCTATGCCTCTGGTATTGCGGATGTTCTTGGGCGGCGTTAATCACTTACCATTACGTGAGCCACCTGCTCGTTTCTCTATAAAAAAATATTTTATTTATTATTGTTATTTAGAGAGCCTTGTGTGGCGGCGTGAACTTGTGAAAAAAGTGAACTTTGACGGTCGTTATGTAAGTAAGTATGAAAGCTCAGTAGCAGTTACCAATCTAAAAGCCGATTACGAACCAACTGGTTCTGTGGGGTTAACATTAATGTTATAAATTTCACGAAGACGATCTCTTGGATGAGAAAATATTATATAAAATATAACAAAATGGTTAAAGTAATATCGTTAAGTTAAACCAAAGCTACGTTGAAATATGTACCGAATATCAGTAGTCGTTTCGAAAGTCCCTGAAGTCATTCTAAAATAAAGAAAGATTATACAGAAGGAATACGCTTTAATTTATAATAAGCATATGAGTTATAACTTGATATATAGTTTATATGCTGCATTTTGAATAATAAATTTAATTGAGTCAGAGCTCAAAAAATAATAATGAAATTTTTAGCAATGTTAAAAATTCACATAAATGTGTAAGCCATTTTTAGTCTGATACTTTTTTTGACAGTGATAGTCAATTTTTATTTTATAAACAAAACACTTGAGTGACGGGAGAGCTACATTTATTAAATTGCATGAGTAAGAATAACTGATATTAGACATTTACACGCTAAATGATTTAGCGTCTAGAAGACATAGAAATAAAGTCTCGCGGGAAATTAATCTTTCGTCTGCTTTTGATTTATGCACAGTCGTGCAGCAAGAAATTTCAGCGCAGGTAGTGATGATTTCATATCGCGTAAGTGGTATGAAAGTAAAGACTTCGTTTTGATGTTATGAGAAAATTTATTTCAATTTACGGTTAGTTTCATTAATTTTATATTTTTTTATATTTTTTCCTTTTTTGTTTCAAAGTTGTTATTGAAAAAGTTACTTTGCAACATTCCAAATATAAATCAAATATAAAAAAAATATATGTTACCTGGTCCGAAGAGAAGAAGAGCACTACCCTCCATCCCACAGATGCGTGCACTAATTCCATTAATCATTTCATTCATTCATCGACATAAGAACATTCATTCGTTTATCGATAGTCATTTTTAATCTACCACCGTTTCGTAATGAGATGAGATGTATCCTCTTTTTTGGTCAGTAATTTTAAAAATGTAATACATTATACAAATATAATGTGATATTTTCTAGAAATAGCTTGGGAGCGATCAGCTCATTCCCAGGGGTTACTGACATTAATATATTCATTTATATTATAATAACCCTTCCTATAAAGCTTTTCTTTAATAAATTTCTTAAACCTGATAATAGACAGACTTTGCACATTTACCGGGACTTTGTTGTAGAAGCGTATACATCGCCCTAAGAACGAGTTAGTTACTCTATGGAGTCTAGTAACCGGTGTTATAAGCTTGTGTTTACATTATGTACATCATTTATATGTATTTACATTATGTACATCAGAATTCTTGTTAAAAGTATTAATGTACATACATAAAATTTTCATATATGTATTGAGAGGCCATTAATATTCATCATACAAATATTTACCCTTAGTGGGATTCAGGGCCGCAATCCTTAACTTTAAACACACGGTAACTACCGACTAGGCTATCAGGTCGTTCCAAATAGTCTTCGCTGAAAGGAGAGTTGAAAGGATTTCATTGTTTAAACCTCTGTCTACCCCGATATTGGGAATATGCACTAAGATATTTATTTACAGTATAATGTATTCGTCAAATTATAAATATTAAATTTCAAATTTACTGTACGACATTCTAGCAAAATAATCATTGTCACAAGAAAATCATATTAGGGGAATAGTTGGGTGATTGGAATTCGGGTAAAGAAACCCGAATAATTTTGGCTTGAAGTTTGTTTAAAATAAGAAGTTATTATTAAAAGGGAAGTTATGTTTAAAAAGTATAATATAGGAAGCAGCGGGCCCTAAATATAACACCCGGTTGGCATAATTAAAATTAATGATGTTGATCCACAAACCACCGTTAGAACAAACTTGTTAAATTGACGCTCTTATATCTACGTGGTATTATCCTCTATAAATAGATTGTTGAAAAGCAAATTTTTAATTTATACTAAATGGTTGCCTATTATTTTTATCTTGAAGTATTTTTCATTACTAGGGTAGTCTGAATTCGAAAAGTCTTCGAGAAAATTTATTCTATTGACCAATATTTTAAGGTAGACGATTTTTGACAACGCGACTTGTGGTGCTGATATGTGGTGATTAATGGTTTTGATAGGATAACACATTGTCATGATACCTTTTAGTTTTTATTTAACTTTGCCTAAACAGTTTAAAAGTTTGACTGAAAATATGGATAGTAACCACTGACTTGAATTGCCTCAATCAGTTTTAATATCTAAAACAGGATTGGATCAGAGCTCAAACTCAAAAACAACAAAAAACAAAGTTTTTGCTTTTTTATGTGCCTATATTCATACAAGCGCCTGGAACCTTCACCTGGAAGACTTGGGGTCAGTCATTACAGTAGTAGTCATTTATACTTGCAATTGTTTCCTGAATGAAATTTCACGACAGTGTAATTCATCATTGCACACAAGTACAGTGTACGGCTTATATAATTTAGTAAAGTGAATGAACCAAACCTAGGAATAGCAGAGGTCGCGGGTTCGAATCCCGCTCGTGTCAGTTAAAAATAAATAAATATCTTCACGCAATTCCCAATACAGGAGTAGACAGAGGTCTAGTCTAGACAATTTTAAGTACCTTCGACCCACCTTCAACCGAAGATATTTTCGGGACAACGTGACAGGTGGTGAGCCCGTCGCCGCCTTTTATGTTCAAGCCAAAGATATTAATTCGTACATAAGTTTTTAGAAAAACCCATTGGTACGACCACTTGAGGATCGAACTCGGGTCTCTTGACTCGAAATTCCAACCACCCAACCACTCGGCTATCGTTTCAGTTGATTTTTTAAAGAAAAACTACAGAATAACTTATATGCCTTTAAAGTTCAATAGGTGTAGATCGCGTTTTCGTATTAGTTTTTCGAAGCTGTAAAGTTACGGACGTTGAGCTGGAATTCGGAATATCTTTTGGTAGATGTCGCTAATGCAATAATTGGCAAAAAAATAGTGACGATAAGACAAAAGTCGCGGGTTCGAATACCACCTGTGTCAGATGAAATTTTAAACGAGTTCAGTATAACTTATATGCTAAATTAATAGATTCACTAGTCGCTGGTTCGAATTATTCCCATGTCAGTTGATTACAATAAACTGAATGTGTACAAGTACGTAAGTACAAAAACGGGAATTACCATGTAAACATAACAATACTTACTCTTAAGCTCTCATGTGGAAGAAATTGACTCGGCCATGAGCCTTAATTTATGTTTCGGCTAAGTATTCTTGTTACGGTTCACGTTCACTCCAACGCAATAAAATTTGCAAGCAAATCTAAACACATAATATTTTAAAATGCATCCTTGTCCGCGCATTCAGTGCAATGTCAATAAAATTACTATAAAAGTGTTCAGGTATTGACTTTCATGAAAATATATTGGATATTGGATATTCTTGTGTTATATTTCTTTATTGAACTGTTACGCGGTATGTTAGTATAAATCTTAAGGATTGGCAAGCTAAAATCACATGAAGATGCAAACAAGCGTAGTACAGAATAAATACAAGTACTCAAAGCAATTTCAAGATAGCCTAAAATGGCTACGTACAACTTAATAACAGAGATCAAGAACAACACGCACTTATGTGTGTGTGTGTCTTCAAATGAATTTTATAACAAATTTCCTTATTGCGTCTAAATATCTTATTATTTATCGAGACATAAAATAACCGAATGGCTCAAAACTTTAAGCTATGATGCTATTGAAAAAACTATTCCCTATATGACTCATAAATACATAAACACACATACACTCACATACACACGTGCACTAAATAATATCTAGGCTATAGCATAAGAACTCCGTATAAGAAGTCCCCTACCTTGTGACAGATCGCTGTGGCAAAGTTTGGAAACTAAAATGAAGCGCGTATGTGGCTGTGTTTGTATGTGTGTGTGCCTGTGATTGTCTTCGCGGGAGCGTGCGAAAGTGTGAAATATGTTCGAGGATGTGTGTTTGTGTATAATGTCTGCGTGTAGCGTTTATGAATTAGTTTAAAGCTTACAGGAATTCTATCGAATCAGAATAAGTTTAAATTAAGAGAAATGTCTATGTAAAAGTTGTAGTACGGTTTATTATATATTAAAACATGTTAGTTCTACATAATTATGTAGGTATAGTCCAAGGTAGTGAAAAAACCTTTGGCAAAACAGAAATTGACTCAGAAAAATTTTTTTACTACCAGTAGAGTTGTTTACATTTTTTTTCTTCGTGACGTTTAGTGATTTCAATAAATAGAGTTGAGTCTTACGATGCTGTAGTAATACAGTATGAGGAATAAACATCTGTCTAACGATAAGAACCTCACAATTTATGTATAATTGCTACTCATTTTGGCAAATCAAAATGGAAACAAAATTGGCTTCAATGTAGTAATTTTTAAAATAACTCTTGCACAAAGCAACCTGAAGTGACTTTAAATTTGATTTTGTGACTCCACTACAACAAGCCCAACAAACCCGACAATAACTTTCCGCTTTCTCGCAAATTCATTGATATTTGCCTTAAAATTTGAGCAAACTATGTAGATAAATAGAATTAATTGCGCACTATTTACACGCACACTTGCATTGAATTAATCTATTGTATGTAATAAATTTCCTAACCTATGTGTGGAACAATATTATTTGATGACGTATGCAGTTTATATAGTTAATTGGCCACATTTTTGAAAGTAACTCAAAAGGTACCAAGAAGTTGTAGATGGCGATATTGAATTGATGTTTACGTAACTGTAAAGTTCTGTACAATATGACGCAATTTTATTTATTTTAAAGCATATTTATGCTGAACTTTTATGTGATAAATTAAAGAGAAAAAATATTTTTAAAATTTCAACGGACATGGGCGGGATTCGAACCCGCGACCTCTGCCGATCCTATAATTTAATTATGTACAATATGTTATAAGTTAGTATAGTCTATTGGAATAATGGATGGTATCAAAGCCTCTAATTGGTGAAAGAACAACAGAGCTTGAAATTTCAACCGATGCGACTGAAACTCATTGGCTGCGACTGAAACGTCGCGGATTCGAATCCCGTCTGTGTTTCTGGACATTTTTAATTACTGATTAATTAAATAAAGTACTGTTACTTTGAATATAAAATCGCACTATGATATATTTCTAAGAAAGTGGTTCAACCACAGATTTCAACTGTCCATCGCCTCTCGCCTAATCCGATTTTCAAGTTTGAAATAGTTTACAGAGAGCGGATGCACAAAGTTCAACAATTATTAAGACAAGCACAACGCAACTTTGGTGTTACTAAGCTCTTTGTCTAAATGTATGTGAAGCGATTTGTACTAAAATGTTATCCTTTTATCCTCTATTTCTATTGTCTGATGATCTCCATGGACGAGTGGCGTACGTATCGGTTTTCATGCTGTCGCCCCCTCTTAGTTCTCGCGTTCGATTCACAGATGGGGCAATATAGAAAATAACTTTTTTTGTCTCGACTCTTGTCTGGATGTTTGTGGTACCCTCAATGCTTCCGATTCTATAACACAAGTGTTTTAGATTTGCTTTGGGATCACAGCAATGCATGTGATGCTGTCCCTGTCTATGTATGTATTAATTTTTTTTTATTTAATCGCTCATCGGTCCTGCGTCCTAAGCGTATTTGGTTCATTGAAAATGAAACATCTTATTCTACATTTTCTTGGGTGTTTGTGTCACTTTCTTTTTTTCTGATTCCATAACATTAGTGCTTTAACTACTCAGAAAAATTTATGTGACGCGGTCCCTATGTATGTATCTATGTATGTATGTATTTAATATTTTTTTCCTACCTAGATCACAGCGGTATCCCTATTTAAAAAAAATCGTTTAAGGATATTATTCATTCATATATGTACTGTCTGTAAAAGTCGGTCGGTCTGTAAAAGTCAACAATATAATATAGGCTACTCCCGTAAGGAGTATTTATAACACAGGGCAAGCGGAGGGTCGATCGCAATACAAAATACCATACACCATATACACTGCCTGTCAATATCTTGGTAGGTAATGGTAATTCTACATTGATTTTTGATCCATACGGTACATCCAAGCATAATTTTAAATTATTTTGAACGATTACATAAGAGTTGGTTGAACATAATAATAAATAATATATAGAAGTTAATAATCCTAAGTCTCTCAACTCTTTGATTCCATATTCCAGTAGCAGTAGCTGTCTGTTCATAAGCTAATGATAAATTGGATGTCCATATATAATCGTAATGTTTCACAGTCAGACATCACTTTAGTTCAGATTAACAGCATAGTTATATACTAAATTTCCATTGCGCATGACTAATGTTAGAGATGTTTCCAATTATCGTTACTCATAAGTTTCAGTAACATTAAAGATATAATATAGGTAGTTATAACATAGTTCAACTACCTATATTATAAACATATAGAAAACAGTAAACAATATCAAAAATAAATAGGTGATACCATTAAGACTGATACATTTATCTGCATAGTAAGATTATTTCCTGTCTGTTTAGAAATTAGACTTCTCTCTTAAATAGGCTACTGTGATGACCTCGAATAAAGGCATAATAATAGACAACGAGGTTATCAATATAAATAGTTCGTTCATAACTGCCCATCACTTGACATAAGTAAAGATATAAATAAACGACTGCAAAATTACACTGCAGGGCACACCCTTCCCCACAACATCCATAATGAAGGATTTGCCATAATCAACTCTTGGTAAGGAATTTGGCGATTGCTGTACCAGGCGTTTTGCACCTTAGACGCTACTTCTCGTCATCGGTTACTGAAATTTTGTTTGGTGTTTTCAAGCTCTCTATCCAACCAAGTGCAGTTTCAAGGTTTGTTCCATAGCGCCTCATAATACACTAACGTAAAAAATATTTTTAAAATTTCAACGGACATGGGCGGGATTCGAACCCGCGACCTCTGCCGATCCTATAATTTAATTATGTACAATATGTTATAAGTTAGTATAGTCTATTGGAATAATGGATGGTATCAAAGCCTCTAATTGGTGAAAGAACAACAGAGCTTGAAATTTCAACCGATGCGACTGAAACTCATTGGCTGCGACTGAAACGTCGCGGATTCGAATCCCGTCTGTGTTTCTGGACATTTTTAATTACTGATTAATTAAATAAAGTACTGTTACTTTGAATATAAAATCGCACTATGATATATTTCTAAGAAAGTGGTTCAACCACAGATTTCAACTGTCCATCGCCTCTCGCCTAATCCGATTTTCAAGTTTGAAATAGTTTACAGAGAGCGGATGCACAAAGTTCAACAATTATTAAGACAAGCACAACGCAACTTTGGTGTTACTAAGCTCTTTGTCTAAATGTATGTGAAGCGATTTGTACTAAAATGTTATCCTTTTATCCTCTATTTCTATTGTCTGATGATCTCCATGGACGAGTGGCGTACGTATCGGTTTTCATGCTGTCGCCCCCTCTTAGTTCTCGCGTTCGATTCACAGATGGGGCAATATAGAAAATAACTTTTTTTGTCTCGACTCTTGTCTGGATGTTTGTGGTACCCTCAATGCTTCCGATTCTATAACACAAGTGTTTTAGATTTGCTTTGGGATCACAGCAATGCATGTGATGCTGTCCCTGTCTATGTATGTATTAATTTTTTTTTATTTAATCGCTCATCGGTCCTGCGTCCTAATCGTATTTGGTTCATTGAAAATGAAACATCTTATTCTACATTTTCTTGGGTGTTTGTGTCACTTTCTTTTTTTCTGATTCCATAACATTAGTGCTTTAACTACTCAGAAAAATTTATGTGACGCGGTCCCTATGTATGTATCTATGTATGTATGTATGTATTTAATATTTTTTTCCTACCTAGATCACAGCGGTATCCCTATTTAAAAAAAATCGTTTAAGGATATTATTCATTCATATATGTACTGTCTGTAAAAGTCGGTCGGTCTGTAAAAGTCAACAATATAATATAGGCTACTCCCGTAAGGAGTATTTATAACACAGGGCAAGCGGAGGGTCGATCGCAATACAAAATACCATACACCATATACACTGCCTGTCAATATATTGGTAGGTAATGGTAATTCTACATTGATTTTTGTTCCATACGGTACATCCAAGCATAATTTTAAATTATTTTGAACGATTACATAAGAGTTGGTTGAACATAATAATAAATAATATATAGAAGTTAATAATCCTAAGTCTCTCAACTCTTTGATTCCATATTCCAGTAGCAGTAGCTGTCTGTTCATAAGCTAATGATAAATTGGATGTCCATATATAATCGTAATGTTTCACAGTCAGACATCACTTTAGTTCAGATTAACAGCATAGTTATATACTAAATTGCCATTGCGCATGACTAATGTTAGAGATGTTTCCAATTATCGTTACTCATAAGTTTCAGTAACATTAAAGATATAATATAGGTAGTTATAACATAGTTCAACTACCTATATTATAAACATATAGAAAACAGTAAACAATATCAAAAATAAATAGGTGATACCATTAAGACTGATACATTTATCTGCATAGTAAGATTATTTCCTGTCTGTTTAGAAATTAGACTTCTCTCTTAAATAGGCTACTGTGATGACCTCGAATAAAGGCATAATAATAGACAACGAGGTTATCAATATAAATAGTTCGTTCATAACTGCCCATCACTTGACATAAGTAAAGATATAAATAAACGACTGCAAAATTACACTGCAGGGCACACCCTTCCCCACAACATCCATAATGAAGGATTTGCCATAATCAACTCTTGGTAAGGAATTTGGCGATTGCTGTACCAGGCGTTTTGCACCTTAGACGCTACTTCTCGTCATCGGTTACTGAAATTTTGTTTGGTGTTTTCAAGCTCTCTATCCAACCAAGTGCAGTTTCAAGGTTTGTTCCATAGCGCCTCATAATACACTAACGTAAAAAAATATTTTCACGCAATTCCCAATTCAGGGGTAGACAGGGGTCTAGTCTAGACAATTAAGTCCCTTCGACCCACCTTCCACCGAGGATATTTTCAGGACAACGTGACAGGTGGTGAGACCGTCGCCGTCTTTATGTCGAAGCCAACGATATAATTCGTACATTAGTTTCGTCGTGACTTATGAAACGTGACTTGAAGAAAGGAAATGGTATATTCTTAGGCCGACAATACACAGCATCTCTTTAGGGTTCCATATTAAGTACTTTAAAAAGACTAAATAGATATAACAGATTAAATAGGCTACTGTAATGACCTCGAATAAAGGCATAGTAATAAACAACGAGGTTATCAATATAAATAGTTCGTTCATAACTGCCCATCACTTGACATAAGTAAAGATATAAATAAACGACTGCAAAATTACACTGCAGGGCACACCCTTCCCCACAACATCCACAATGAAGGATTTGCCATAATCAACTCTTGGTAAGGAATTTGGCGATTGCTCTACCAGGCGTTTTGCACCTTAGACGCTACTTCTCGTCATCGGTTACTGAAATTTTGTTTGGTGTTTTCAAGCTCTCTATCCAACCAAGTGCAGTTTCAAGGTTTGTTCCATAGCGCCTCATAATACACTAACGTAAAAAAATATTTTCACGCAATTCCCAATTCAGGGGTAGACAGAGGTCTAGTCTAGACAATTAAGTCCCTTCGACCCACCTTCCACCGAGGATATTTTCAGGACAACGTGACAGGTGGTGAGCCCGTCACCGTCTTTATGTCGAAGCCAACGATATAATTCGTACATTAGTTTCGTCGTGACTTATGAAACGTGACTTGAAGAAAGGAAATGGTATATTCTTAGGCCGACAATACACAGCATCTCTTTAGGGTTCCATATTAAGTACTTTAAAAAGACTAAATAGATATAACAGATTAAATAGGCTACTGTAATGACCTCGAATTAAGGCATAATAATAGACAACGAGGTTATCAATATAAATAGTTCGTTCATAACTACCCATCACTTGACATAAGTAAAGATATAAATAAACGACTGCAAAATTACACTGCAGGGCACACCCTTCCCCACAACATCCACAATGAAGGATTTGCCATAATCAACGCTTGGTAAGGCATTTGGCGGTTGCCGTTTTGCACCTTAGACGCTACTTCTCGTCATCGGTTACTGAAATTTTGTTTGGTGTTTTCAAGCTCTCTATCCAACCAAGTGCAGTTTCAAGGTTTGTTCCATAGCGCCTCATAATACACTAACGTAAAAAAATATTTTCACGCAATTCCCAATTCAGGGGTAGACAGAGGTCTAGTCTAGACAATTAAGTACCTTCGACCCACCTTCCACCGAAGATATTTTCAGGACAACGTGACAGGTGGTGAGCCCGTCGCCGTCTTTATGTCGAAGCCAACGATATAATTCGTACATTAGTTTCGTCGTGACTTATGAAACGTGACTTGAAGAAAGGAAATGGTATATTCTTAGGCCGACAATACACAGCATCTCTTTAGGGTTCCATATTAAGTACTTTAAAAAGACTAAATAGATATAACAGATTAAATAGGCTACTGTAATGACCTCGAATTAAGGCATAATAATAGACAACGAGGTTATCAATATAAATAGTTCGTTCATAACTACCCATCACTTGACATAAGTAAAGATATAAATAAACGACTGCAAAATTACACTGCAGGGCACACCCTTCCCCACAACATCCACAATGAAGGATTTGCCATAATCAACGCTTGGTAAGGCATTTGGCGGTTGCCGTTTTGCACCTTAGACGCTACTTCTCGTCATCGGTTACTGAAATTTTGTTTGGTGTTTTCAAGCTCTCTATCCAACCAAGTGCAGTTTCAAGGTTTGTTCCATAGCGCCTCATAATACACTAACGTAAAAAAATATTTTCACGCAATTCCCAATTCAGGGGTAGACAGAGGTCTAGTCTAGACAATTAAGTACCTTCGACCCACCTTCCACCGAAGATATTTTCAGGACAACGTGACGGGTGGTGAGCCGTCGCCGTTTTTATGTCGAAGCCAACGATATAATTCGTACATTAGTTTCGTCGTGACTTATGAAACGTGACTTGAAGAAAGGAAATGGTATATTCTTAGGCCGACAATACACAGCATCTCTTTAGGGTTCCATATTAAGTACTTTAAAAGACTAAATAGATATAACAGATTAAATAGGCTACTGTAATGACCTCGAATTAAGGCATAATAATAGACAACGAGGTTATCAATATAAATAGTTCGTTCATAACTACCCATCACTTGACATAAGTAAAGATATAAATAAACGACTGCAAAATTACACTGCAGGGCACACCCTTCCCCACAACATCCACAATGAAGGATTTGCCATAATCAACGCTTGGTAAGGCATTTGGCGGTTGCCGTTTTGCACCTTAGACGCTACTTCTCGTCATCGGTTACTGAAATTTTGTTTGGTGTTTTCAAGCTCTCTATCCAACCAAGTGCAGTTTCAAGGTTTGTTCCATAGCGCCTCATAATACACTAACGTAAAAAAATATTTTCACGCAATTCCCAATTCAGGGGTAGACAGAGGTCTAGTCTAGACAATTAAGTCCCTTCGACCCACCTTCCACCGAAGATATTTTCAGGACAACGTGACAGGTGGTGAGCCCGTCGCCGTCTTTATGTCGAAGCCAACGATATAATTCGTACATTAGTTTCGTCGTGACTTATGAAACGTGACTTGAAGAAAGGAAATGGTATATTCTTAGGCCGACAATACACAGCATCTCTTTAGGGTTCCATATAAAGTACTTTAAAAAGACTTAATAGATATAATAGACACTTAAAGGTAAAGCATGTCTAAAGCTAAGGTATGTAAATCGAAATAAAAGGGCGTTGTTAATTTCGCATAAAAATATGATAGAACAACAACGCACCTCTAGCAGCTTTATCCGGTTAAATAAAATCCTATTCTAAGTGCCTGCTGCGTGATATATGAAGCCATTTACGCGCAACCATTGCCTTTATTATATTTGTACATAAAGTACATTTACTTCACCCTAAGAAACAAAAGGCGCTCTTCTTTCAATCAATATGATTTTAACAGGTCCATATGTTTATGTTTGTTTATGTTGATTTTGTTATTGTTTAGAGACGAATCTTATATAGCCGTACTTAGTATAATAGCAAATGCCAATGTTCATTGTCAATGTTTTGCTAATAATTTAATTTAGTTAATTACATACACAAAATAATACGCTGACAAAAATAGAAACTTAAAAAAATTAAACAAAATTTTTTCAAAAATGTTAAAATAATAAGCTTGTGGAAAGTAGGTAGAAATACAGAGATACAAACCTAAAGAATTGCCACAATATTCGGGGAAAAAAATAAAAGAATAAAATATTAATAATTAATCAAGTAATAAAATATAATAATTATGTGTAATTTAAATAACGCACGTAAGCTTTTAATAATTAAGCGTACCGTTCCCTGAGATATCGACGTAATAATAGAACACCTGTTTCTTGGATAACGTAAGAGGCGGAAGAGAGGAGGGTGGAGGGGGGAGGAGGGGTTGCCCTAAAAATACCAGACCAAAATTCAGCAGAGCGTGTACGGGAAGGAACGTCTAAAGTGCAAGGTGTCTGTTACTGCGATCCCTACTAGCTTGCTGTGTGTGGCGATTACGCTAAACCCTCCCTTACAGGCTTAAATCATTCGTCATGTACTTTTACAGACGGATATGTCTGTATTTATGTTCCAAACACATACCAAACGCATAGAACCTTTTTGCTTGTTGCAAAGCATGATCAGTTACCCGTAGGGGAATTGATTATGTAATTTGACCAACTCTCTATAGAATTCTTAATTTATTTTTTTTTAATTCACCGTTTACCTTATCCACACATCATGTGTTCAATTACGAAATTAGTTTATTTTCATACTGTATGACTTAACACGCGATCAGAAATATCGCGTTAATGATACATATGTAAATGTAAATATATATCTATATGTAAGTGTGTTGTACCTTTAGTTTTATTATCGTATCGCCGATAGGCTCTCCACCCGACACGTTGTCTCAATAAAGCTTCGGTGAAAAGTGGATCGAAAAATACTTTACAGTCTAGATCTTTGTCAATCACAGTACTTGGAACCGTGTGAATGTTTAGAAAAAATACGTACTTGAACTACAAAAATTACTCCAGAACATAGGCATAATACATATAAATATAAATTTCTTCACGCAATTTCCAATACAGGGGTAGACAGAGGTCTAGTCTAGACATTTAAGTACCTTGGACTCACCTTCCACCGAAGATATTTTCGGGACAAAGTGACAGGTGATGAGCCCGTCGCCGTCTTTATGTCCAAGCCAACGATGTAATTCGTACATAAGTTTTTGAAAAACCCATTGGTAGGGATCGAACTCGGGTCTCTTGACTCGAAATTCCGACCACCCAACCACTCGGCTATCGTACCCGTTAGGAATATTTTCTATAATGCACTTGGCAAGCGGATTTTCGAATGTACTACCGGACACCTCGCTCAATAACCATTGTAACCCGTCAACGGTCTTCTTAATTTTAGTTTGATGATTTTGGAGATGGTCTCCTCTTAAAATACCCACCGTAAGAAATGAAGGAAATTCGAGAAGAATCGGCGCAATAATATGGATACCACATGTAATGTATTGTTAGGTAAGCCCGACTTATAAGAAGAAGGATTATAGAAGAGGCCATACATCTAAGAAGAATAAGATAATTAAAAGAGAAAATGAAATAAACAAATGTGTCTACGCAGATGTATTTATTTAATAAATCAACAAATAATTACGCATAATATTATTAAATTAATCAAGTAATAAAATATAATAATTATGTGTAATTTAAATAACGCACGTAAGCTTTTAATAATTAAGCGTACCGTTCCCTGAGATATCGACGTAATAATAGAACACCTGTTTCTTGGATAACGTAAGAGGCGGAAGAGAGGAGGGTGGAGGGGGGAGGAGGGGTTGCCCTAAAAATACCAGACCAAAATTCAGCAGAGCGTGTACGGGAAGGAACGTCTAAAGTGCAAGGTGTCTGTTACTGCGATCCCTACTAGCTTGCTGTGTGTGGCGATTACGCTAAACCCTCCCTTACAGGCTTAAATCATTCGTCATGTACTTTTACAGACGGATATGTCTGTATTTATGTTCCAAACACATACCAAACGCATAGAACCTTTTTGCTTGTTGCAAAGCATGATCAGTTACCCGTAGGGGAATTGATTATGTAATTTGACCAACTCTCTATAGAATTCTTAATTTATTTTTTTAATTCACCGTTTACCTTATCCACACATCATGTGTTCAATTACGAAATTAGTTTATTTTCATACTGTATGACTTAACACGCGATCAGAAATATCGCGTTAATGATACATATGTAAATGTAAATATATATCTATATGTAAGTGTGTTGTACCTTTAGTTTTATTATCGTATCGCCGATAGGCTCTCCACCCGACACGTTGTCTCAATAAAGCTTCGGTGAAAAGTGGATCGAAAAATACTTTACAGTCTAGATCTTTGTCAATCACAGTACTTGGAACCGTGTGAATGTTTAGAAAAAATACGTACTTGAACTACAAAAATTACTCCAGAACATAGGCATAATACATATAAATATAAATTTCTTCACGCAATTTCCAATACAGGGGTAGACAGAGGTCTAGTCTAGACATTTAAGTACCTTGGACTCACCTTCCACCGAAGATATTTTCGGGACAAAGTGACAGGTGATGAGCCCGTCGCCGTCTTTATGTCCAAGCCAACGATGTAATTCGTACATAAGTTTTTGAAAAACCCATTGGTAGGGATCGAACTCGGGTCTCTTGACTCGAAATTCCGACCACCCAACCACTCGGCTATCGTACCCGTTAGGAATATTTTCTATAATGCACTTGGCAAGCGGATTTTCGAATGTACTACCGGACACCTCGCTCAATAACCATTGTAACCCGTCAACGGTCTTCTTAATTTTAGTTTGATGATTTTGGAGATGGTCTCCTCTTAAAATACCCACCGTAAGAAATGAAGGAAATTCGAGAAGAATCGGCGCAATAATATGGATACCACATGTAATGTATTGTTAGGTAAGCCCGACTTATAAGAAGAAGGATTATAGAAGAGGCCATACATCTAAGAAGAATAAGATAATTAAAAGAGAAAATGAAATAAACAAATGTGTCTACGCAGATGTCTTTATTTAATAAATCAACAAATAATTACGCATAATATTATTAAATTATTGTTGTTTAAATTAAATGGAGGTTTGAAATGTAAAAACAAAGCTGCGGGGGAGGGGGGGTGCTGACGTCACCACTTCTAAAAACCACTAACAGTCCTGCTACGTTACGTATAATCGATAGTTTCTAGAATATGCCATTTAGTGGATGACAGAAGGTACTAACAATAAAAAAGAAATAAAGAAATGTTTAAAAGTAAATACATCATCAAAAGAACAAGTTGTTATTCAATTATAAATTTCACGGCGTCTAAGTTACAAGTCACTGACTTAGTAGAGCTACTAACTGAGTAACTTACCCTTTAAGACTTGTTAAACGGCTGCTGGAACTAGTGCGTAGTTGGTTTTGGCAAAAGTTGTTAAATATAGAGATCCCTGTATAATCTACATATCTAATATCAACTGCGTATGTTTATATCTTAAATTAATTACTATTAGTATATTATTACACTAATATTACTGCCAAATTTTACTCTGCACTTACCACTCTTACCACTATTGTTAACAATCTCTCGTTGAAGACATCACAGTAACTTTTTAACAGGTCGTTTCATTTCTCCTAAGGGTGTTTGTAAATATTTTGTATCAAGAGGCTTCCACAGAAACCGGAAAGATTTTCTTAAAAATGAGAGATTTGATATAGGTTACATGGATAACCAAAGAGTCTCTTTGACGACCTGCAAAGACGAATGGCGTTTTCACCGGTTTCCTTGGTGTTCCCAGCGCAGAGGCCTTCAGACCGTTTCCCGGAAAAGTCAATGTAGAAAATTCATCGACGATGTAGGAAAAGTGAATTTTCTAACATACATAAAACACCTTGGTGTTTGTGGTACCTTCGTTCTTCTAAGTCCACGTGTTTTGGCTCTTTTATTTGAGATTAGAGTTACGTGTGTACGACGACCTCCGTGGACGATTAGATTAGATTATTAGATTAGACGTAGACTTTCCTTGGGCCTAGGTGTTTGTCGTACTTTCATTGTTTCCGATTCCATAACAAATGTGCTTTAGTTATGTACTTTGGGATCAGAGCAATGTATGTGATGTTGTTACTATCTATCTATCTATTTAGTTATCTACCTACCTCAGTCATCAAAGAGTACTATTTGTTACAACAGACAGCCATAGCGAAGAGTGACCAAGTTTTGCAAGTAATATTTTCATCATTATTTCTTGGTATAATTTATCATGACAGAAGCATTAAATTCTACGCTCAATCCCATTAACGGTTAAGTTTTATAGTTCGACTCGCAAATCGTTCAATTTAGTTTTTTATATCGTCGTACTCTTTAATGTTCAGCATTGAATATTTACCAAGGAATATTTTACACCGAATTTTAAGACTTAAAGACTTTAAGACAGTAATATTTATGGTAATTACCATAAGTTTTCTTTGCTTGCGTTGAATTTACCCATCACTTTTATAGTACTACTACATTTAGACACAATTCACTCCTTTTGCGTCCAGCTTTTCAAGGCAGCTTAATCGTCCAACCAAGGGTACAATGTACTAGATAATACTAGTATATACGCGTACTGACATAGATTAATCATTATAATATTAAATGATTCTAATTAAATAAAAAAATCATTATAACATCGAATATATCTCACTAATCCCAATACTAAAGTAGTCAGAGGTCCAGAAAATTAAGTCCTTTCGACTCATCTTTCACTGAAGAAATTTTTGGGACAACGTGAAAGGTGGTGACCCTGTCGCCATCTTTATTTCCAAGTCCTAAACAATAAGTTTTGAAAAAACCCATTGGTACCAGCCTCCCAGAGGAGATCGAACTCTGGTTCCTCGACTGACCTCTGACCACCTAACCACTGGGCTATCTAAACTCACAATAATTATTATTGTGATTATTATTCTACACATAAAATAAAGGCAATACAGTTTATAAACAGCATTTAAAGAAGTTACGTGTAACTACGTGTACTACGTGTACTGTGTTCTAGCTATTTATTTTTTATTTAGTTTATGTTTATATTTTAATATTAGTTGCCTCTCGCGGCTTTGCCCGCAGTTTAACACTTAAGAGGAAACCTCATTATGTTTCTTAAATAAAAGTAGCCGATGTTTATCCTTATAACAGCTATCTGTCAGTGAAAGTCCTGTTAAAATCGATCCAGTCATTTCAGAGATTATCCGGAACAAACAAACAGACAGACCAAAATTGTAAAAAATATTTTGGTGTATGCACCGTATATATACTTGTAGTAAAAACGGTTATTTCAATGTTACAAACAGACACTCCAATTTCATTTTTATGTGTATAGATGTTTTCCTAATTAAAATTTTGTTGGCCAGTATTGGACTTATAAATACCTGAAACAAAAAAGAAAATAAATTCCATAGAATGAGTATAGATGGAAACACTCTGGCTGATATAAAAAGGAATAAAACGACCTGTTACACAAAGACAATTATGATACGAAAATATGTGTAGTAAACGTTTATGGGTGTGTAAATATTAATCTCATCACAAGCGCCATTAATCATAAGCCCCGCTCGCTACAGCTGTAACCGATGGCTTTCATAATTAATTCTGCTAAAGAAACATAATGCTATCAATTGATATGAAGTGAAAAATTAGTTACGTTTGCTAATGTCGATTTCCTTTGAAGTATAAAAAGCTATTTGTAGTGACTGTAACACCTGCTCTGAAACTACACGTCTGAATTTAATGTAAGTGCGAAAAACTTTTGTTAATTGAAATAAATCTATGTACGACTTGAACCACTTTTATGACCAAATACATAAATAACTTCACGCATAGACCCTGATCTAGCATCAGGAAGTTAACTACCACTTTCACTTTTTTCAAATGCAATATTCTCTTTATACACGCACGTCTAGGTGTCTCTTGACTCTCCCCACTTCAAACAATAGGCACACAAGCTCGCCCCTTTTATTATTAACATTCGCGCCATTCGGCCTTCAATCAATCGCACAACGTACCCTAACCTAAATGGCATACTTTGTTCAAATGACCTACCTTAATTACTTAATCACTTAAACATCTTGGGTCTCTTTGCTCGAAATACCGACCACGAAACCACTCGGCTACGATAGCCGAGACGATAGATGACTTTATTGTTACGATAGCTGTGTGACGTATTAGTGACGTGAAAATTAATTTGAACGTGAATAATTAATTAATTAATTTAGTCTAACATCGAATTAAGTTAACTCACTTATTCGTCGTGTTTATATTAATTTTTATTGTATTGATAGGTAGACAGATTGATAGAATTTTTTATTGCGCATCAACAGACAAAATAAGTGACGATAGCCGATGGTCGGAATTTCGATTCGAGAAACCCCAGTTCGATCCCTAGGCGGCAGTACCAATGAGTTTTTCAAAAACTTATGTACGAATTTCATCGTTGGCGACATAAAGGCGGCGACGGGCTCACCACCTGTTACGTTGTCCCGAAAAATATCTTCGGTGGAAGGTTGGTCGAAGGGACTTAAATGTCTCTGACCTGTGTCTACCCCTGTATTGGGAATTGCGTGAATATATTTTTTTAATGATAACGATCTAACAGTTCTTTACATTGCTTGCGGTCAAAAGCTATAATATAGATTAGACAGATTGCACCAGTTTTTATAAGCTGGTGAAACTTCATTACGTTGCATACAAGCAGTTATGTTTAGCTCATATTACGGAACTTGGTAAAGTTATTCTTCTAACATCATTAAACTGCAGCACAAGAAATCAACTCCTTGCGGTATGTATGTAATGTTGCATCAATTTCCCTCTAGTTTAGTTTAGCTTAGCTTATTTTAGTTTAGACTGGCTGGTTTCCGCAACTCCATGGCTAAGCACGTATTTTGCGTATGGAAAGGAATATATGATTATTTGAGCCGATTCAACTACACAAAGAAACCAGCAGATCCTTGAAGCTACCAGTAACTTTGAGGAGTGACCAGGGCTTAACGAGTACCTAAAGAGCCTGTTGCCGTCTTTATGTCCAAGCTAACGATACAATCTTAGATATTTTTTTTTAAAAAAACCCATTGGTACGAGCCTGCCATATAGGGATCGAACACGGTTGTCTTTACTCGAATTCTGATCTCCCAACCATTCAGCTATCGTAACTTCAATACGTGATATGTCTCTTAAAAAATATAACAGATATTAAGTGTCATCTAACCTAAGTAAAGCATGGCCTCTTGGTGACGTTTAAACGAAAGCATGAATCAATTGTTTTATTCAATTATTGTTTTTTCCTTAGAAAACCTCACTTAATGTATAATTTTCTTTGAAGTAAGAAGACAGTCAAGCATAACGATTATACTAGCTTTAGGGGATTGAAAATTAAATCAAATGGGCAGGGCAATTTATTAATACCTGGGTTATGAAATAGAAAATTAGATAATGGTGCAATCTGATAAACATTTATTTTTTCTGTAATATAACTAATATAAAGTTAGCTCAAAGTTTCTCAGCGGGTTATGGGAAGAGCATGCTTAGAGTTTGTCTGCGTGATAGAATCGAGAACGCTGATAATCGTAACAGAACTAGAGTAACAGACGCAAGAATAAGCACGTTTGTATGTATTACTCTGCATATATATTTCCTGATATATTATAACCAATACCTCTGGTCTATAGCTATTATTATTTACTTACTATTTTAATCTGCTGGGTAAGAAAAATATCATGTAAGGTATATGAATACTTATTACTAAATTTTATCTATTTTATATGTAATTTACACATTTATGTGTTAATGAAATATATACAAATTATTAAGTCGTAGTTTGGTCTTCACGATACAAGCTCACCTTGTAGAGATATAATACACTATGTGGAAATAAATCTTCTTTAACCATACACAATGATTACGTTTACTTATGTTAACATAATGTTTTATTATGGTTGCAAATGAATACTTTTCTATGTTTTTTTCTTTCTGAGCCGGCTACATAGCTCGCAGAACTGACAAATGAAAAATATTCTCGAGTGGCGGCCTCGTTTAAGCACTGCGCTGGTGTAGAGTGACCCCAACTATTTGCAGTAAGTACCTGCACAATATTGCGGGGAGTCGATGAACGCAGGTGGCTCGGAGCTGTTTTTTCTAGAAATCTTTGGGGGAGAACTATGTTCAGCTGTGAACTTTTGATTGGCTGTTAAGAAAGGAGAAGAAACGTGCCTTTACCATAATGTATGTCCATACCTGCCAACCTGAATTAATTTAAGTAATTACGACATCACTCTCATTTGGTTAACAATTTCGCATAGATCTTGTGCAACCGCTAACACACTCCGGCACTTCTTCAAAATATATAAAAGTGTTGTTGTAAAAGTATTACTTCAAAGCGTCTGTTTGTAATTCACAGCTTTTCAAAGTTAAGTAACAACTTTTCACTAAACGCATATGAGATTATATCTGCAACCAATACATATTTAATCTCTGTAACGGCTCGACCAATTTTAACGGAACTTTCACTGGCAGATATACGATGTCATAAGTAACTTAGGCTAACATTTAGCTTAAATATTGATATATTCGAAAATTAAATTGTTATTAGATTCAGGCAAACAATAAAAAAAGTCAAGCAATTAAAATAAACATTGTACAATAATCATATAAAGAAATTTGTTATGTTCTGAATTTAGATTGAATTAATCCATTATACTAATTTAAAGAAGGCTTTTAGTAATTTTAGTATTCAGTAATTGTCAAATAGTTCTCATATTGTCAACGTTCATCATATAATTATTTTATTGAGTAAAACATCGTATCAATTAACCATTTTTTTGAACATTTTTAAATCTTTTCTTATTATGCGACTTAATTTCATTAGGCAATGCATTATATATCTTTACGCACACTGCGTAGCAATTGTTAAGAAACAATTTTGTAAATAATAAAGGTTATTTAGTTCGAAAGTTATAAAAGTTAGAAATAGTTCTAACAAAAGTATTGTTCTCTTTTACATTTCTACGTGATTAATATTTGTAATTAAATTGGTCCCTTTTTTAAGTGTAATTATCGATGAGATTTTTTTTATTTCAGAATTTAAGAATAGTTCTCAAATGAAAAGGAAACACTTTTCTTTAGCAAATTTTTGAAAAGTATGTCAAAATTAATAGATTGAGAATTGTTAGTATAAATGTCATATTTATGTGAATTATGTAATGAAATTTGTTAACAATGGTGATCCATTTATGTCTCTTTGATTATTGAGAAGCAGGTCATTTCTTTTCTACTCAAATTATTTAATTTATTTATTTCAAGCGCCTCACAAATAGTATTTAATTTTTAACTTTTCTAATGTTAGTGTAGGACTTCCCTAAATCTAGGTTCACAATCACTGGGAATCTATAATCTAATTTATCATCTAGTATGTACTTTTATTCTAGTCTTAAACGACCAAAAAGGACATTTAAAATGTTCTACGTGACAAAAACCATGAATATTGACTGTCATAAACGACCGCAAGCAATAAAGTTGCGGTAAATACCCTCAAATTTTACTTAAATTAAATGACTTATTAATGATGTAGATATTTCACAATTAATTTAAAGTATAATTCTATACTCATCGTCACCATAGTCACGAGAGGTGGTGGGTGATCGGAATCCAAGAGAGCCTGGAGATCGAACTCGACCCGAGTTATCGTACCAATGGTATTTTTTAACAAAAAGTTATGTGTATTTTATATATCTTTGGCCTAAAAAAAAGACGGCCACCGGCTCAACACCTGTTGTCCCAAAAATATATTCGGTGGAAGGAGGGTCGAACACATAGTTTTTATCATCGCCATAATGATATAATCCTCTCCCGTATGGCGGGGGGTTTTTCCATAATCGCCACGCTTAACAAGCAGATCGGCGATCACAATACCAGGCAACTCACATTTGAGACGCTGCAGAATGTCAAGGGTATACAGAATTTCAGTCTGATAATTTTCATGCTAGTTATCCCACCGTCTGTTGGGAGTTGGTTGCATTTTTAAGGCTTATCCTTTATTACCAATTAGACCTATGAGAATTAGTGACTCTATCACAATATATGATAAATCCATGTATGCATACTCCTTATAGGGGTCTTACGTCCTGCAGGACTTTCTTAGGCCGTAAATTAAGTAATTAAGGTAGGTCATTTGAAGAAAGTATGCCATTTAGGTTAGGGTACGTTGTGCGGTTGATTGAAGACCGAATGGCGCGAATGTTAAGAATAAAAGGGGCGAGCTTGTGTGCCTATTGTTTGAAGCGGGGAGAGTCAAGAGACACCTAGACGTGCGTGTATGAAGAGAATATTGAATTTGAAAAAAGTGAAAGTGGTAGTTAACTTCCTGATGCTAGATCAGGGTCTATGCGTGAAGTTATTTATGTATTTGGTCATAAAAGTGGTTCAAGTCGTACATAGATTTATTTCAATTAACAAAAGTTTTTCGCACTTACATTAAATTCAGACGTGTAGTTTCAGAGCAGGTGTTACAGTCACTACAAATAGCTTTTTATACTTCAAAGGAGATCGACATTAGCAAACGTAACTAATTTTTCACTTCATATCAATTGATAGCACTATGTTTCTTTAGCAGAATTAATTATGAAAGCCATCGGTTACAGTTGTAGCGAGCGGGGCTTATGATTAATGGCGCTTGTGATGAGATTAATATTTACACACCCATAAACGTTTACTACACATATGTTCGTATCATAATTATCTTTGTGTAACAGGTCGTTTTATTCCTTTTTATATCAGCCAGAGTGTTTCCATCTATACTAATTCTATGGAATTTATTTTCTTTTTTGTTTCAGGTATTTATAAGTCCAATACTGGCCAACAAAATTTTAATTAGGAAAACATCTATACACATAAAAATGAAATTGGAGTGTCTGTTTGTAATATTGAAATAACCGTTTTTTACTACATGTATATATACGGTGCATAAACCAAAATATTTTTTACAATTTTTGTCTGTCTGTTTGTTTGTTCCGGATAATCTCTGAAATGACTGGATCGATTTTAACAGGACATTCACTGACAGATAGCTGTTATAAGGATTAACATCGGCTACTTTTATTTAAGAAACATAATGAGATTTCCGCTTAAGTGCGGCTTACTTAGTACGGCTATATAAGATTCGCCTCTAAACAATAACAAAATCAACATAAACAAACATAAACATATGGACCTGTTAAGATCATATTGATTGAAAAAGAGCGCCTTTTGTTTCTTAGGGTGAAGTAAATGTACTTTATGTACAAATATAATAAAGGCAATGGTTGCGCGTAAATGGCTTCATATATCACGCCGCAGGCACTAAGAAGAGGATTTTATTTAACCGGATAAAGCTGCTAGAGGAGCAATGTTGTTCTATCATATTTTTATGCGAAATTAACAACGGCCTTTTATTTCGATTTATATGCCTTAGCTTTAGACATGCTTTACCTTTAAGTGTCTGTTATATCTATTTAATCTTTTTGAAGTACTTAATATGGAACCCTAAAGAGATGCTGTGTATTGTCGGCCTAAGAATATACCATTTCCTTTCTTCAAGTCACGTTTCATAAGTCACATCGAAACTAATGTACGAATTATATCGTTGGCTTGTAAAAGGTGTGTCCTGTAGTGTAATTTTGCAGTCGTTTATTTATATCTTTACTTATGTCAAGTGATGGGCAGTTATGAACGAACTATTTATATTGATAACCTCGTTATCTATTATTATGCCTTTATTCGAGGTCATCACATTAGCCTATTTAAGAGAGAAGTCTAATTTATAAACAGACAGGAAATAATCTTACTATGCATATAAATGTATCAGTGTTAATGGTGTCAACAATTTATTTTTGATGTTGTTTACAGTTTTCTATAAATTTATAATGTAGGTAGTTGAACTATGTTATAACTACCTATATTATATCTATTATGTTATTGAAACTTATGAGTAACAATAATTGGCAACATCTATAACATTAGTCATGCGCAATGACAATTTAGTATATAACTATGCTGTTAACCTGAACTAAAGTGATGCCTGACTGTGAAACATTACGATTATGTATGGACATCCAATTTATCATTAGCTTATGAACAGACAGCTACTGCTACTGGAATATGGAATCAGAGAGTTGAGAGACTTAGGATTATTAACTTCTATATATTATTTATTATTATGTTCAACCAACTCTTATATAATCGTTCAAAATAATTTAAAATTATGCTTGGATGTACCGTATGTAACAAAAATTAATGTAGAATTACCATTACCTACCAAGATATTGACAGGCAGCGTATATGGTGTATGGTATTTTGTATTGCGATCGACCCTCCGCTTGCCCAGTGTTATAAATACTCCTTACGGGAGTAGCCTATATTATATTGTTGACTTTTACAGACCGACCGAATTTTACAGACAGTACGTATATGAATGAATAATATCCTTAAACGATTTTTTTAAATAGGGATACCGCTGTGATCTAAATAGGAAAAAAAATATTAAATACATACATACATAGATACATACATGGGGACCGCATCACATAAATTTTTGTGAGTAGTTTAAGCACTAGTGTTATGGAATAAGAAAAAAATAAAGTGACACAAACACCCAAGAAAATGTAGAATAAGATGTTTTATTTTCAATGAACCAAATACGCTTAGGACGCAGGACCGATGAGCCATTAAATAAAAAAATTTCAATACTTTCATAGATAGGGACAACATGACATGCATTGCTGTGATCCCAAAGCAAATCTAAAGCACTTGTGTTATAGAATTGTGTTATAGAAGCATTGAAGGTACCACAAACAACCAGACCAGAGTTGAGACAAAAAAAGTTATTTTCTATATTGCCCCATCTGTGAATCGAACGCGAGACCTCAGAGGTGGCGACAGCATGAAAAGCGATACGTACGCCACTCGTCCATGGGATAATAGGAATAGAGGATAATAGGATAACATTTTAGTACAAATCGCTTCACATACATTTAGACAAAGAGCTTAGTAACACCAAAGTTGCGTTGTACTTGTCTTAATAATTGTTGAACTTTGTGCATCCGCTCTCTGTAAACTATTTCAAACTTGACAATCGGATTAGCCGAGAGGCGATGGACAGTTGAAATCTGTGGTCGAACCACTTCCTTAGAAATATATCATAGTGCGATTCAATATTACTATTGAAAGTAACAGTACTTTATTTAATTAATCAGTAATTAAAAATGTCCAGAAACACAGACGGGATTCGAATCCGCGACATTTCAGTCGCAGCCAATGAGTTTCAGTCGCATCGGTTGAAATTTCAAGCTCTGTTGTTCTTTCACCAATTAGAGGCTTTGATGCCATCCATTATTCCAATAGACTATACTAACTTATAACATATTGTACATAATTAAATTATAGGATCGGCAGAGGTCGCGGGTTCGAATCCCGCCCATGTCCGTTGAAATTTTAAAAATATTTTTTCTCTTTAATTTATCACATAAAAGTTCAGCATAAATATGCTTTAAAATCAATAAAATTGCGTCATATTTTACACAACTTTACAGTTACGTAAACATCAATTCAATATCGCCATCTACAACTTCATGGTACCTTTTGAGCTACTTTTAAAAATGTGGCCAATTAACTATATAAACTGCATACGTCATCAAATAATATTGTTCCACACATAGGTTAGGAAATTTATTACATACAATAGATTAATTCAATGCATGTGTGCGTGTAAATAGTGCGTAATTAATTCTATTTATCTACATAGTTTGCTCAAATTTTAAGGCAAATATCAATGAGTTTGCGAGAAAGCGGAAAGTTATCGTCGGGTTTGTTGGGCTTGTTGTAGTGGAGTCACAAAATCAAATTTAAAGCCACTTCAGGTTGCTTTGTGCAAGAATTATTTTAAAAATTACTACATTGAAGCCAATTTTGTTTCCATTTCGAGTTGCCAAAATGAGTAGCAATTATACATAAATTGTGAGGTTCTTATCGTTAGACAGATTTTTATTCCTCATACTGTGTTACTACAGCATCGTAAGACTCCACTCTATTCATTGAAATCACTAAACGCCACGAAGAAAAATAAATGTAAACAACTCTACTGGTAGTAAAAAAATTTTTCTGAGTCATTTTCTATTTTGCCAAAGGTTTTTTCACTACCTTGGACTATACCTACATAATTATGTAGAACTAACATGTTTTAATATATAATATACCGTACTACAACTTATTGTTACATAGACATTTCTCTTAACTTAAACTTATTCTGATTCGAAAGAATTCCTGTAAGCTTTAAACTAATTCATAAACGCTACACGCAGACATCATACACACACACACACACATCCTCAAACATATTTCACACTTTCGCACGCTCCCGCGAAGACAATCACAGGCACACACACATACAAACACAGCCACATACGCGCTTCATTTTAGTTTCCAAACTTTGCCACAGCCATCTGTCATAAGGTAGGGGACTTCTTATACGGAGTTCTTATGCTATAACCTAGATATTATTTAGTGGACGTGTGTATGTGTGTTTATGTATTTATGAGTCATATAGGGAATAGTTTTTTCAGTAGCATCGTAGCTTAAAGTTTTGAGCCATTCGGTTATTTTATGTCTCGATAAATAATAATATATCTAGACGTAATAAGGAAATTTGTTATAAAATTCATTTGAAGACACACACACACATAAGTGCGAGTTGTTCTTGATCTCTGTTATTAAGTTGTACGTAGCCTTGAATTTGCTCTTGAAATTGCTTTGAGTACTTGTATTTGTTCTGTACTACGCTTGTTTGCATCTTAATGTGATTTTAGCTTGCCAATCCTTAACATTTATATTAACATACCGCGTAACAGTTCAATAAAGAAATATAACACAAGAATATCCAATATCCAATATATTTTCATGAAAGTCAATACCTAAACACTTTTATAGTAATTTTATTGACATTGCATTGAATGCGCGGACTAGGATGCATTTTAAAATATTATGTGTTTAGATTTGCTTGCAAATTTTATTGCGTTGGAGTGAACGTGAACCGTAACAAGAATACTTAGCCGAAACATAAATTAAGGCTTATAGCCGAGTCAATTTCTTCCACATGAGAGCTTAAGAGTAAGTATTGTTATGTTTACATGGTAATTCCCGTTTTTGTACTTACGTACTTGTACACATTCAGTTTATTGTAATCAACTGACATGGGAATAATTCGAACCAGCGACTAGTGAATCTATTAATTTAGCATATAAGTTATGTTGAACTCGTTTAAAATTTCATCTGACACAGGTGGTATTCGAACCCGCGACTTTTGTCTTATCGTCACTATTTTTTTGCCAATTATTGCATTAGCGACATCTACCAAAAGATATTCCAAATTCCAGCTCAACGTCCGTAACTTTACAGCTTCGAAAAACTAATACGAAAACGCGATCTACACCTATTGAACTTTAAAGGCATATAAGTTATTCTGTATTTTTCCTATAAAAAAATCAACTGACACGATAGCCGAGTGGTTGGGTGGTTGGAATTTCGAGTCAAGAGACCCGAGTTCGATCCTCAAGTGGTCGTACCCGTTAGTGCGACCACTTGAGTCGTATGTATATATATATATATATATATATATATATATATATATATATATGTATATATATATATATATATATATATATATATATATATATATATATATATATATATATATATATATATATATATATATATATATATACATATATATATATATATTTCGGCTCGATGCGGATTACCACACACCTAGCAACATGGACGCTGCTGCCCGATACCGGTCTGCCTATTTTAGTCTGGTATTTTTTCGAGATGTCTTTTCTCTTAGTCACCAATTGTGATTACCTTCACGGGGTGGCCGTAACCTTAATTATTTTAAGATATTTTTTAATAATTTTTAATAAATAATGTGTTATATCGTGCTTTGGGTATAAAATACTGACCAAAATAACATACATATGTAGTATAGACATGTAAAATAAAATGTTATTTTTATAAAACTTTGTTATGGAGTGCACTTGTGATATGAATCAGAAACAATGAAGTTACCATGAATATCCCAACTCGAGAAAATGAAGAGAGTGTATTTCATATTGACCCGACCGGGAATTGAACCCCGGTCCTCAGAGTTGGCGACACCATAAATACCGGGGTGTATTCCACTCGTCCACGGATGTCGTCATTCACAATCATAAGTATATAAAATATTATACAGTTATTGAACTTTTCTAGAAAATTCGTTAATAAATATTAATTTAGACACCCCGATTTTAAATTGTTTAGAAAATAATCCACAATAATTTACCCGGCGTCATCGTCTGTCAAATGTCACTATGTTACCCCTTTTCAAACGTTCATTGAGTTTGAAAACAAGTTTTAAAGTCACTTTAGAATTTTCACCCCTGCGGTTTTTTCACCGCGACACGCGAATGTAACTGAAAGATCGCCCCAACTGTCATAATAATAATAATAAAATAAATGAATTTCTTCAAGCATATTCCGAATACTGGTGTAGACAGTTTTCCAGATGTTATTTCTATTTTTTTACCCGCTCTTCCCGGGTCTGCCCTATCCTAATCTGTGTTTCTAGATTCCTCATTAGAATCTGTGATATTTCTAGATAGTTATCCCGCCTTATGTCGGCAGCCTATTTTATTTTCAAAGGTCTTCCCATAGTCGCCTCCCTCGACGTCCACAGGAAGAAAGGTGATGGTATAATATTCACACGGCAAGATTTCATTTACTTTTGCTAAAATGAAATCCATTACGCAGATTTACACAGTGTGATCACATTACAATGTAATGGACGATATTTCGGGATGTCTATGAATATATCTTTACTTAAATACACATTTATGCCCAAGACTGTCCTTTGTACTACCTTTAGCAATCTTAAGAGGAGCATATGAATTGAGATTAGCATGAAGATGCTAATCTCAATTCTAGGGTAGCAAAGGTCTTCACAATAAAGTCCAGACGAACCACCTTTTACCGAAGACATTTTTGGGACAACATGACAGCTGGTGAGACTGTACGCCTTTTTTATGTTCGAGTTAACGAGATAAATTGTACCTACGTTTTATTAGGTTATTTGTACGTGCATGCAGGATATCAAAATCTTGACCCGAATTACAGTCACCCAACCATTCGGCTGTTGTGACCACATTTATTTACGTTCTTACACAGATACTTCACATGCTGTCTGAAGAATAAAATAATAAAACGAAACATAAAAGATAAAAATGTAGAATTAAAAAAAATACTAAATCAATGTTGCCCGAGTAAAACTGCGAGATGACGATATCATTACGTATTGTATTGTATATTTATTTCACATTGAATGTTTTCTGTTTTTCGAATAAACAAGCAAAGAGAACCACAATACAATTTCGTAAGGTTCAATCCCCGGGCTAAGTTATTGCGTGTGTAGTCAGCTATGAATAACACAAAGTTATCTTATGTTAGCCTTCTCATTCGCTTCTATATTTTCAAAGTAAACAGCAGCTCGTATATAATATTATTGTGGAGTTTGGATACAATGAAAGAAATGTATAAAAAAACATTTAAATAAAAATAGACCGCCTTAAATAAGAACACAAAGAATAACTTCCTATTAAGCACTACTTACGAGTGTGCTTAAAATCAGCGCCAATTGTTCATAAACTTGTTAATACATGTGCAAGATCTAAATAAGTGCTTATTATTTAGATCTTGCACATGTATTAATTTTTATGTATTATATATTAGTCCTTATATAGATGCCAGGAACTTGATCGTCCATCAACGTCACAAGCGTGATGATTGTGACCTTTTAAAACAGATGTAAATATGCTACAGCTGACTTTAATAAAGCGTTGAGTTAAGTTGAGTAAGGCTGGTATCGGGTTTATTTTCCCCACGTATATCAGGGTCCCCTGGAGGGGTCTCGCCTCGACGTGGCGATGGGGCTTAGAAATCGTAGCTTGGACACCCACGTTGAACCAAGAGAAATTTACATGATCCGCTTTATATAACGGTTAATGAACGGTACACTTCGGAAGCGTGTTGGTGGACTGTGGAGGACGTGTTTGTGTTGATGACTTTGCACCGCCCTCCTTCCACAGCCGATATGGAGTCGCGGTGAAAAGTCAGTTGAGCTCCCTACCCACAGCGACTCAGGCTAGGATACGGGACCTGATGCAGATGAGGTGGGGCCGCGCCGAGAGGAGTGTCTGTATTATGAGGCATGAGACTGAGACTGTAATGTGGTTTGCGGCGTAGCCAAAGCCCAAATCCACCTTGGTGTGTCGGGTGGGCTGGTGCTCGGTCCAGCAACCGCCTTCCTGACCCCGCCTTCCTAGCCTCCGAGTGGCGAACTTGCAGGGGTTAGTAGCCGTGGCTTTGAGGCCAAGTAGATAAACGCGTTCGTGTTCCAGTTCGTCTTGCCAGGAGGGAGAGGATTTATTCTCTCCCGAGGAGGGGCTGCCTAGGGCGGCCTGCGTGGATGGTGTCGCGGATGTATGCGAAACCATTCCCGTTTATGTATAAGTTAGGTATTTCCCCAACAAAAAAAGGCTGGTATCGGGGTGAGTAAAGTAAGTAACAACTTTAACCCTTAACTAAACAACAGCATAAAGTTTGATTCCGTACCCTAGCACCAGGTAGTGGTTATATTCCCTTTGTTAGCACCCTCGATTTTTCTGAAAAATATGCTAATTTGACTACCAGAGAATATTTCTTTTAAAATTAACGATGAACTATTTCAATTATTTTGTGCCATAAACAAAAAATTATGGATAAAAATAAATATATATTATAAAAGAAACTGCATGATAAAAAACAACTGATAAAAAAACGGTTCAGAGATCACGGATTCCCGGACGGGTCAATGCAGAAAACCGCTTATCCCGCATTGTCTCGAGACTAGGTTTTTGTGGTAACTTCCTTGTTTCCGCTTCCATAATACAAGTGCTTTAACTACTTACTTTGGGAACAGAATAATGTATGTGATGTTGTCCCTATTTACGTAAGTATTTGCTTGACTTAAGTGAGTTAAAAAATAATAATAATAACTAAATTTAGGCCACGCTAAATAAATATCACACGCTCTATTTATATTGCGACCTCGAAACGGAAATAAATCAAGTAATTAATAGAACATATACGCCCCTCTCTAGTACGCCAGTATTGGTTCAATTACGCGTGTGGTTCACGGGTAATTGATGGTACTGATTTCATTGCGATACGCTCCATCCGCGGAATGAGTGGTTTAATTCAATTAGTGGGCCCCGATAGTTATATGTCACGTGGCGTTTCGTAAGAGTTGCATTTTTATCGACTACGAAAAGAGCTCATTCGTCTGTAGTTATTTTTTTATTTTAAACTTCCGACGCATAATAAGTTTAATGTAAATGCGTAGCTGTGGTTTCGTAGGCTCCAAGTGGCTGAAGCGATTATGATTTAGTTTTTATTTTTTGTTTGAAAGGCAACTTAATAAACTATGATACAAGAAAATCGGGCATCTTAAAGATGCTGATGATCAATTTTGACGATATCTCTAGCTATTAAAGAGCCTTATTGTGGACAGATAAAATGTTTGAAAATTACAAAAAATATTAAAGTATCAGTATTTCCTATTAACTGTAAGCCGCAATACACATAGTAGTAATGATAATAATGTTAAATATTAATAGAATATTAAAATAAAATAATATTATTATAGAACTAAAGATTCTTTAGCGACAAAAAAAGTCACGATAGTCGAGTGATTGGGTGATCGGATTTCGAGTCAGAAGACCCGAGTTCGATCCCCAGGTGGCCGGCTCGTTCCAACGGGGTTTTTCAAAAAACTTAGGTACAATTATATCGTTGGCTTGAATATAAAGACGGCGAAGGGCTCACCACCTGTCACGTCGTCCCCTGTGGGTCAAAGGGACTCAATTGTCTAGACTAGACCTCTATCTACCCCTGAATTGGGAATGGCGTAAAGATATTTTCTTTTGTTCTTAAGCAACATTAAACATTTCTTAAGAAAAAAATTGCACCTTGTTCGATAATAGGTTTCCCAGCCCTATTTGGATGTTAATCGCTTTTGGTATTCGAGGTCAACACACATGTCCATTCGGATTTAAACAACCACTTGGACTAAGCAGACTTATCAAATTATGTATTCAACCTCCGTGAACCAGTGGTACACACATCAGTTTTCATGGTTTTCATAGAGCTCAGAGTTCCCCGGTTCAGTTTCCGGACGATGTAGAAAACCACTTTTTAAACATCGTTTCGGGTCTGAGCGTTTGTGGTATTTTTGTTATTTCTGATTTAATAACAAAAGTTTATCTACTTATTTTTGGATCAGAACAAAAGGTTTCCAGGTTAATCAACATGAAGATGTAAAAGCGGAAGGCATGGTTACGAGACTATCGCTTTCATCTCGAAAGATAAACATTATTTGACTTTTGCCGACAGCTTTTATTACAGTCTAGGATTTAAATAGGATTGACTTTTTTTTCAGCTATAAAACCGTACTTTTTGTGCGAATAAAAACTTATATATAAGTTTTTTTCGCCTTGTAACATATTCTGTTTAATTTACGATTTATTATTTTTAGTCACCTGTAAATATGACATTTTATCAACTGAATAATGATCTCGAGTTTGGGTATTTGTGCTTCGTTGTTTCTGATCCGTAATACAAGCTTTAGCTACTTACTTAGGGATTAGAGTAATGTGATGTCAGAGTATGGTCAATTGATCAGTTGTCACTATCTATAACTATATGTAACATATACATATTATTAATTATAAGTACATACATACATATTATGTAAGTATGTACCTATTATTATGTCGTTGTGGATATTTCTCCGTATATTCTCTTATGGTTGGCTTTATGTTTTATTTTTTATTTATTTATTTATTATTATACACAAAACAGACTGACAATTACATGATAAGATTAAAACTCTAAGGTATTGAACAGTCCTTGTTCAAACTATGTGTATACAGATTTAAAACATGGACACGGTGTTTTCTTTCTTACACTTAAATATAAGTAATGAAAAAAAAATCAGAAAATTTACACAAAGATATAATAAAACAAAAATCACAAATACAGAAATCACTAAGCATTTACAAGAGGGCTTTTCAAACACTTGACTTATATGTGTTCAAATTCGAAATAAATACATCTATATTTGTGTTGCTAATAGTAATTTCATTATATTTCCTACACATTTGAACCAATGGATTATAATATGAGGTGTTGTTATTATAAACATTTAATAGAAATGTCTTGGAACTTCTACCTCGATGCATGGTACTTATATCTATCTGAGAGAGTAAGAATGGACAATCCACGATTGAATGTAGTAATTGTATAAATATACCAGCAATGCAAACTCTCGCCTCATTTTTAGTGACGTAACTTGAAAGTATGTGCACCTATCAGAGTATTCTGCTAATGTACGTGTTAAATAAAAGCGCCAACATAGAACTTTAAAAAAACCGCTTTTGAACTTCCTCTATCCTATTAAAATGAACAGCATAATAAGGTGACCAAACTATAGATGCATATTCAAGAATATTTCTTACTAAACTGGAATATAGAATGACTGTACTGTTAGGTTTCTTAAAGTTTTTTGTGTTTCTTAAGATGAATCCTAATTTTTGATTAGGTTTTTTTATTATATGCTCATAATGACACTTGAAAAATAATTTTTCATCGAAAAACACACCTAAATCCTTCACTTTACTAACTCTTAAAAGCGTGTGATCTTTTAATTTGTAATGAAATAGTATTTTTTGTTTTTTCTTTGTGAAGGATATTGTTAAACATTTTTTTATATTTAATTTCATACAATTATCAGTACACCAGTCGGCCACTGATTGTAAATCTTTCTGTAACATATAAAAATCGCCAATATTATCAATTGTTTTAAATATTTTCAAATCATCTGCATACATCAACGTATTGCAGCCTAATTTTTTGACTAAGTCGTTTATAAATATTATAAACAAAAGCGGGCCTAAATGTGATCCCTGCGGAACTCTCGAAGGAATTTTAATAGCATTTGATCTGTATCCCTTAAGTGCCACAATTTGAGTTCGGTTAGAAAGGTAAGATTTTATCCACCGCAATAGATCCCCGTGAATACCATACCATTTTTCTAATTTCATGCATAACAGTTCGTGGTTAACGCAATCGAATGCTTTCGCAAAATCGGTATAAATGGCATCAACTTGCTTAGCTTTCGCAAACGCACTACATATGTGGTTTTTATATGTCAATAAGTTACTGACAGTGGAGCGGTTACACACAAATCCATGTTGGTTCAGACTAATGAACGGCTTAACATGAGCATAGATATTGTCATACACAATGCTTTCAAATAATTTAGCCATACATGATAATAAACTAATAGGTCTATAGTTCTCGCAATTCGATTTCTCACCGGTCTTGTAAACTGGAGTAATTAAAGCCAATTTCCAAATATCGGGAAACACACCACTGCTTAGACATTTGTTAAATATTATCTGCATTGGAAGTAATAATTCTGCAGCACAAGATTTGACAAAAGAAGGAGAGATCCCATCAGGTCCTGACCCTTTGCTTTTGTCCAATTTACGTATTTTATACATTATGGTTTCTTTGCTTACTTGAATATTAGACAAAGACTGATTTACGACAATTTGATCACAACTTGGATTTAGGAAGGAAGTTTGATTTTTGTTGTAAAGTGACACAAAGAAAGAAGAGAACAATTCACATATTCCCGTACATTCAGAACTAGATTTTCCTTTGTACACCATATTATGGGGAATTGTATTTTGCAATTTTTTGTTACTAATATAATGCCAAAATACTTTTGGATTATCAAGCAACGAATCTTCTACCTCTGATAAGTATCGGTTGTAACAATTTCTCATGATCGCTTTGCATCTAACCCTTAACATTGAAAAGGTATCATAATCACGTGGATTTCCAAACTTCTTAAAACGTTTATGATATTTATGTTTTTCTTTTAAGCAATTAATCAAAGAGTAGCTAAACCACGACGGATATCTTAAGTTACGCACTTTCTTAAGTGGTGTATATTTAACTATAATTTTATTAAGATGTTCATAAAATATGGCAACTTTTTCATTAGCATTCTTATTAGAAAAAAGTTTATCCCATGAAACGTCTTTCAACTCTTCCCTTATCCTTGACTTGGATTTTTAGAAGTTAAAATTTTTATTTTGATTTTCTTTCTTTAGCTCCGATGTTTCATAGTGAACACGCACATCAATTAATAATGAAGGGTGATGTAGGTCTGCTTTGCTAAGTGGGTCTGTCTGCGACACAAGAATATGTTTCTCAGTAGACAACACTAAGTCAAGTAATCTGTTGTTGTGATTACGAATTTGGTTAAACTGAAATAAATTTCCAATCGCCATTGTATCTGAGAGAAGTACAGCCCGTCTATCGAATGAGGTGGTAGGGTCTAATAAGGGTGAATTAGAACTAATCTGTGACCAAGTAATTTTAGGGGTGTTGAAGTCTCCAACCATTAAAAATAAGTTATTCTCTGATTTGTTTTCAGTAATAACTTTTATACAGTTATCGTAAAAGTTCGACAACTGAGATATGGAAAGATAGTCAGGAAAATGACAAACGCAAATGTGAACTTCGAAGATAACATTCCCACAATTAATATGCGCGCTTACCCACAAATCCTCAAATTCCGATTCCCATAAACTACGACGAGAAGCATTAAATTTTTCTTTATAGCTAATAGTACTCCACCACCACTGGACTTTGCATTACTGTATGAAGATGTGCATCGATCTCTACGAAAAGTCACATATCTATTTTCTATAATTTCGGAACTAAATATACCAGCATCGAAGTTAGTCTCAGTTAAACAAATAATATCGTAATTGGTATTTAAAACATGATTATGATTAATATATCACTTGTTTTTGTTTTTAAACCATTAACATTTTGGTAGTAAACTAACATAACAAAAATATAAAACAATTCCAGAAGCAAATCTCAAATGGAAAAAAAAAATCTCGACTTATTAGTTATTTTAAAGAATAAATTACAGTAATTTTGAAATAGTTGTGCAGTTTTTTATTTGGATTGAATTAGAGGTTTCATCCTTTCGTACATATATCTTACCAAACTTAACCCATACGAATTTATATCCTTTGTCCCGTTTTAATTTTCTAGCTTCTGCTAATAATTTTTTGCATTCAGGTGATAGGTGCTCTGTTATAAAGATGGCTCTCTTTTCACCTGGTACACCAATATCTCTGGTATTTAATTTATTATTTTGGTGTGCTTTATTGTACCGTTGAACCGCCGACAGGAAAATATCACGGAGCCGAATTGAAGAAAGAGTGACTAAAATGTTACGTGGACGTTCCGACTTTGGATCCATTTTAGCGACTCTTCTACAAGCATTAATGTCTGTATCTGTTAATACACATCCCACTACTTCGCAGATTTTCTTAAATACCATTTGAACATTCTCATTTCTCTTTTGGGGGCGTTGTGTCAGTGGACACACCGACGGCCCACAGAGCCCTTACCAAGTGGCTCCAAAATAATAAAGTAGGTTTTCATACCTACGCCCTGGAGGAGGACCGCATCCTCCGGGTCGCAATTAAAGGTATTCCTCGGGGAATACAGTCGGAGAAAGTCCAGAAGGACCTTCTGTCTGCCGGTCTTCCGGTATTGAACGTCTTTAGGATGTTCAACCAGAAGACCAAGGTGAACTATGACATGGTCATGGTTCACCTAGAGGCTACTCCCGAGGGTAACAAAATTTTTAAAATAAAGACGGTCCTTGACCTCGAGGGCATCACCGTCGAGGCTCCGCACAAGCGGAAAACGATCGGCCAGTGCCATAGATGCCAGATCTATGGGTACTCAGCTCGGCATTGCTTCGCACGCCCACGGTGCGTGAAATGCTTAGGTGATCACGTCACCTCTGAGTGCGCCATCACCAGGGAGTCTGGTGTAAAACCAAGTTGCGTCCTGTGCGTGACTGAGGGGCACCCCGCGAGCTATCGCGGATGCCCTAAAGCCCCGAATGGGAAACGCAACCGGGCGTCAAAGAAGGCTCCACAAACAGAGAAGCTAGTACCAGCTCCCATTCCCGCGAATGCGTGGGTGAAACCCCCACAAATGGCGAAAAAGACTACAGCATCGAAAGACGCGGTCCCCGCTGTCCCTAAACCGCAGAGCACAAAGCCTGCGCTTAGCACCTCTCAGTTCGATCCAACAACCGTATCGGACATGGCTGACCTTCAACAGGTCCTCCAAATTTTAGGCGCCATTAATATGGCAGAAATCCGGGCCCTCGCCCGTAAAACGCGCGAGGCTAACGACCCAATGGACCTGCTAAAGGCCATAACGGAGCACTCTTCCATCTACGAAGAGCTCCAAAACTTAGTTAGTAAAAAGTGACTCGTTCACTTCCCGAGGTCCTCCTCCCCCCAATAATTCTTCATTTATTTTTGTCTCGCCCATTATGGACGACACAAACATAAGCGAAAGAACTAAACCTAAATCGCTAGCTGTCGGCTTCTTCAACGCATACGGCTTAAAAAAACAGATGGACGAAGTTAGGGAATTTGTCACAGTCCATCAGCTAGACATAATGTTAGTACAGGAGACCCTACTCAAGTCTAGCATACGCGACCCGAAGATAGCTAACTATCGCTTAGTTAGAAACGACCGCCCCGCTCGCGGGGGCGGTACGTTGATCTATTTCAAGTCTTCGCTACACTGTGTGCCAATTGACCTTCCGTCTCTTGTCAACATGGAAGCTTCCGGTTGTAAGATCGCAATGACAGGCCATCAGCCCATCTCTGTGATATCGGCTTATCTCCCGCCTTCGAAAACAATTCTAAGGGGTGACATCGAGGCACTGCTAAATTTAAGCGACTCGGTGTTAATAGCGGGAGACTTAAACAGCAAGCACTCTGCTTGGAACGCCGCAAATGAAAATAATAATGGACTCGCCCTCCTAACTCTAAGTACAAACCAAAACTTTGATATTATAGGTCCCCTCGAGCCAACTAGAATACCCGCGCAGAGGAACCAGAATCCGGATATTCTCGATATAGTTCTCTTAAAGAATATATTGCTACCGCTTGCGAAAATAGAAGTTCATCACGAACTTAATTCAGACCACCGACCGGTCATAATGCAGCTAGGGCAGCCGCACGCAGAGGTCACTTTGACCAAAACCGTGACAGACTGGCGTAAACTCGAGGAATACCTCGAGTCTACGGATTCCCCGGAGTTAGCAAACATACCGGAGGTCATTGATAATAAAGACACGGCACTTGCCGCCGTCGTTCATCTCACCTCTCACCTAAAAACCGCCGTCAGTGTATCCTCCAGGCGGGTCAAAGCGGCAAATGACCGCCGCTTTGAGTTGCCTGCTGAGCTCAGACAGCTGTTGAGAGAGAAAAATGCTGCCAATAGGTCATACGACATAAGTCATACGACAGGTATAGGACTGACGCAAACCGCGTTAGGATGCGCTAACTCCAAAGGGAGGTTAAACAGCGCATGGCTGAGTTGAGGGGGCAAAGATGGGACAAGCTAATGTCGGACATCACGCCTTCGCACACTGCCTACTGGCAGTTGGTGAGGTCGATGAAGTCCGACTCTGTCGTATCTATGCCTCCCCTGGTCAGTCCCGTCGGTTCTATAGCTTTTGACGATAGGGAAAAAGCCGAATGTTTAGCCGACAGCTTCGAAAGTTAGTGCTCTCCAAGCACGCAACCCACAGATCCCGTACACATTCAGAATGTGGACGACTTCGTATCGCGGAAAATGACGCAGCCACTAACGGGTGAACCTCTCCCGCCTACCTCACTCGAAGAGGTTAAGGGTATAATTAAAAACCTTAGGGTACGTAAGGCTCCAGGAGCCGACGGCATCTCAAATAGGTTAGTTAAAACTCTCCCAAATTCGTTGCTATTACTATTAGTAGCAATCTTCAATGCCCTTCTCACAAGTTGCACCTTTCCAGACTCCTGGAAAGAAGCCCACGTAATAGGGATCCATAAACCCGGGAAACCGAAAATCAGGCCTCTAGCTATAGGCCCATTAGTCTCCTCAGCGCACTGGGGAAAATCTACGAGCGCATAATTCTGATCCGCCTCAAGGACAGCGCTCAGTCACTAAATGTCATTCCTGATGAGCAGTTTGGCTTTAGAGCTAAGCACTCATGTGTTCAGCAAGTGCACCGCCTCACGGAGCACATACTCGAGCGCCTAAATGATAACCCCAAATATAAGGTAGGAGCACTCTTCTTCGATGTCGCGAAAGCGTTCGACAAAGTCTGGCACAATGGCTTGATATACAAGCTATACAACTACGGTATGTCAGACAGGCTTGTGCACATCATACAAGCCTACTTGTCGAATCGCACCTTCCGCTACAAAGTCGAGGGCACTCTGTCCTCCAGCAGAGACTTAAAAGCCGGCGTTCCGCTCGGTCCTCTCGCCCACACTATACACGCTTTATACGAGCGATATCCCAAAAGACCCAAATAAAAAGGTAGAATTGGCCTTATTTGCCGACGATACCACTCTATACTCTGCGGATCTTAACGCATCGAGAATCTACATTCGCCTCCAAGCCGCGGCCACCGCCTTAAGCGAGTGGTTTAGGAAATGGAGGATCGACATAAATCCTGAAAAGAGCAACGCGGCCTTGTTCAGCAGGAATCACAAAAACTCGAATCGCCCTAACAGATTCAGTAAAATAACCCTCTTCGACAAACCCATTCCCTGGGTGTCAGAAGTAAAATATCTTGGAGTCACCTTAGACCGTAGACTGAACTTCAAGAAACATATTAAAATTGTCAGGTATAGAGCGGCCTTCATATCCGGCCGCATCTTTAACCTTACAAATAGCCGCAGCAAAATGCTGCTAAAACACAAAATACGCCTATACACAACTTGCGTACGACCCGTCATGTCATACGCCAGTATAGTATTCGCGCACGTCCCCAAAGTACGTTTGAACTCACTCCAAGTGATTCAAAACCGATTTATGCGCCGCGCAACTGGCGCTCCCGCATATATGCGGAATGTAGATCTGCATCGCGATCTCAAACTGCCTACAATGGCAGCGCTATTTAAAAAGTTCTCTATCGACTACTTCGATAGGACGAACTTACATACAAATCCGCTAGTGGCAGCGTTAGGGAATTACACACCCGCGCGCGATACTCCACCTCAATTGAGGCGCCCGAAATGCGTCATCATAGACGATGATGACGCAATCACCCGTGTCAACAATGCGTATGAGGCCCCGCCCCCTACGTACTTTCGCACACACACAGACACAAGCCGCGTTCTGCGGCTTACACAACATCGCCATCGTCGTAATTTCACGACTAGCACGAGACTTTCTCGTGGTCGTAGTCGTCACTAAAAGGTTAACACAAGGCGAGAGATTTTCCTCCAAACCAACTGGGGCCCTCGGATCGCATGGCCCCTCCCCCATGTCGGAAGTCATCTCTTTCGTTCTAGGGGACGCAGCGCTTCGCAGCAGCAGCCATTATTGTCTTCAACTCTAACTTGCGAGCCTCTCCTCGCAAGTCTCCTTAGACGAAGCTGTAAAGGCCTCCGGGCCAACAGCATCCCGTGGATAGTTTTAGTCGGTATGCTTCTCCTTCTGAGATTCGAGCCCGACACTGTTCGTTTCGGTGGCCTCCCGGCCAAGGGACGTTCGTGCATAAAACATTTCCTCCATGGTTATCAAAAAAAAAAATCTTTTCGGGGACTGCATGTAGTTTGATGCATGTAGACTGCATATTTAAACTCCGCGATTGATGGTCAATTAATGAAATTTTATGGTTTAGTTGATTAATTTCTTTTTCCAATTCTGTGCTTTTTTTCGACAAAATATGAATTTCTTCATATTTGGCCTGCAATTCGTTTTCCATTATTAAAATTTTTTCATTGAAAAAATCTGTAGTTTCCGTCAGATCACTTTTCAATGTGCCAATAACTTCCTCTACCTCAGTATGTACAAGCAATTTGATTTCATTCATCAGAGCGGTTTTCATTTCAGCAATCAAGGTATCAAAACGTTTTTTCAATTTTCTATCCAACATATTACCAATTCGTCTGAGTGTTACATCATCCTCGCTATCGCTAAATGACTCGTCTTGGCTTTCCTTTGCTATTTTAATAGGAGTGCTGTCAGACTTTGGTTGTTTTGACGCACACACATGACACAACCACTCTCTAGGCAACTTAGTAGCACCAATGCATTTACGATGATAGGCTGCTTTGCATTGCGCTCAGTTAATTGCCTGTGCCACAATTACGCTTTTATTACAACAACCGCAAATAGCCATAACCATAACGATTTAGCATAACCCACATTGAAAGGCGCATAAGTTTTTATTCATTACCGTCATTAGCAAAATTATTTAGTTTTAAAGAACACTTTTCAAAACAGTTTTAAAATACGCCGGTACTATATTGTAATAAATTAGTTGTTGCACACTATTGCTCACTCACTAATATAGCACAAGCTGATGGAAAGTTTTGACACATTTCTGGATATTACTCAAACTATATTTTTAGTTTAGGTTATTTCACAAACATTTCTGGGCAGAATTTAATGAAATTTCTATATGTGCTACAGTTTGTTTACACTAACCACGGTTGAAATAATTAATTAAAACAAAGTAAGAAAACACGTCTGCTTCACGCACAAAGCGCGGGGATACTGACAAAAGTAACAAATATGTAAAATATCATAAAATAAATTCACCTTACATAATTACCAAGATACATACGTAATAAATTTGTAAATATTAATAAAATAAAAAAAATATTAAGACCTAACACGACGAAAGCCCTCGGCTTGGAGACCAGACGGCTGAGGGTTAGGGCGACAGGGAGAGAAAAAGCGGCGGACAATGCAGGTGGTATCTAGGAGCACCGCCTTCTGTATTTGAGTTCGGAGCAATCTATCTCGGAGTCCCAGTCGTCTCAGATGTTCAGAGAACCTGACCGGGATTAACACATTCGCAGAAACAACTATAGAAATTTTATCAGTCGTCATGCCACCCCCCATGTCGACCACCTTGTGAGCCAGGTCCAGATATTACTTGTCTGTTTCGGTTTTCACGAGGTTCTCGTCATATGGGATGATAATGTTCACTAAAATATCCTTTACTGTGCCTGGCCCATCAACAAGATATCAGGCTTGACTGCCCAAATCGTTTGTCCAGAATAATTATCCGGTCTCATTAGAGTCCAGCGCAGTCATTTTCGAGCACGGGCTATTTCGAATTCTGGCTACTTGGTAGTGTCCATGTAGATAATCAGCATATATTATTTATAACATTACATTTATAAATATAAATAAATAAATATCTTCACGCAATTCCCAATACAGGGGTAGACAGAGATCAAGTCTAGACAATTAAGTCCCTCTGACCCACCTTCCACCGAAGATATTTTCGGGACAACGTGACAGGTGGTGAGCCCGTCGCCGCATTTATGTCCAAGCCAACGATGAAATTCGTACATAAGTTTTTGAAAAACTCATTGGTACTGCCACCTGGGGATCGAACTCGGGTCTCTCGACTCGAAATTCCGACCACCCAACAACTCGGCTATCGTTTTATTACTTTTGTATTACATTTGGTTTCAAAATTATCACAACTTTCTTGCTTACTAAGCTGCTTACTTTGGGATCAGAGCAATGTATGTGATATACATTGCTCTGATCCCAAAGTAAGCAGCTTAAGCATTTGTATATTTGTATTATGGAATAAGAAACAACGAAGTAACCACAAACACAAAGACCCAAGAAAATGTAGAAAACATTTTTTCTACATTGACCCGACTGGGAAGAGAACCCGGGACCTCAGAGCTGGCGAAACTTTGCAAACCGGTGTGTACGCCACTCGTCTACGGATGACGTTATTATTTTTTACATAGCTATGCATACTAATATAATTATTATACAACCTCTTGCCTCTCTTCTCATCGAATTAAGGTCCCACACATACTAGTGTCAGGATGTATAAAATAAAACATTAAAGCGGTGTTGAGTGTATCTGGTCCAGCAATCTTACCTAATACAAAGCGATATTATTCAATGTCTAGTGTAAAGTACGGTCGTATCTTCCGATGTTAATGCACATTGCATCTCTTCCATTAAGGCTTTTCCGCTAGCGGTAGTAATTTTTATTGCATGTTTTCTTTATATTTTCATTGTTTTGTATATCCCGTAACATTGTGTAAAGCCATTAGTGTCAATAGAAATAAATAAATTGTTTATTTATAGTGAAGAACATGGTCATTACATTTACATTGAACTGCTGCATTCCGTGATAGTAAAAACTGTGTTGCAGCTTGCAGTGACTTCCCCATCATTGATTTACAATCGAATTGATAAGAATAAAAAGTAAACAATTTTATTATCATATAGTGTGTTTACGTGCGTGAGCGCTTGAGTTTGTGCGTGTGACGAAATCGTTTGATATTTCATAAATACATACTTCACGGCGTGTAATAGTCTACTTCTGGACAGAGGCCTCTCCCGTTACATGGTTTTCTATAATCGCGTCGTTCGGCTAATAAAATAGATCCCCGGACGGGTCAATGTAGAATACCTTGTTTTCTACATTGTCCCGTTGATTCCGATCCGATAGCACAAGTGCTTTATCTGCTTCGTTTGTCTATTTATATATCTATTTATTAATATTTTTTTAAAAGTTTCATTTATGTGGTTACTTATTAGTTGGATAATTGGTGGATATCAGGACAGTAACAGGCTCACCATCTGTCACGATTTTCCAAAAAAGTCCCGAAAGGATATCTAAATTGCTTCGTCATTTAATAATGCCGTTATTGAGAATTTGGTCATAAAGAATTTGCGGGCAGCTTAAATAAAAAAGAAAATACTTTATTCTTTATTTAAGCTATTCACTGGCAACAAAAAAAGCAAATATCGACCCTGAAGTTCGTGCAATGCATGCATTCTTAGTCGCGCATTACATTCGATATAGCGGGGATATTTCATGCATATAAATTTTACGAGTTTCCACTGCAGAATTGTTCTGCGGGAAAGGCAACGGGGAATCTCGGAACCGTTGTAATATAAAACCTTTTGTGCTTTGGAATCGCAATCGAAACATTCCGAGAAATACTTCAGTAACGGTGAGGCTGTGATATTAGTGATTGATGTTCGAAATATATAGCAGAGTGGTCTTTAGTGTTCCGCATAAAAAGGAAAACGAAAGCTTTATGAAATCGTCTTTTCTGTTTGTCGTTGTCCGTGTATATATCCTTGTGTATTATGATATTTTAATATTAATGTATTTATTCATTCTAAAATAAAATAAAAAATTTCACCTATCCTTTTTTAATAGAATAGTATTTTCCTTTAATCATCAGTTCGTGAGGTAGAAATCACATATAGCAATATGACTACCGGTTGCTATTATATATTCTGAAATCTATACCTATAAACAAAATCGAAATGTCTGTTTGTAACATTGAAATATCCGTTTTTACTACATAAATATGAACGGTACATACACCCAAATATTTTTTTTTTAATTTTTATATGTCTGTTTGTTCCAGATAATTTCTGAAACTGCTGGACCGATTTTAACGTGAATTTTACTGGCAGTCAGCTGATATAATAAGGAGTAACTACTTTTGTTTTAGAAAAATGATTATGGTTCCCATTGAGAGTTAAACGGCGGGCAAAGCCGCGGGGGGCAGCTAGTTTGATATTATCAATATATCACAATAACTTATCTATATATCTATTTATCTACTCTGTACGAAGAAAACTAAATTTTGTGGAATATATATTTTTTTAACTGGTCATTGTGTTTCTTTATATAAAATTAGCTTAAAAGCAGAGACTCGTATTTATATTTAGTTTTCCGTATCCTGGTATCATTAAAAATGTAAAAGTATGATTTTTTGAGGTGCAGAATAAATAAATGGTGATTTCTTTCTCTTCCTAGACTATATTTCCTTTTTTTTTGCCGTAACATAGTAGTGCTTAAACAGTTAGATTCCGCTTTGGAGAATATTAGGCATTCTATCTTATATCTCAGAATTACTCCTGATGCAGAAAATGCACCAGAAACCTTGTAGTAGGCTGCAGTAGTCGCTTGCCATCAGGTAGACTGTTAGCTCTTTTTTCTAACTTTTTCGAAAGAAAAGATAATAAAGGAAATAAATATCAAGATATCGCTATGACGTTGAAAAAAAGTGAAGTGAAAAGTAATTGAAATATGGTAAAAACATCTTTTTCTTATATTAATATCAAGGCAATCGCTATGATGTTCAAAAGAAAAGAACAGTGAAGTGAAAAGCAATTGACATATGGTAAACAACGTCTTCTTCTTGTTTACAGCATATGAAGAGTCCACTGCTGAACATAGGCCTCCCCCAAAGTTTTCCACAAAGAACGGTCCTCAGCCACCTATATCCATAGAGTTCCCGCAATACTTTGTGGCTCCATTTCGTGGGGAGTCGTCCTACACGAAGTTGCGACTCGAGGACGTTTTTTCCTCAACGGTTATCAGTTCGACAAGCTATATGGCCGGCCCATTGCTACTACGGCGCGCTGATCCTTACGGCTATATCTATTAAGGAAAAATAGGCTTCACAGCCTATGAAATGTCTTTGAAAAATATAGACGACTACGTGATAGTCGCGAAGTTGTATTTTTCGTAAGAACATTATTTATGAATAATAGGAATACGGAAAAAGACATGAGAATCTGAGATTGTATAAACATAAGCAGACGCACATATTTCAATTTTAACATTAAACAAACAAAGCGGGAGGACAGAAGCAAAAACTTTTTTTTCGGTATGTGCACTTTGAGGTCAGCTCACAAATGTGTAGCGCGTGTTTTTTTGTCCGCTGATTAAAAATATTTTCTTTGTAATACCGTTTTTTAAAAACAAAATGAATATACATTTTTATTTTTGGAATACGAGGATCATAGCCGCTGCAAGTTTACTATTCATCCGACTGGCCTGAGATATCTGCAGGGGCAGTTGGAGGAACGCTAACGTAGTACGTACGTTAATATTTTTCGTAAATGTTCATGCATGCGTATGTATGTATGTATTAAGTATGTATGAATTTAGGTATGTATGTATGTATGCATATTTCATCGACACGCTCTGCAGCTTGAACGAATAGGTGTATTTCACAATAAATTAGTATAGTAAGATTGTTTTAAAGAATACCAGCAACTTAATTAAACAGAAATTTAAAAATCGTCCAACTCGGGATACGAACTGCTGCTGTGCCATACTATGGTAACGCTCTTACCTCTGAGCCACCTTGTCTTACACGCATCAATTGATAAAAAAAAATTACATAATACTTGCAATGTCAAATAACATTTCTAGTATTCGTGTTAATCCCATTAACTAAAATACTCGGGTCTGGAGTGCTTGACTCGCAGCGTGGTTAATTAATTTTAGTGCCAAATAAAATATTACTGTAGCTAAGATGTACTGACATGTGGATGACTTATTAAATTATTAAAATTATCTTGCACTTAAGTCTATCCCACCATCTATCGGTTGCCATTAGGATATTCTAGACTCTTTTCTTTAGTCGCCTCTTACGACACCCACGGGAAGAAAGGGAGTGGCAACATTTTTCACCGTTACGTGTACCACACGGCTAAGCTATCTTTTATATCATTTAATTGATATTCTGATCTGGTGCAATAAATTATTTATCTAAATATATTACTCAATTAACCTTACTAAGAATTTTCGGTGTTCGATGATCTTGTTTTTTTTGTATAAACAATATTATCTCAACTTTTTCGGCCATTTTCGAAGCTATTAGCCTTAGAAAATGGTAAACGTTTTTCGCAAATCGGAGGAGAACCACAAAGCCCGTTAATTGATTTCTTTTTCAGAAAAAGAATTTAACAACTATGACTATACTTACTAAGTGTGTGGTGTATTAGTGTACTGCGGGT